>VWZF01003382.1:0-10441 GCA_013396755.1 Sclerurus mexicanus
CCATTTTAGCAATGTGGAAATGTTTCTTGCAGTGTTGTCAAAGATTGTTTTCTGGGTACATTTGGGGGAAAAGCCTTTTTTTGTGTGGATGAAGAAAGTGTACAAGGCAAAAGACTAGAGGAATGTTTTTACCAAGAGGCTAGTGTTAACAGTGACAGTGTATGAGGATGATTCTTTAGGAACAAAGATCAAAGCTTACATTACTGTATCAATTTGAAGACAAAAGTTACAGTAGATTAATTGAAATGGGATTTGCTGGTCAAAAATGAGCTGCAGCAGTGACTCCTAAACCCATTACTGTAAATACACATGGTGTCTGAGACTGGGTGGATACAGTTAGAAACCGATGCAGGTGTAGGGCTCCTCATTTTTATTTGAGCTCGTGCCAGATGTTCAACAGCCGATATGTGAACTCTGCCTTCTATGTCCAAATTGCTCATGAGGTGTAGGTTTCTGTCTTTATACTTTTTATTTAAATTATAATGTTGAGAGCTTTAGGATAATATGACCAAAAAGATAAGTGAGAAGATAACCATAGACTGATGCAATTTTTATGTGATCTTTAGATCAGTCCTTAGGCAATGTCTTCCAGTACTTGTAATTTAATTGTAGTAAAGTTTTCAGGCTTGACATCTGTCCAGAGGAGCATCCCCAACTGTATAAGCTGTGTTCAGATACTTTGTTACAAAAGGCTGATGATAGCCCTCTGTTTGAGGGAGAGATGTGATTCAAATGTACAGAATCATGAAGCTTTCAGGCAAGATGAATATAAACAGTTCTTCAGCAAAGCTTGCAGTGGTAGCGTTGTCCACAAAAATAGGATTTGTTACCTGGTGTGCAACAAGCTAATAATTACACACGTGAGAGAGACATTGATTATTTCAGAGTTGTGCAAGCCTGGGTGCTTGGTGGTATTCCACAAATTAAGCACACTGACTATCAAAACCTTTTACTATTTATACATTTTAGCAAACAAGGGAATTAGTGTTCATTGGCTACAAGTTACATAGTTATCTTATTAATTAGTATTCTGTGTTCTATTGGTTAATGATTCTCTCACTTTTCATGATAATTAGTCTGCATGCTTAGTCTTTCTCTTCTTTTGGGTTGGTGGTCTGTGAGTTGGTGGTCACAATCTCCCCCTGCTGGAATCACCTTTTACCCAGTTGGAGCGGATTCAGCACAGTTGCTGAGTTGGCTTTATTAGTTTCTTCCTTATCTTGGGAGTTCTGCCAAATGTCCTTGTGGCCTGTAAATTCAACGTTCTTTGTGTCCACTATCAGTGGTACATCCTTCTTCCCAAGCTTTAACCTCCCCTAGTTCTGAGATGATTGAAACATGTCAAGCCCTAAACCTTAACAAGGCAATTCTACCGACAAATAATTTGTCTAACACCTGGATGTCACTTAGAGCTTGTTGGCTGCTATCTGTTTCATGGATTAAATCTCCCTTCTTGTTGATTAGCCTTTATATACTTTCAAGATCAAACATCAAAGAATGTCCTTTCTTAAGAAAATTTCACATATTCCATGTTTTGCAACAGTAGAACAAGAGGCACTTTTTGAAACTAGGAAGATAAAATAGCTAAAAATAGTTCTTTAAAACAGTGGGCAGTTAAATTCTGGTGCAGTCTGCCACAAGAGGTTGTGGAGGCAGATTCAAAAAGTGGTTAGATGAATTTGTTGACAGCAGGTCTATAAATGGCTGTTAAAGGGAATAGGTAGGATTGTAGCCTTTAATTTCCTACTGCAAAAGTTTAAGATGCTGAAGAATTATGAGGAGAATGGGCTCAGAAAACAGCCAAGTTGTTGTGCTTTCCTTGAGTAGCATGTCCTTTTGCCACCTTTGGAGATGGAGCACTAGGCCAGATGCACCACTCCTGACAGAGTAGGGTATTTCTTATTAATTTCTTTATTGCTACTTTTGCCTTGCATAATTTGTATTTATCCAAATTTCTCATAATTTAGCCTAACCATGCCTTGCACTTTGCACTGTCTCTAGGCTTGGAGCAGAGTGCCAGTCTTCTGTGAGTAGTCATCACAATCAGCTGAAGTATTAAGATGAATGAAGTCCTGTCCTACTTATGTCACATTCTCTCTGCTCACCCTTTGAAAGATACAGGGCCACTACTGGAATAACTTAGCCAGGAATAAGAATTTGACTGTCACATGAAAGGGGAGGGGGGTGTTTGCCTGACCGTTAAAGAGGGGAGATTTTTCTCTACCCTCAGTGATTTATTTGTCAGTGCCCCAGAGAAACCAAACCCCTTTATGTCTGAACCAGTCTATCAGGTGTCCTGTAAGGGGGACCCTTCACCGAACAGATTCACAGGATCGGGGGGTAATTCAGTTGCCCTTTTTGGGGGGGGCTGAGCCAATAGCATAGGGGAGACCCCTCAGTGGGCTTTCCCACGTGTTATTCCACTGCCGGCAAACTGTCAGCACATAATAAAGGACTCACTCTAATAGTTTATGGAATAACACTCTTTATTAATACAAATTGTGACAGGTTCGTAGGTCATCAGTGATAGTGTCTGGCTGCAAAAATGTATTTAAAGCAATCTAATGATACTATGAAGCAAACACAATCTCTAGTCCTGAAAGCAGCATTTAGCATGCATAGAATAAGTTTCTTACCCAGTAGGTGTCCCTATGGGAGGGGGAAGACAGGTTCAGCCCATCTGCCGATCCCAGCAGTTTTGATGGAGTCTTCCTCCAATTTCTCCCTACTTCCAGCTTACTTTTATATTATTTCTTTAGGTTTAGGTGGATCTTGAGTGACTTTAGTCATAAGTACTTAATTGGGTAGTCATCCTTGGCATCTGTCTCCCTCAGTGGACAGATATGGTATGGTCTTTGAACTACAAAGTGTCACCATGTTTCCCTGCAGGATGTTTATGGGGGGAGGCTGTGGCACCTTCACACTACTCCCCTTTCCACTGCGTCCCCTGTAGCAGGTGCTTATCATTGTTTGGGGAACTTTTGTAGGGCATGTTGACCGTGTTCCATCCAGGAAGTGGCAGCTGCATTTTACCCTTTAATTATTATTCTCCTTTAATTCTTGACCCTATCCATTATTCCACACTGGCAAATCCCTGATATGACAAAATGATAGCTAGAAGGAAGAAGTTATTTTAAGCCTCCCAGACTTAGTCTTCAGCTTTGGTGTATGTTGTGTTTTTTTGTTTTTAATAGCTGATGAGTTGTAATAGTCATTGTAATAAAGGGCTCTTTAAGTGTATCCCTTTGTCATTTATATTTTTTTAAAGTTACTTTTAACTGGGATAGCAGATTAACTGGTGCTTTCTGACAGCTTATAGAGAAGCTGAATGAGCACATGCCTGTAAGGGAACTGGTTAAAACTAAGTATAGTATCTAGAAATTTCTGATTAGTTAGGTCTGAGCTTAGAGTCTTTTGGAAATGGAAAAAGAAAGACTTATGTTTTTTTTTCCCCTCTGAGTATGTCAAAATAGTATGAGAGTTCAAATATAAAGAAAAACTGAAATGGGGCTTCTAAATTCTTTCCTGCTGTAAGACTTAAATTACTCAAATGTACATTTGAAGTAGAAAGGCAAATCTTGGTTAAAAACAAAAGAACACCAAAGAATACAGAAAGTGATACATAGATCAGTCTTAAGGGAGAGAATACTGCAAAATTAAACACCTCATCACAAGGAGTATTATAAAGCTGAAAAATTGGATAAAAGCATTGAGAATGTTTGGAGAGCCTGGAAGAATAGGCAATTTACCTTGGTTGTAAATGAAACCCTACTGAAGGGTGTGTTTTATAAGGCTGACAATCAAAGGAATATTCTGGGGCATTGAAAGGTGTCAAATTTGAAGCTAAAGAACAGGAAATATGTATATTATGTGTCAGTGAACTCCATAAATGGAGAGAGAATTGGTGTGTGGATAAACAGTGATAGTGGTACTTGGTTGCCCACATCTTTCAACACTGAATTTAATGTTCAAGTATTATATCATCAATTGCTAGTGTTTAAAATGGGATCTTTAAAGCAAAAGAGGCTATCTTTGGTTTGGTCTCTTTCAATTTCTTGCATATGCCTCTGAACCATCTAATGTTGGCCTTGCTCAAATGTTGAAGTCTTTATAAAGCTCAGAGTGGCTGCAGTTCCCTGTTTCAGAAACCTAGTGTGAGTGTTTCTTAAAACAGCAGAGGCCATGCAAGCTTTCTGTTTCATCTCTGGAGTTACTCAGTGTACTGTATTAGAGGTCTAATGTGTTTCACTTTCAGGCTTGCAAACAGTTCAGAACATGTGGAAAAGGGAGTGTAAGACTGCTTAATTTGAAATGGATCAGGTTTTACTTGGTTATCTAGCTGTGTCTTTGTGGAAAGGTATTAGCGCTGGTGCTGGAGTGGTGGTGGTGCCACAAGGAAGAAAGGAAGGAGGGCTGTGCTTCCAGTGTCAGGAAGCTGTTGTGTTGGCTTGCCTCCCCATGAAACTGTACCCTGAGTGCCCTAGTCAGTGTTTAATTTGAAAATTTCTATGATTCTCTGGTTTAGGATAGAGTATTTTGAATGGGTTGCATAAAGTTACCAGTATTAATCTTGAGTCCCTGTTAATTGGAACCTCTGACTTTTTGATCCCAGAAAACTACTTCAGCTGTATTTTTAGGTACTCTCAAGCTGGTGTATGGAGGTATAATTTATTTGAAACTGAAATGTCATGCCTACTGAATGTTCTGTTTTGTGGAAGTTGAAAAGTTATGATTTAAAGTTACCTGCAGAATATAATGTAGTGTTTGTTGACTTAGTTTTCACTGAAACTGCAAAGATGTGACAAGGCATAAATTAGCCATGAATACTGTAGCCTGAAGTATCCCAAATGAACTGTGCTGTTTTGCAGATGGGAAACTTCAGTAAGATTAAGTGGGTGTATTTCAGATAGAAGTGAGGAGTGTACCTGTACAGGATGGAGAGACGTGTAAGCTGCCTTGAAAGCTCAAATTGAGCAGACTGAAGCTAGTGTTAGCTTTTAGCTAAAACAAGTTTTTTTTCAGCTGACTGAACTAACTTATACAGTTTGGAAATAAGGTAACTTTCTGGAGTTCAAATATCCATTTGTTGCCTGGAAATAAGATAGTTTTTTGCTTCAATGTCATACTTCTATCCATAGGGCCATTATGTCCTCAATTTCTAACAGCTGTCTGCATGAAATAATATGGTTGGTTTGGGGCTTACATTTTAATACCTAAAAGTAGCCTAATAGAAGCTGCAAAACCAAGATTTTTTTTCAAAATAGCTATAATTTTTCTTTTGAATTATTTGAAGTGCAAATTATAGTGAATATTAAAGATAGTCCAAGTTTCAGCATCTCTTCTAATATTTAATTTTATATAAATATCCTGATCAGGTAGTTTTTAACTGTCCTTTAATGAATTTTGAAGGACTTGATGATTTTGAGCACTGCCAGTTGAGAAGATTCATTATCTGTAGGCCATTGAACTCTAGATTTAAAGATGGGAATAAGCTTATTACTAAATTTGAGTCAATTTCAAATTGGTGTCCCCAGTGGAAAAAAAGCTGGTAATTTAAAGCATGACAAACAATGAGAAGAGGCTTGTGAAATGGCTGGCTGTTGGAAGACTTCTGTCAAGCTGTCATGACTAAATGACATTCCAAACACAATTTTGCTTGCTAAATTAATTTGGACATGGGCAGAATGTGCATATATGTGTATACAATTTGTCAATCACTTGTGGAAAATTTTAATAAATGAATAGACCCAGCCAGCCTAGGTGCAAAGCTAGACTAAAGTTAACTTGTGTATTTTTCTGGAGTTGATTTAGCCAGGAAAGACTTGAGGAAAAATTAAATGTCTAATCCAACAGTAACTGTAGTCTGTGCTAACTGTTAAAGAGTCTGCAGTGAACTTGCATATGAACTTTATTGGTTAAGTATCTAACCATGATGCAGATTTATCTGAACTATTATCTGACTTGTTTTAGGATGCAGTGTCCTATGGCATTTGGTAATGAAGTCCTAAGAAGGTATTTGTTTTATGTGAAACCTCAATGCTAATGTGTCTGTTTTGGTTTATGTTTTTAGGGATCAGACAGGAATCTCTAATTTATTGCGTGCTGAGTGTTCTGTCTGGTGAAAGTCATGTCGTCAATACTGCCATTCACTCCACCAGTTGTGAAGAGACTTCTGGGGTGGAAAAAATCTGCTGGTGGTTCTGGAGGGGCTGGTGGTGGTGAGCAGAATGGTCAGGAGGAAAAGTGGTGTGAAAAAGCAGTGAAAAGCTTGGTCAAGAAGCTAAAGAAAACAGGACAGCTGGATGAGCTCGAGAAGGCAATTACCACTCAGAGTTGCAGTACAAAATGTGTGACCATACCAAGGTAAGTGATGTTGTTTGAAATTGTTACAAACATTTAAGAAATAACTAAATGGATGTTTAGGCTATCTGAACAAATGATTAAAAAATCAGTTGCATGCTTTGATTCTTTAAAACCTATTTTGGTTTTATATAGTGCTTGCTTATAACTAAATCACATGCTTTGTAAAGTTACAATTTCATATGTTTTCATTACTATGTAGATTCCAATTTGTATGTATTCTGGTGATGCCTGGCACAGCTCTTCATTTGTAGCACTGCCTTATCCTTTTATTTAATAACCCTGTCTATAATCAGAGGGGCATACTTGAACCTACACTTTCACTTTAAAAATAAAAGACTAGTTTTTCCTTGGTCAGCACTTCAGTCATCTAATTATTTTCAGTTGATTCTGGTAGTTTCATTTCAATTGTACAAGCTGCATCTGTTTTCCCTTTTGAAGTGAAGTTCTGTCTTTGGAGATAGACTGTCTGAAGATCACTTTAATTATTTGCTGTTGGTTAATGTAAATTTTTTTATTTGGTAACTTGGAGTATTTCTAGAATTGTTCCTCTGCTCCTGATATGTATATACATTTAGGTGAATGGCTTGCATTCTACCTCTGACTTTCTCAGCTTAATTCATAGCAACTGCTGTGTGAGGGGCAAGGGTTATGTTTGTAAGTATATTGCAGTCTGGTTTTGGTTCATGTTGTACAGAAATCCCACTGAGGTGCCTGTGCAAGCTCATTATATGCAACATAAGTATCAAATCACTTCACAGGTATATTTTTCTATGAAAAGGGGGTCTGGTAGCATGGGAATATTTTGGGCACTTAGTGTCTTGACATTTAAAATAATATCTAGGGAAGAGAAACTGCATCTAGTTTATGACCTTAATTTCTGTATTAGCACATTCATCCCAACTACTTTTAAACTTTGTATTAATGATAATGCAAACTAGATTTGACTGGTGTCAGTTGTATCAAATGTGTTATAGCTGTTATCTGATAGCAGTTTTAGTGTTCTCTTTTAGATTTGATACAGCTGTCTAGGAAAACCATGAGTGTGCTCTAAATAAATGACTACTTTGCATTTTCTTTTTTCTATTCACCTTTTGTTTCTAATGCTGCCCTCTGATTGTATTTTCTTCCCTAGAGCAGTCCCAAAATTTTCTGTTTCCCTTCTGCTTTCTTCCTTTTGCTGGCTGGAAAACAATCAGAAATAAAATATTAGCCCTTTGTTGTCTTAGTGTATATCAATAG
The DNA here is from genome assembly GCA_013396755.1 of Sclerurus mexicanus. Taxonomy (NCBI): domain Eukaryota; kingdom Metazoa; phylum Chordata; class Aves; order Passeriformes; family Furnariidae; genus Sclerurus; species Sclerurus mexicanus. The sequence goes on from VWZF01003382.1 coordinate 7,603, forward strand.
ACTAAGATTGGAACCTGTATAGGGGTATGTATTTCTTGACTTGACATAAGATGACTCTATGTATTTAGCAAGTCTTTATCATGACAAAGATGAAATGCTTAATTGGGAGGTGTGTCATATGACAGAAGCTAAATATGCCCTATAGAGATTCACTTGATAAAAAATGTGTATCTATCTTCTAGAGCTCTTCTGCAAGGGTACTGGGGCAGTAAATATTGATATTTCAGAAGAATAGTAGTCTAATATTTTTTAGAAAATACAAACAGTATGCTAATATATCATTGTTTTCCTAGTATACTTTGGATATGTTCTCCTGCTTGCATGACCTTTTGTGTGACATAGTAAATAATAACAGAATACAAATCTCTGTGATACTATGTAAAGCCTCCATGTTGTGACTAGCGGTTCTTGCTGGGCTATGATATACTGTTCTCCTCTATCCTCCAGTAAGCTGTAAAAAGGACTGGACCTAGGTTTTACTTTTCTTGACTAACTTAGGAGCAAGCCAGTAGCAAGAGAGCTCTTGAAGTGATGTTGACTATTGTACAAGGTTTAATTTTAAACTAAGAAATGGCTTTGGTATTAAGGGGCGAGATGATATCGGTGTTGCCANTAATACTCAGTGTAGATATTGACAAGTGTTGTGGGATGCTTGTTTGCCACTGTTGCTTTATTACCTCAACAGAAGTTTCGGTTGTGGTTTCAGAAATTTCTGGTCCCCTTGGAGATTTCCAGTTTGATACAGTACTTAACTCTAGTATACTTTTTCATCACTGAAACCTAAACCAACTAAATGCCTACAAGCTTTTCTCAAAACTGAGAGCAGCTTGGACAAAGGTTGTATTAAATTGCTTCTTCAGAAGTCTGCATATTATATATTACTGTATGTCATTGATAATCCTGTTGAATTAGGATGGCTCTATTTCTATGCTGTTTATCAAGGTGATGACATACTAAGTGAGGCTGATCCTGTGTGTGCTATGCAAAAGCTGCTCATGTGGTGGTAATTAACAGAACTTTTTACACAGACTAGTAGAGGTTCTGAGAAAGCAGAAGCAAACAGATGGAGTGGGTGTTGGCATTGCACAGCAGGGATGCTTAGCTCTTCATAAGTGGGTCAGTAATCTAGAGCAGAGGCTAAATAAGTACAGAGGTCCTTTTGACACTAGCCCTCTAAGTAATTTGTAGTTATATTGCTGAATCCTCCCAGCAAGCCAGTGGGATTGTAATCACATAATCCCTGTGTATCTTGAAACTAAATGTTGGCATGTGAGTTCACTTTTCTAAAACACATAATGAATTTGGTAGAATTTAAGATCCTTTCTTTATGCTCTCCTTTGTAGTTTGACAAATGGGGCACAAGAAGCAATCAGTGAAGTAACAGAGCATGAGCATCCATTTACATGTCTTCTAGCAGTTTATCATGGATTATTCTTTTGAAAGAGAATCGCAGAATTGTAGAATGGTTTGGGTTNTAGTTTGTTTTCAAGCTTTAAGATCTTTCCCCAAAATAGGTTACCTCAGAGTAGATCAATACAGAAATTCCTTTGTTCCTTCTCAGGTTAAAGCCATAGGAAATAGGTGGTTTCAACAATTACACGGNTCGTTCCAACCTCCCTGCCATGGGCAGGGACACCTTCCACTAACTAAACAAGGTTGCTCAAAGCCTTGTCCATAAATACTTTGTAACTAGTGGTATCTAAAATCCAAGCCTTTAACAAACCAAACCATGCCACATAGTGAATAGTCAAATGGCATATTTATAGTCCATCTTCATTATTTAAAAAGTTGTTTCAGTGGTGACAGTACAGAGTATTGGAATCCAAAGCAGGAAAACAACTAATTTCATCACCCCAGTATGTTCGTGTGATCAGCTGTGTGGTTTTTCTGTCTTTTTAAAAGAGTATAGATATGCTTCATACTTTCTTCTTGCTTTGTTTAAATAAAACTTACCAAATGCAGTTGCTTTTGCAAAATGCCTGATAATGTACAACTCATAAGAGTTTAGTTGGGACAGGTTTGGGATAATGTTGGCCTGGACTGTTGTAGCTCCTGTATTTTTAAAAATGAAAAAAAAAAATAAAAAAACCCAAAAACCTAGGGGAAGGGAAGCATTGAGTTTAGACTCCATGATATCCTGTTCCTCTAGAGCATACATATCTGAAACCTAATGCAGAACTGACCATGTCCTTCCTGAGCTGTAACTGGGTACATCAATATCACATGTTGAATTCTGCTTCCATGCAAACATTTGTGTAATGTGACAACTGTATTAGGGCTTTATTTTATATGAAGTATTACTACTAAAATTGCAGAATTTGATGAAAGTTCATCAGACGTGAGAGTGTTTGACATGGTTAAAATTCTCTAAAGAAATTGTGAATTTCTCTTAAACTAATGTTATTCCTTTGCTTGATTGTCCTGCAGCCCTTTTTTCATTCCCTGCAGTGAGTTAGCACTTTGGGTAAGATAGGCAGCCTAGGCCTAGCTTACAGCACATGTTAAAATTGTTTTCTGAAGACTGGTTCTCTTCATTAGTTAATATAAACCTCCATACGTGGAACTTAGTGCTGATCAGTGTCTACAAAGGAGTTAACAGCAGAAGTAAACTGGGCAAAGAAATGTCCTGTTTAAAGATGGGACAACTGGCTTGGAACTGCTGTTTGAGAACAAACAAATCTTTTAAAATTGACACTTTGATGCCTTTTTCTTCACACAACTGAGTAAAAAGTAATTTCTAATTTAGGTGTAAAGGGCACAATTTTTCTTGAATATAACCTGTGCTACTAGTTAGTGTGTTTTCTTGAATTCCTTAGGAATATTTGTCAGGAAAATGATC
>VWZF01003390.1:0-11946 GCA_013396755.1 Sclerurus mexicanus
TTTGTATTCTCCTTCAGTCTTTCCACATCTGTTTAAAAAAGCAGAGGTTAAAAGGAAGTCTCATTACATCTTTACTTCACCTAATTCAAACAGCACTTTTACGTGTCAGATGTAACGCAGTATGAAGTGACATAATTTAAAAGAAACAAGGTCTAAAGAGTCAAAAGACAACTGCACTAATGCCAGTGAGCACAAAGAAACCTCAGAAGCAAGAGGGAAGCAAGCTGGAATGTGGAAGTCTAGGACTTGGAAACTGAACTTCTCAACCTCTCCATTCAGCCTATGAAGCAAAGTGTGGTCCAAATGACTGGTGGTGCCTTCAGCAGAGCAATTTTAGAATGGCAGCAACTTCCTCTCAAAGAAGGGATGGACTTAGTATGAGTAACACTCTTAATGGTACACCTTGCTAGCAAAAGAATTTTTAGTGGTATTCCTAAAATACATGATGCTGATTTTAAGTCCATGAAAATTTACTCAAAGTGTTCCCTCACACAAGATAAAAATCAAGTATTACATACAAGAAGGCAGGTGTGGGAACACAGGAAAAAAAATCAGTGTTTTTGATAAAAATAAAAGCCAGCCCATGTAACTCATGACAAACTATGACTGCTAGGAATAACTTGCTTTCTTACATGGCAGTGACATTACAAGAGCTACAAAGCGGCACAGAATTTCCAAGAAATCTACAGGTTTTGAGTAGATCTTTCATCCTCCCCAAAATTTAACACAAAGTTTTTCTGATTTTTTTAAAGGACAAGCAAATAACCCTGTAAGTACCAGCTGCAGGCTGCACTCAGCTGGATTTCATCATCAAACTAGTGAGGCTTTGCTAATCAGCCTTCTCTAAGGTACTTAGCAGTGTGGAAAACAGACCTAGGAGAATGTGAAATGATATAAACACGAACACTTAGTTATCTAACACAAGAACTGTACTTAAGGTTTCTTACCTGGATTTCTAATTACATGTGTATTCACATTGCTGCTAATATTCTGGTCATTGTGTTGCTAAAAGAGACAAGTGCAAAAGCTCATTGGTAAATCCCGAAGTTCTTCTGGATACATCAGAAAAATAACCTAACAAAAGAGACTACTATACTATAAAATGCTACTTGAAGAGTATTTCTGTGTTTCTTATAATCCTTTAAAGCTAATGGAAAAGTTAAAATCCTTAATTTACGTATTTGTGTATTTAGAAAGGGACTGAAAATGTTACCTGAGACTCTTGGCGTTTTTTGATTGCATGTTTATACAGTTTGTGCAGCTTTCTGGCATCAAATTCAGTAAACTTAGAGACAAAAATCCACAGATTTCTGAGGAAAAAGAAAAGAGAAGTTACAGTTCTTCTATAAATTTATTTTCCTTATATTTATGCACCAGAACATGGATTTAACTGAAATTTTTCGAATGGCACTTCAGTAAACCAAAACACTATAAAATCTACACATCATTGCCTCATTGCACAAGAAATATTACGTAGCTGTAAATAAAACATTTGAAAGACTAATTCCTTTAACAATTTATCAGTGGATTTGTGCCTAATCTGTCCTTGAAGGAACCAAAGAAGAAAAAAATCAAGTCTTTTGTTGTCAAGACGCCAGAATTCTGAAGGAAACATTTGCTTCTATGATCACAGGTAAAGCTCTTTTAACAGATACAGAATTCTTTCAGTAAAATTTACAGGTGGAATGCTTCAAAGAGACTACAGAATACCAATGTTGAGAAATATTTCAAGTGTGTAGGCTCAGGAAGCAACAGTCTACACCTTCAAAATGATTATTTAAACACTGTAATTTCTGTCTAGAAGTTTGCAGAATTAGACAACCAGTCAATGGTGTGTCTAATGAGGCCATTATAACTTTGTATAAGCTACACCACTTCTTATCAAAGATAGCTGAAATACATATTTTCTTAATTTACACATAATATTGTAGCATTATTATGAGTAATACCTCTATTACAAGTTTCCACTTAAGAAAATGTAACATTTACCAAAATGTAAGACATTGATCTCATTTCTGTACCTCATATCACCTTAATGTTCTGAGGTAAAGGTAGTAAATTCAGCAGAAGCATTCTACACTAACAGAAGTCTTCCAGAAAATGCAACACTTGGCACACTTTGGTATATGGAAGTGCAGGGTGTACTTTCAAGCATAAAGAGAGTAAGGGCACATTCCAATAAAAGTAACTCAAAATGCATTAAGAACTTAACAATGACAGATAAGTTTACAAACCAAGATTTTTTTTAAATTGTCACTTCATAAAGATACAAATTGTTCTCTCACTTTTGAAATGCACCTGAGTACATTACCATAAATACTTTTATCAAGTCATAGTTAATACATAATATGTAATTTAATTTTAGAATACATTTTTAAAACAATAAAGAATTCTGTAACTCAGAATCATACAAAGTTTCAACACAATTTTGGAACTGCATATTTTTAGCATGAATTATAAAAAAACAAAACCACTTAAACCTGAAAATCTGGGGAACACAGCAGTGTGATGTCTCCACCCACTGGGCAGAATGCACTGCTGTGCAGCAAATGCTTAAAGTCAATCCATTAAAAGTCAGAACAATGTATAATCATCTTTCAACAGGTTCCTATTTAAAATAGCAGAAAGATACAAGAAAGAGAGACAAAGAAACAGGAGAAATAAAAACTAAAACCTAACCTGCTTAACAGAAGCAATTACAAATTTGTCTTTTTCTAGCAAACCCGAGGAAAATAACTTACTTTCTCCACTGTTTAATTTGTTCAGGATTTGTGTACTCTTTTAGACATTCAGTAATGTGATCCCCAATTTTGATAAGACACTGTCTCGTATGTTCCAGCTGCTCTCTTTCAGAAAGGCCCTTTTCTGGTCGATCCAGCTGTTTCAATGCTGCTTTGACAGGTCTCATTCTTTCTTTGCACTGTAAAATGGAAAAAACAAATGTATTGATTAAAAAGAAAAGGAATATATTCTAAAACATGACCCACCATTTACTGTGATATATATGCAGGTAAAGACAATAATGTTTCAAGGCAAATGAAATACAAGACTTTCTCACGCCTCTTAGAAGTGCTTTGCAGGTTTCCTTTGGAAGAAGTTGTGTTATAAACTGAATTGAAAACTTATTTCTCTGTGAGAGATTCTATAAAATACAGATATCAAAGTGTAGAAGCCTAGAAGACAAGGGTGCTAATGTGTATGTCTTAAACACTGATAGACAGACAGCTGTGGAGCCAGCCAAGGATTGTTGTGGCTGGAGAAGGGGCCAATACAGAGTTAGGGCAGCACTTTGCTGGGACCAACATCCTTGTTCTGGCTCCTGGAGATAAGCACAACACAGCACAGGCACTGCAGTGAGGTTGAGAAGCAGGCGTGGACTGTCAAGATCCCCAAAGCCCTTTGACACATTTCCAGTAAGGCTGAGAACAACAGACTGCCCACAATAACTGATTTGCATAGCAAGAAACTTGACCTCCAGGGAGGGGAAAACTTACCTGTAGAAAGATTCCCCCATGAAGCCCAGGTGTGTGGGCACCCCTAGGACCCTGAAGACCCCGATGGACCAATGCTGGAGCCAGGACTGGTGATTCCCACTTCTTCACTCCCTCTCTCTCTTGTTCCCTCTCCTTTCATCCCACCTGTCTGTTCAAAACTCACTGCCTGGGGTTATACAGCAGGTCAGGGACTAAAATACCAATTTCCATTTCAAGGGTCTAATTTAGTAATAAAACACTGGAAGCTTTTGCAGACCCTCTAACTTCTGCCTTTCCTTTTGACCACAAGCATCTATGAATTTTATGTGCCCCCTTCTCCTTAAGGGCGAGATCGCCACGCAAGGATTTGAGAAAGCGATAATTTATTATATGGAATTTCTGAGAAAAATGACATTACAAATGGGTTTTACAATTAAACCTTTCAGTTCTATCATGTAGGGTAAGATTTACACTTTTCAGCACCTAGAAAGCTATACAAACTCAACGCCAAAATGTAATGTGAGAGTTTTCAGTACATTTCAACCAAATACTTTCTGCAACAATTACACCTGGCATTCAGCAGAAGATCAAGACTGCTTCTCTGAGCATTTTTTAAATTTCACTCCTATGCAGATACTAGCAGAACTTGTGCTACCTAGAGGAAAGCTAGTTTGGGTATAGAACCATAAAGGTTGGAAACCCCCAAGATAATTGATAGTAAGATAATTAAGTCCAACCTTTGACCGGACACCACCATGCCCATTAAACCATATCCAGTGATTTTTTGAATGCTTCCATGGATGGTGACTTCACCACCTCCCAGGACAGACTGTTCCAGAGCTTAACCAACTTCAGTGAAGAAATTTTCCCTAATATCCAATCTGAAACTCTCCTGGCACTAGTTGGGGATGTTTCTCTTTCCATGTCACCAGTTGCCTGGGAAAAGAGGCCAACCTGCCTACAATCTCCTTCCAGGCAGTTTTAGAGAGCAACAAGCTCTCTCCCCTGAGCCTCCTTTTCTCCAGGCTAAAAACCCCCAGCTCCCTCAGCTGCTCATCATAAACCGTGTGCTCCAGACCCTTCACCCCCTCTGTTGCCCTTCTCTGGAGCTGCTCCAGCACCAAAATGTCCTTTTTGAAGTGAGTGGCTCAGAACTGGGCACAGCACTCAAGATGTGGCCTCACCAGCGCTGAGTGCAGGTGATGCCTAGACTAGCAACAACAGGGATGTCAGCTGACATAAAGGACATGCATTCTTGAATTTTCACACTGAATCCAATGATTTAATAATAAATTCAGATAAACCCAGTTAGCATGGTTTATATTAAAGACATTTAGGAATAGCATCGAAGTACAGTGGCATGGTACACATGAAATGCATGTTCTCCTTATCATAAAGGGTGAAATCAGTTAAGCTTGAGCAACCCACAGTAATAATTTCCATTTAAAACTGCAGTTAAATGTGTAATTAGACTACACCTGACCATGGCATAATGACAAATGTACCTTCGAGAACAACCCTCCTTGCCATTTTCCTATACACTACCAAACCTAGAAAAACCAAACAAATATCTGGAACAGAATGAAATTAAATACCACCATTACCGTGTAAGCATCTAGGGACAGCTCATTAAAACTGGGGAAGCTGTTCTCCTGCCAGATCATGCCACTAAGGTAATTTTGTATATATATATAAGCATTTGTATTACATACTGCATGAGCCAGATTAAAGTAGCCTTTAAAAAGTTACAGACTGCACTGCTTAAATATAGAAGTGATCAGAAAAATATAACTGTACATGGAAATCAAACGGTTTTCTGTCAATAGCCACATAAACATATCCACCTGAGTCACTCACGCTCCATGCTGCAGTTCACAGGTGAGTTACTTGGAATGTTTAGAATAAAACCACAGACCAGTCACTACTATATACCAGTCACTATATACCATACTCAAGAGAATCCTATTGGCATGTCACAGCCAGCACCCACAACAGACCTGGCTGGCAAAAACACACAACTGTTAAAATCTGAATGGCAAAACCACCACAGGAGAGCAGCTGCTCAAAGTAACTCATTGAAACTTTTCCAAAGGCCCATCTTCCTCAAATGTTAATTTACTTCATAGTCAGAAATAGTGATTAAACAGAATTACTTCAGTATCATAGACGTTACCTCAGGAAGTTATTTCTAAGGGCTTTAGCATTTGTTCCTTCCTGTGTCTACTAATTTAAGTCTGCAATACTTCAGGAGGCAAGTGCTGAAATCTAGTTTTTCTTGCTGTCTTACAAAGAAGAAAAGCATATATGATATGGTGAAGCCAGATACTCCATCATTTGCATTTAAGTTCATTCATGTCTCCTCTTTAAGAAGCAGAATACACAAGTGACTCCTCAGGATGTATCTTTAGAGTTTGTATTATTAATCTATTCATCACATAAACCACTGGATAAGTTGTTTTGCTATTCTGTGTAAATACAGTAAAAAAGCAAAATAAAACTTCTGGAATGCAGTAAAAAATTACTTTAGTACACTGTCAATAGCATTCACTGATCCGAGACTTTACTAGCGAAAGATCACCTGTGTTACTGTGCCAAATAAGAGTACCAAGAGTATCAGAAATTGTCCTAATTTAGACTACTAAATATATTTTAAGTATAAATTTAAACTGACTTACCACACTAAAAGTTTTCTGATCCAGTTCTTCAGATTCTTCTGATATTGGAACTGGTTCACTAGTTGCAGTAATATGAACTGGAGTATCCAGCAATTGATTTTTTTTAGTTTTTTCTTTATTTTCAGACTTGATTTCATTTATCTAAGAACAAGATACAAAAATATTTAAGTACATTCTATTCTGGTTCTGGAATTATTGTATAATACATGACAATCCCCACAACTATTGTAGTCTCTTCAGTAATAAGAATAAAATCTATGCTGACTTTCAATGACAGTACATTTTATCTTCCTTGTGAGATGGAAATGGAAAATGGAAAAGAATAATTTTTGCACACACTTGTACTCTCAGTCCAGGTAAGAGATTTATCATTGAAGATGTAGTTTCCCTTTTTTAAATGCTTGCCCTCATGGTTTCAGGTAGGAAAAATAAAACTTCAAATAATGTAAGAGACTTTAATGAAATGATAGCTGATCAGATCCAAAACACCTTTTCATCTAAAAATCATTCACATAAATCTAGTGACCTTTTCTAGTGCTATGTAAGACAAGTAAACCTAGTTACCTTCTCTTCCTTTACTTCTTTTTCTTTCTGTGTGGATTCTTTTACTTTGTTTTCTCTCTTTTCTTTAATATCTTTTTCTTTTAATTCTTTCTTATCCTCTTTTTCTTTTTTCTCCCTTTTCAAATCCCTCTTATTTTCCTTTTCTTTTGTCTCTCTTTTTTCTTCAGCTTCCTTCTTTATACCAATATCTGGCTCAGGCTTTTCTTCATTTTCTTTCTCTGCTTTAAATTTTTTATGTGGATGTTTCACTGAAACAATCTCATCCTGCAATATGCAAGCATATATGTCACATCAAACTGAGCTCCTATCTATACAAGTTTCGCAACTAGCAGATTAAAACATGTTTTATCTGTGCATTTTTTCTTTTTGGACAGAAATTTAACATCTATCAAATAGAACTGAAGGCAGTTGCAAAGAAAGATGAGAATTATGCACTCACTTCCTTGATGTGACAAAGCAAGTACTGACTTGGGAGAGGCACTGAGTGTGAGAAATTGTGTCCATTTCACTTAGAATTAACTTCAAATTTGGTTCCTTTAAAGGCACTTAGACTCTGATGAGCTAAAATCTAAGAAGAGGTAGGTCTTGCAAAACTGAGCTGATAGGTCAGGACACTCAAGTGATGGGGATGTTAGAAGACCTCTGATCTAGTCAGCTTTGTCCCAGCAACCTTTTACCAATCCCGTATGAAACATTCACAGGAGAAGGTAACAGAGTCCCAACTTTCTCTTTTCCAGAGCTGTTTGTTTTAAAAAAGGCTTTAAAAAAGTCTTCGTTACAGACTGTCTAAGAGGGGCCCATGTAACTATTTGAAGGTGAACAAAATCTCATTTCACTGATCTTTATAATATTCACTTATAAGGTCTGAGATGGAAACTAAAATCCTTTCAAGACACAAGAGAAATACTACAGTAAATAAGTATTATAACACAGGTGCAAGAGTCATTATCACCTTTGAATCTATTTGAACACCCTCTGGAAAGGCACATGGCAGAAAGAACAGATGAAAGAATGCCTAATACCTGACTGAACAAGTTACTTAGGTGAGGTATGAAGTCATCAGCCCAAACAAGACCTGAGTGTTTAGTTACCATGGAAACTTTCTAGAAAAAACTGACTTCAAAAGTTTCCTGATAATTTCAGCATTTAAATATGTAAGTTTTTAATAGTGCATAGAGTATGGCAGCTAAGTAGTTAAGGCCAATCATTCAGGTTGTTCTTGTATATAGCCCAGTAGTCAGAAGTGCAATTATTGATCAGGGTCCCAAAGCACTGAAGTGATGAATACCTGTTATTAAATATACAAAAGGGAAAACATTCTAGGAACGTTCCTGAACATAATGTCAAACAACTGGATGGCAGTGTTTTCTGTCTTAAAACTCATTTTTAAGTAGTCTGAACCCTTAAATTTACTTAGTTTTAGGGCTGAGTTGCCCACGTCAATTTACTGGAAACTGTGGTTAACATTACATTCCAGGCAAATTATTTTAGCTATAAACATAAGAGCCTACATTGAATTTTTTTTCCCTCTGGCTTTTGATTTTACTTTTTCATTGTACAATTTTAATACATACAGGAGTGTTTTACTTGAAAACTACTGTTTTTTTATAGATTTAACATGGTTCTTCTAACACTGAATAGCTTTTAACTTTGTATTTCCATAAGTATTTTTTCCTCTAGAACAAGGTGACAATTACAAAGGTTTATAATAATTTACTTTACACCTAGTAGGAATTATATTTATGATACATACAGATGCACTGATTTATTACAACTACATTAAAAATCACAAAATTAGCTATGACATAACCCTAAATTTTTATCTCTACTGGTTTTGCTGTGTGATAAATCACAGAAACAAAAAGAGCCCACAAAAGCAGAGGCCTGAAGAAATATATCAGAAGTAACAGAACACAGCAAGGTTAAATAGTCTTTTTGGCCAACAAGAGCCACAATGTATACAGGAGCTTTCATGTGCAAGCCTTGAAATACAATCTTTTCATGCTGCTAGTTCTAATTGAGCCTGATGGCTTTTTCCAGAGCCTGAATAAAAAAAAAACTTTTAAAAACCTTTACCTTAAGAATCACTATCAGTAGTTAAAATACATTAGCAAAAAACATTAATTTTCAATTGTGTGTTACATCAGGTTTGCATTTCTATCAAATACAGTGCTGAAAATAAAGGATGCTGAAACTGAGCAATATAACTAGTAATTAGACCATAACATTTTTTATAAAAATTTGGAAAACTACTCATAATTCCTCAGCTACAGGCTTATCATTAAATTAGTACAGATACAGTCTTCCATGTGCTTGTACTGATACAACATCAATTGCAGTGGCCACAGGAAAAGGATGACATTCAAGTGTTTTAATTTTATTAAGTCAAGCAGAAGATAAAATACAAATTGATATTAACAGGAAAAACTGAATAACCATCTTTCCCATGTGAAAGATACTCACCTTGCTATCCTCATCATCATCTTCATCAGATTTTTCTGAGGGCTGTGGTGAAGAATCACTTTTTATTTCTTCTTTTATTTTTGCAGCCTTTAGCATCTTATTCTTCTTAGTTCTTGCTTTCCTCCTCTTTGAATTGCCCTGAATGCAAATTGATCTCTTTAATAATGTCAACTGACAAGCATCTTTGCACTACAGTTGCAAAAAAAAGATTTGTTTTTACATCAAAGAGAAGGTTCCTTTTATTTATTGCCACTCATGACCACCACTTTTTCCAGGACTGAAGACAGAGCAGAGTGCAACCATAGAGAATACACATGAATAATAAGAGAATAATACAAATGTGAAACTTGCAATTAATTTCCTGAGTTAGTCTCATGTATTTTGATTAGCAATAGAGTAATACTACAAAAATAAAAAGGCAGAACTAAAAAAGGAAAAGGATCAGCTGACCTGCCCATAAGCATATTGTTTTATCTCACTAATGAATGCCACATTTTACTTACTGCTCCAGAAAGCCTTTGTGCTTCCTTCCTTGCAAGGTCTTTATTCAGTAATTTAATGAGGTAGTCTGCACGGGTCTGCAACTGCTTGGCCTGGGGTTTCTTATCTGGATCATCAGGCAAAATCTGAGGAAAACAATGGTAGTAACACAGCTGTGAGTACATATTATCAATTTTAGATGTTAACCTACAGCTCACAGAACAGAAAAAGCTGTGCAAAAGGAAGTGGTAAACAATCCACTCCAACTATACCTAAAAAATATGCCAGAATGCTTGAAGCAATGGAGAATTTCTTGAAGGTTTTAATTTCTCTCTGATCAAGCAACCAATGCGGAGGCTTGGAAATTGCCTCAGTTTAAAACCAGCTGAAGAAACCAGCCACAGATTTCTGTCTCTGCTGTGGTAGTTCCTCTAAGAAATCCTGAACACCTGTACCAGTCACTCAACTCCTGGCTCTGACTCATTCATCTTCTAAATGCAGAACTCACTCCAGTGTACTGCAGAAGCCAAAAAACAAACATGTGGCTTCAAAAACTAGGCAAATTAATGGAAGGCAGGAGTAAGAATCATTATTAAACAAATTTGGCCTCAAACTTGGCTCCTCAAATCCCAAATCTATACGCTGATGTCACAAAGCTTACTTCACCCTAGTCTTTTCCTCAGTACCTGTCTCTCACTATTGCTAAGAAGCTACTGCACTAATTCTAATGCAGCTGCTCTCAATGTTGGGAGTGAAAAAACAGCTGAAGAATCTGGGGATTAAGTGGGGATAGGGAAACTGAATCACACCTCTAGAAAAACCTCCCTTCAAAATGTTCAAGAACACAAAATTAACATAACCAGAACACATCTGAAAAAGTGAAGGAAAAGACTGACAAGAAAAATGCAAGTGACAGAGGCCCAACCACATGAGAAGATGGCAACACAACTGATTGCAAGCAGGCATGCTTCAACCAAATGCACAAGACCCTAAAATCTAGCAATATACAACAAGAGGGATGGTTTGAAGTCTAACTGATGTATAATGTAACTGCAGTCTCATTTATTATAAAATAAGCTCTTTCAGAAACTCTACCTAGTAGTATCATTAGATATTGTAGATGACATACCTTCTGTGTCAAACTGAGATCAGGGTCCATTTTTATCATTTCCCAGCTGCCATAACCATATTCATAGATGCCTATTAACAAGTTGGAATCATCTTCCTTACCCCAATCTATATCAAAATGAGCAGCCTTGGTGTGGCATGGGATGACATATCTAGAAGAAATAAAATAGAAAGATAAATAAAGGATTTTTACATCTGAAGCTTAGTGAGGGAGAAGGGAACATACTAGAAGTGACATAACTAGATTTACTTTCTCTGCTAAGATGCTGGTAAATTTAAGAAATCAGTCCAGGAATTTAACATATTTTATTAACATTTCTATAAAATATTAACTTAAATGAGCACTGAAATGTGTTTTAAAGCTTATTAAGACTAAAATACAAAGAACAGACATCTGTCTGTGGCCGTGAGCTGCGTGACAGAGTTCATTACCCATGAATAAAAGCAAAAATAATCATCCAAGTGTAATTAGTAAGGGGGTAGTTTAGCAATTGCGATACACAAGCTGGCAAGGGAAAAAGTTCAGAGAGCAGAAACACCTACTGCTGTGCTTTGAATATTCCTCTCAAGCAGAGACATTTATCAGCTCCTGAGCAAGCCTGAATTCTAGTCCTAATTATTAGTGATAACTGAAAACAGTTCCTAGTGAATATAGTGGAGAAGTCAAAGCTGTTACAGGGAAGACAGGATGAAGTACAGATGTGGAGCAGGTTACTGCTGCCAGTTCTTACAGGGATTAGAGGGACAATGCTTTAAACAGTGTGCTTTGAGTTCTAGTTGGCAGGAAAAAAAGCTTATAAAACTTGACAAGTTTTCTACAGTACTACTCCCTTTAAAAATATAAAAATCAATACCTTTTCCTTTCTTCTGGATCTGCAGGAATGGATTTGTGCAATGGTGCCAACTCTTCTTCATGAGAGATAACTAGCTTTGCGTTCACCTGCACTCCTGAGATTCGGAATGTTGGGCCTTTAACTTTCCCAAGTCTCCCTCCTTAAAATAAAAGGGAAAGCTATTAAAATAATCACCTTTACAAACACCCTCTGAAAAATGTAAAAAAACCCAATTATACCAAATGACCTTTTCTCAATCAAATGCTTAAGTTAAGCTCCAGAATCGAAGAATCTTCCAGATAGCAGGATTACTTTTAAATTTCGCAGCAA
>VWZF01003398.1:2564-52780 GCA_013396755.1 Sclerurus mexicanus
TCCTTCTGTCCATATCTGTCCCCCTGTCCGTCCCTCTGTCCCCCTGTCCTTCTGTCCATATCTGTCCCCCTGTCCGTCCCTCTGTCCCCCTGTCCGTCCCTCTGTCCCCCTGTCCTTCTGTCCATATCTGTCCCCCTGTCCGTCCCTCTGTCCCCCTGTCCGTGCCCGCCCCGGGGGTGCCCCGGGGTTGGTCCTGGGGGTCGCTGGGGGTGCGCAGGGCTCTGCTCCCCGCTGGGAGTTCGGTGCAGCAGGTTCTTGGTCAGCGGCAGGTGCCGGTACAGGGGGGAGAGCCGGCGGAGTTCGGTGGGGACACGGAACAAACCTGGGGTCTGGTGGAATCCAGGGAGGCAAAATTCCCGCGTGACAGCCCCCTTCGAGTCCCCAGAGCGGCAGTGGCTCTCGCCAGGCAGGTGCTGGGCCTGCGTGGGGGTCTGTTTGCCAAAGGGAATGGCTCTGAAAGCTTGGAGAGTTGTCAGTGCCACTTGGCAGGGGGGATGAGCCCGTGAGTCCCCTGGTCTCGGGCTGGCCTTTGAGATCGGCCAGATTTAACTTGTGTGGAGAGTTTTACTTATTCTTCTCACACAACAAGTCGTCGGGGAAATTCAGGTGCTTTCTCCCCCCTGCAGTGTTTGTTTCCTTATACATTTTTCTAAGTTTCTGTTCTGCTGGGGGTTTTGCAGGTTGGCAGAGCATCATTTTGGGTCCCCTCGCTCACAGGGACTCGCAGACTTTTCATTCAGAGATTGGAGACCTGTGTGTGTCCCGTGCCTTGCTGGCTGTGACGCCCTCAGGGCTGGGGAAAGGAGGCAGCCAGGGCTCCTGGATGGGCTGCAGGGTCATCTCAGGGCCCTGCCATCACTACACCTTGTTTTGTTCAGGTTGGGCTGCAGCAGGAGCGGAGGTGGAAGGGGGAAACCTGCCCACAAAAATCCTACAGCTGTGTTGGACCTCTTAGAAATTATAATCTGCTTTTTTAAAGGGGTTGAGAACTAGTGTTTTGGGCTGTAGGGAAAGGCAAATGTCCCAGCTTGGCTACAGCAGGGTCTGTATGTGACAGCATTTTAGATATGGGGTGGGTTAATGATACCCACCGTATGCAATGGACGTTAAACTGCTTCTTTCACATCATCATCCTGTTGTTTCTGTCTTCTTGTAGTTACCTGGACTAGAAGTTAATGGTGTGTTTGGATTGTCAAAAGTAACCCCATCACAGACTTGAGGCTGGGGTTTATGTTCCTGTGCATTGTGAAAGGGATCTCTTGACTATAATGCTGCCAGAGAGCATTCCACGTGTGATACCTGCCTTGTAAAACTGAACAGCCAAGGCTTTCAAGCAGCTGATTAAATAAAAATATTGGTATTTTTCAGAGGCTCTGTGTACAATTATAAGCTTGTTAATTAATTCTCTGTGGCACTTGCTGGGGCTCTCTCCAAAAGCTGGTGTTAGGCCAGGGATTGCTCTTTGCCTTCTTCAGGTTTATCTAATAAGGATCCTCTTGACTTCGGGGAGGGAGAAGAGCTGTTTGAGCTCAGGATGGTTCTAGGCAGAGGTTGCGAACACTTCTGAGGTGGAGGTTCAAAGCCTTGAAGAGCGAAGGCTGTTAGGGTGGCAACTCTCCTCCCTTCTTCAGGTGGAGCGTGTTCAGAAGGACGCTGTCCCTTCTGGTCCTGAGCGTGTTTGTCTTGGAGCTGGAAAGCTTGGTGATGGCTGGTGCTAAACCTGACAGTGAAGATGACTGGAAGGGAGTGAGTACAGTTTTATTTGATTTCGGGAAGCAAGCTGGAAGTAGTACAAGATGTTCTTGGGCCAAATGGCTCTAATTATTTCTGACTTGACACTGTTGCTGTGAGCCCTGGCTGGAAGAAGCCAGTTTTGCATGGGTTGTGGTGGATGTATGAGTGTGTGTGCTGGAGTGCGAGCCTGACACACACTCCTGGCTCTGAGATTGCCCCTGAAAAGCTGGAAGGTGTGGTGAGACAGCATTCCTTGAGGTCACCCATCCTCTGTGCAGCACCAAGAGTTGTCCACTGCATTTTCCATTCTGTTCCTCCAAGTCTCTGGTTTAAGCAGATCTTGACTTACCATGAGTGTCTGATCAGCTGCCATTCTTGGCTGGGTTCAAACACACCCCCTCACAAGAAGAACATGTGCAAGGACATAAACCTTAAATACAGGTATTCTGGCTGCAGTTCTGTCAACCTGCCTGTAGAAAGGAACACGGTGACTGTACCAGGTCGTTCCGAGTGACGGCACCTTGTTGAGTCACAGCTGGTTGCAAAGGCAGAGGTGAATATTCACTTCTCCTTTATTGACTTTTGATGTGGTTATTACTGGCTCAGTCACGTGCTCTGGGGAGGTTTGAGCAGGTTGGGGTGGAATCCTTGGTCTGTATGAGCCAGAGCCCTCAGTGAGGCATCCACAGGTCATTTGACAGCTTTGTTGCTACTTGTATACAGTTTTATAGTCAAAAATCCTCTGAAAATGCCCTGCTTATTCCTCCAAGACTCTGGGTATGGATCACCTACGTTTTCCCTCCTGCGTCTGGACAGCGGGGGCTGCTTTGGCCCTTCTCTGATCCCCCTTTGCTGGTACCTTGTAGCCAAAATTTCTTGTTTTTTGAAGCCTGTGCTGGCATTGCAGCTGCCTGACCAGTTGGGAAGACTCAGTTGGTACAGAAGAGCGAGTGCCTCCCTAAAAATGGGCTAAAGATGGGTCATTTTTTGCCCGTTTAGTAAGGAACAGTCATGATCTCTGTGGTGCAGTGAGAGATGCACCAGTGCTTCCCTCAGCTCTCACCAGCTCCACTCCTGTTCCACTGAGCTCATCTGCAGTGTGGATGAGGGCAAGGAGCGCCTGCCCTTGGCTTAGGACTCTTGGAACAGAATTCCCTGGAGATTTTTTGAAAGGACAAAAGATTGCTCCTCTCCGAAGCTGATCTGGTGTGTTTGGGAATGAGGCTTTAGTCAAAGAAGGAGCATTTTTAAACAGGAGTACCCAGCGTCACGACCGTGTCACTACAGACACACGTCCCTGTGTTTCACACAGACCTGTTGTTCCTCCTCTCTCCCCAGAGCGTGCAGAGGGTCTCTCTCCTTTACTCCTGCTGTGTTCTGGAGCTGGTGACAGCCACCACCACCTGCCATGGCCCAGGACATTCCCTTCCTGCCTTCTTCCAGCTCCTCATGAGCACCAGGGCCGATGCACTCGTGGACCATCCGTGTTTGTTGCTGGGTGATACTTCTCCCAGCTCAGAGCCACATTCCTGTTTGCTGTGTGATGGCTTCTGGTGGTCCAGCAGGGGTGGGTGATGAGGAAGGCGGGATGCCACGGTGCTGGTTCAGGCTGTGCCTGGGGCTGTGCTGACAGTCCATCCCTCGGTGTGCCGTGGTGGAGAGTGTCTGGCTGAGTAATTAAAAGGAGCTCAATTTCTGTCACTTCACTGTTAATTGTATTAATGGCGAGAAGCCTAAATAGACATTAATTGCTTTCTCTTAATGAACGTTGTATGACACAAGCCCGTGTGTTGATGGGATTACAGCTGTGCTCTTGGAGCGTGTTTTGTCCCTTGCCAGGGTGTCACTCGTGCATCACATCCACGTGGGTTGCTTGGGCATGGGATTAGGGAGCTGGGTTAGGGAGAGGTAGTTATGACTGGAGCAGTCTGGTGCTTAATGCTGGTGCCTTTATGATAATAAACCCCCACCACTATGTCGTAATAAATATTAAGTATTTTGGCATCATTTGATGGGCACCGAGGGAGAGCCTTGGGTTCAGTTTGGTTTTGCATGGGACAAAGTAATGAGTCAGACTTGGCCTTTCTGCGTGTACCACTGTTGTTTTTCCACCATAATTTCTCTTAAAATCACTACTTAGACCTCAGCAGTGTCACTCGTTCGTGTTCTCTTTTATCTGATACTCCCTTTGTTCTGTCCTGATTTACTCTGGGGAAGTAAAGCCACAGTTATTCTTTGCTCTGGCATTTTTATCCTATTCCATCCTTGTTTATTGATGTATGATTCTTTCCTGGTAAGTGTGTAGCTGCATTTTCCTGGAGGATTTCTTTTCATAGCAGTTCTGCAGAGGGTTGATCCAAGGATTTTTTGCCTTTCTTTCTTCCCTACCAAAGAGGATGGCACTTAGCATCCCCCTTGTGCCCAGAGCTACAGAGCTCTGTCTAAAGCTGGCTTTGCAACACCTGCCTAAGGTAGGTCAAGGCGGTTTTATAGGCTGAGGGGACATGTGGAAATAGGGTTCAGGAGGTGTGGCTGAAAATCCTAAAGCGGTCCTTGTAATGGATTTAGAAATGGAACCTAGAGGTGGAGCTGCAGCAGGAGACTAATGCATAGAAAACGTATACAGGCTTTTTAGAGGCACTAAAATTCCTAAATGTGTGGATGTCACAGTGATTGGAAAAGAGGATGCTTCATATTTTCCAGCTTGAAGTTGCCTTGGCCTTCTAGTCCTTGGTGTGGTATTTACAGAAATGCTTCCTCAGGGTGTTTTCTTCAGCCCGGGCAAACTCTGAGTCGCCTGTGACGGTGGTTGAGAGGATTAATGCACCGCTTTGGTCTTACCTGGAGAGCTCTGAACTTCACGTGTTGTTGTAGCAACTGGCTTTTCTGAAAGCTTGCAATAGGATATCTTTTTTTAGCTGCTGAAAATTGTGTTATAAATTCGTGGAGACAGTTTGCTGCCATTCTGGTCTGTTAGTTTGGCTGTTGAGACCTTGAGTGCGTGGCAGCTTTTGTGTGTACAGCGGCACTGGCAGAGCCCGGGGGTTGTTCTGCTCACCAGGAGCTCCTCGGAGTGATTTTCCCCTGTGCTCTTTGTGGCTGGCACTGATTGCATTTCTTGTTTGCTTGTGAAAGAAGTGCCTCTGGGGGAAAAAAACTCTCCTTCACGTTGCAGGAGGTGACTTAGAAGATGAAAAGAGGTTTAGTCTGAAGGTGGAACTGCAGCTGCAGTTTCCAGTTGCTGTATTGGAGAGTTCATTTGTGAGAAATCCTAACAATTTGTTAGAGATCCCTAAAGTAGTTCTTAATGGAACAACATCAGTGTGGCACATGACTTAAACTGCTGCTTTTGTGTCTGGGTGCTGTTCCAATTATACAAGAGAGACCTTTTCATCACAAGGCGCTGGAGTGGCTGCCTGGAGATGCTCTCAAACCACATCCTGGGCTCATCCCACAGCGTGGGCATCAGGTGAGGGGGAATTCTGCCCCTCTGCCCTGCTCAGGTGAGACCCACCTGCAGAGCTGCCTCCAGCCCTGGGGGCCCAGCACAGGAAGGACATGGAGCTGCTGGAGAGAGTGCAGAGGAGGCCACAGAGATGACTGAGGGGATGGAGCAGCTCTGCTCGGAGGAAAGGAGGAGAGAATTGAGATTGTTCAACCTGGAGAAGCTTTGGGTGACCTAATTGTGGCCTTCCAGTACCTGGAGGGAGCCCAGAGAAAAGATGGAGACTATTTACAAGAGCCTGGAGTTACAGGGCAAGGGGGAATGGCTTCCCCCTGCCAGAGAATAGGTTTTGATGGAATATTAGGAAAAAATTCCCCCTTGTGAGGGTGGGCAGGCCCTGGCACAGGGTGCCCAGAGAAGCTGTGGCTGCCCCTGGATCCCTGGAAGTGTCCAAGGCCAGCTTGGAGCAACCTGGGCTACTGGGAGGTGTCCCTGCCCGTGGCAGGGGGTGGAACAAGATGAGCTTTAAGGTCCTTTCTGTGATTCCAGGTCATTCTGTGATTATTTCTCATTCACTGGATGCGAGGGGGTTCTCTGACTCTGATCCCAGATAACCAGCTGCTGTGGTACCGAGACATCCAGCACAAGCTTTGTCTTCACAGTTAATCCAAAAAAAATGTTCCAACACAGAATCCTACTTGACCCACATAAAATGTGAAAGCTGCTCTTAACCCGCAGTGTTCCTCATGCTTTTCTGAACCTGAGTGTGAGCATAAACCACCGTGGTGTATCTCAGGTGGAGAGGCTGTGCCAGGCTGGCTGTGCCTGGAGATTGTATGCAGATCAGCTTTTTCATTTGTTGCTTCTGGGAGGGGTGGGAAAAGGCTCCCTGTCATTTGGAACACTTATATTTGTGCCCAGGAAATGACTGGATGTGGCACTCAGGTCTGGTTGGCAGGGTGGTGATTGGTCAAGCATTGGACTCGATGATCTTGGAGGTCTTTTCCAAGCTCAGTGGTTCCATGTTATTCTGATTCTGTAGGTCAGATTTTAAGTAGACTGTGGACCTGTGCTGAAGCTGATTGTTGTATCTGGAAAGAAGGACGTGGTTCAGTGCTACAAACATCTGGATGCTTGTAAGCTGAGCTCAGCAAAGCTGAGCACCACTGTCGTCATGAAGGCGCTGCCATCTGTGCCGAGTAAGAAGAGCCTTTCTTGAAGCATAAAGGAAAAAAGCCTTAATGGAAAAAACAGAGCCATTCATGGAAACCCCTCCATTTCAGAGTAATCATGCTTGCTCCTGCCTAGAGGGACTGCAAAGCCCCCCAGAATGCCTCCATAGCCACTCAGATGATTAGTTACTGCTTCGGGAATGACTCATTTTAACACAAATTTATGCTGCCTGTGCATTGCACCCAGGGAAGCAAACGTACATTTGGCTCAGTCCTCTCATCCCCCACTCTGAGACTTGAAGGGAAGTGGCTTGGATGGAGCCTTTTATTTTAGTTCCCTCCTGATACTTATTTCTCTGAAATTGTACCTCTGTGAAGTTCATGTTGGAGAGTGTTTCCTGAAGCCTTTCTCAGAGGAAACTACGTTTGTGCTGCTCTCATACACCTGAATGGATTCTGTTGACTTTGGAGTTAATTCAGAGCTCCAGAATCCCAGTGACCTGGCCCTCTCCTCACCTCCTGGAATTGGCACTGTAGTGCATCACCTTAAGGATGAATGAAACAGATTTGTGGTGAAACTTTCAGAGCTGAAGTTCCCTTTAGTCAGCCCCTGTTTTATCTCTTCCAGACATCCCTGTTTGTGGATTTAGAGCTGCTGGTGTTATTAATTAAATTCAGCATCAAGGTGTACAGTCTGTGGCTTTGCTCCCAGTAAGGGTTTTGTGTGGTTCTTGCCTGGGATATGGGAGTGAAAGAAAGGAGGGAAGGAAAACTTTGCCCAGCAGGAGCTCCCCTGGCTGTTCCAGGCTTTGCAGTGGGAAGAAGCCTCATCCTTCTTTGAGCAGGTTGATGGTGTTTGTGGGACTGGACTTTACACTGGGAAGTGGAGAAAACAGGAAGAATTCATCAGAATGGAGCAATATTGGAAAGAGCTGACTCTTACTGCTCCCTCTCCCTTCTCTGGAAAGCAAGTTAAAATAGAATGATCTCCACTGTAATGATTTATTCTGTCTGTCCTGTCTATTCCCCTACTACTGTTGGCAGTGGCCCTCAGTAGCACAGGGAAAGAGGGAATTAGCAAGTATTTTTTATGTCTTGTGATCTTTGATACTTGTGAATTAAAAACTGCACAGACTTATCTGGGAAGCACCACTCATTTAGAGGTTGTTTTTTTTATTCCCTTGTGGTTTGTTTTTTTCTAGGAAACTACTTTGCAAGTCACTTCTTTATGGGAGGCGAGAAGTTTGACACCCCTCATCCCGAGGGCTACCTTTTTGGTGAGAACATGGATCTCAACTTCCTTGGGAATAGACCTGTTCAGGCAAGTTCCTGTGTTCTGTTTTACTCTTTTGCTCCCTGCCTGTTTTGAAAAACCTTGTGTAGGGCTCGTAGAGGAGGATGGCACAGACCTAAGGGCTCCTTGCTGCTTGGGGAGTGTCATTCCAGCCTGTTGAGATCCGAGAGGAGTTTTCCTAAGCAGTATTCACTTTCTAGGCTTATCTTCGCTTAGGACAGAAGGAATTAGTAGTGGGGGAAGAGGGTCAGGCACTCAAGAGCACAGAATTTGGGGCTAATTGTGCCTGCCTGCCTGAGCAAGTGTAAAACGTGCTGTAGAGAAGGCTGGGAAGCACATCCACTCTCAGAGCCTGAACTTCCCAAAGCTCCTGGGCACGTTGGATGGCTTCCAGCCAGTGTTCAACACGTGCTGTTCTCTGTGTGAATGAGTGGCCTGGCTGGGCACATTACTGCAAATCTTGATATTGGGTGGTTTTACTTTTCTTTGTAGCTGAGGTGGGCTGCTCAGAAAGTCCCTCCTTCTCTCCTTTCGTTTTCCCAGCTGGAACACAGAGGTATTTCTGTGCCCACAGGTGTCTGTGAGACTCTGAAAAGCTACTTGTTCAAATGCTTGTTCTTGAACAGGAAATTACACCCTTGTGAGGGACAGGTAGGAATTTCATGCAAGTGTTACGTTTTGGATTTCTCTTGCATCTCAGAACTGCTTAAAAAGATCCAAAAGGTAACAGAGTAGAAGCAGTTTGGAGATGTTTTCAGAGTGGAGAGGGAAAAGAGCTGTTTGCTTTGCCAGCTGTTTTCCTAGTTGTTTCTACAACTTCAAAACATGGAAATGAAAACCTGAAGTCGTGGTTCTCCTCAGGAAAGCTGTGACCATTGTTTAGCTCATGTTTGTAGTGCTCGGAGGCAGTTTGGGATCACCCTGGGTTTTACAGGTGGGGAAAACTGAGGCAAGACGACTCAGTGTTTGAATTGGATCAGTGACGAGAACATTCTGCTGTGTTCCCCTCGAGCTGTGCCACTGGTTTTCTCAGCACCACAGGCAGTTAACAGGACTCTTTGGGGTAGGACAAGGAAGAATCTGCAAGGTCCTTGTTCAAGCAGAAAGTGCAGATGGGCAAGAGCATTAGGAAGGAGAGACTTTAGCTGGAAACTGTTCTGGATGTATCAGTGCTGTGCAGGCCTGGGGGTGCTCACACATCCCCTGTGGCTGTAGGGACTGACCTGGCAGGGTTGAATTGCCTGCATGTCTCAGCCTGCGTTTCCTCGCTCACATCCCAGCACCGAATTTCGTCATTTCTCAGGAGGGGAGTGTGTGAGGTGCCATTAACACCACGGGGTCTTTGCCAAGTAGGTCTAAGAGAAGGAGCCTCT
This sequence comes from Sclerurus mexicanus, assembly GCA_013396755.1. Lineage (NCBI taxonomy): Eukaryota > Metazoa > Chordata > Aves > Passeriformes > Furnariidae > Sclerurus > Sclerurus mexicanus. The sequence goes on from VWZF01003398.1 coordinate 11,583, forward strand.
TGTGGAATATAGTTTGCCTATGTAAAGTTAAAGCCCTTTGGCAGTTCTGATTAATCTTCAAGGGGGAAAAAAAAAAGGAAACCCACTTGAACACAGAGCAGCAAAACTGTTCTCTGGACGTGGGCCCAGTTCTTGCTTTGGAATAACTGAGGCCTTGCCTCCTCCTTTCTAAGGAAACGTGTGTTGGTGGTCCCTGGGCCCCAGCAGGAGGGTCTGGAGCTGTGCAGGTTGTGATCACCACACCAAGCAGTCTCCTTTGCATTTCCCACCAGAGATTCTGTGCCCAGCAGGGAGAATTACAGTCTGAAGCATTATTGTCCCTATTTAAAGGACAATCTGTGAGAGGAGGTTTCTTGACTGTAGAATGGAATGAGGCCCCCTATCCCTGTCTCTTTTCTTTTCTAGAACATTTGCCCCATTGTTTCAGAATAAAAAGAGTTTCCCCCAGTAATCCGGGGCTTCTCCGTGCTCATTAGCAGTCAGATCACTGTTTGCATGCTGTAACACACATGAAAGAGCTGCATTTCTTCAGCTCAAGCTGCAGGTGGTTTCTTTAGTGGAAATAAAAGCTTATGAGAGCAAGGCTTTCCTGAGTGAGAGATCGGGTTACAAACAAGAGCTGGTGAAAATGCCCTTTCTCAGAGTGTGTGCTCTGAGTATGAGCTAATGCTGGACCAGAGCAGGATTTTCACCCCGAAACGCACTTGCTTTATGTGTAAACAGAATTTGCTACTGCCGTTCTTTGTGGCTGCTGTACTGAGGACACTGAAAGCTGGATGCTTCTTGATTTGGGTAAATTGCATGCCAGACAACATGCTGCTGCCTTTTGTAGTGTAATAACAGGAGAACTGTTTGCCTTTCTGTTCCAGTTTCCCTATGTAACTCCAGCTCCGCACGAGCCGGTGAAGACGCTGAGGAGTTTGGTGAATATCCGCAAAGACTCGCTCCGACTTGTGAGGTACCAGCATTGCCTGAGCCTTTCATTTTATTCAACCCACAGCCAAACTGTATTGGTAAGGGTTTGGAGAACAGCTGATTTCCAGATCCTTGTTGCTAGTTATATCGAGAGGTTTCTGCTTTCCCCTCGTGATTGGAGCATTCCAGTGGTTTATATGCTCCTTATCCAAAGAATCTGTGTTTCCAAACAGGACCAGTGGTGTGTCTGTCTCTGCAGGACAGGCTAGAGTGGTAAACAAAGCCATGAAATCATTAGCACGAACTGAAGATATTGGTCAGCTCAGTAAACCCTCCAGACAGATTCTTTTCTGCATTCCTATGCAAGGAGAAGACAGAAAGGAGCTGATTCTGATGTGAGTCACAGGCCAGGAAGATTTATTGGTCTAGAATGAAACTTCCTCAGGTTTCTCCCGCTGCCAAGATAAATTTTGGTCCCAGTGTTGCTTAGGTGGCTCGTGTCCCATGCACAGAGGAAGGAGGTCTGGATAATCATGGAGATCTGTTACCTCTCACTGCTCCACCCCGAGATCCAAACCAGCATAGCTGGATTAAACGCTGGCTCACCCTGGGATGTGCAGCTGCCCCTTTCCAACAGATGGCCGAGGTGCAGGGCCCAGCACACAGTGCTTTGTTTGGGTCTGGGCACTGGGCAGATGTCCAGGCAGAGCATTTCCCACCCAGCGATCCCGGAGTTGCTCTGGATTGTGCGTTTCAGGCGTGGGGCTGGCTGGGCTCCAGCTGCAGCTCCCAGCCAAGGTGGCTCTCAGAGCGTGCATGTGATGTGAGCAGCTTGAGTCACAGCCACACAAAACCCTCAGCTTGTTTTTGTGTGAAAACCAAAGGTTGGTTGGGTTTGATTTGGTTTTTTAAATGAGCAAAACCTGTGGTTTCAAAACTGCTTGAATGGGAAAAGAGGGAAGAGCTTCCAAAAAAGTGACTGTTGCTGAACTGCTCTGAATGTTGTCTGGTTTTTCAGCTGAGGGGTGAAGTACTTCTCTAAGAAAAAGTTTTCCTCACACACTTGCAATGGAAAGGGTATTTGGTTCTCCTTGAAAGCATCCACGTGAGCAGAATAACATCTCTCAGAAGGCAAATGGGAAGCGGCTTTTTCCCTGGGGAGAGGCCTTGCTGTTAATGGCGCAGTTGGTGTGGTTTATTACATACAGTCCACTTTCCGTGGTCACACGTCCCGTTTTCCCAAGCAGAGTTGCAGCTCTGGACTGTTTGGAATGTAATGAACGTGCACCTTGGCAGTGTCCAGGTTTGCATCCATCCAATTCCTGGTGCTGTCAGTTCTTTCTCTGCCTCCCGAGCTCTCCCGGGCTCCTGTGCTGCCTCTGCTCTGTCAGTGCTGACGACAACACTGCCAGCATGACTGCTTCATTTTCACTGATGTAGACCCAAAATGAGGTTTTAATTGCCAGTCCCCAAGGGTACATTCTGTCTTGTGCCTTTCTCCTGTTCTGGGCTGGAGGCTTTTCCTTTGCTCTCTGCACGTAAGGACACTTTGTGCTCTCTCCAGCTCGGCTTATTCACAACCAGTGGTTGAGGTTTGCACATTCTTTCCAGAACTAGTTAATTTACCACATCCTCCACCAAATAAAGTGATGCTGAGCTGAGTATTCAGGTGTAAAGTAGGTTCTGATGGTAAAGTACTCACAAGCTTTTTGTTTTTCAGAGAATTCCAGAATGGCTTGAGTTTGGAGGGACCTTAAAGCTCATCTCATTCCAGCCCCTGCCATGGCAGGGACACCTTCCACTAGCCCAGGGTGCTCCAAGCCCCGTCCAACCTGGCCTTGGACACTTCCAGGGATGGGGCAGCCACAGCTTCTCTGGGCACCCTGTGCCAGGGCCTGCCCACCCTCCCAGGGAAGAATTCCTTCCCAGTATCCCATCTGACCCTGCCCTCTGGCTGTGTGACACCATTCCCCTTGTCCTGTCCCTCCATCCCTTGTCCCAAATCCCTCTCCAGCTCTCCTGGAGCCCCTTTAGGCACTGGAAGGGACTCCAAGGTCTCCCTGGAGCCTTCTCTTCTCCAGGCTGAACACCCCCAGCTCTCTTGGCCTGTCCTCACAGCAGAGGTGCCATGGAGGTATATGGGAAGATGTCCACTCTGCCCAGCTCTGACCAGACAAAATTCTGAGCTTTACCAAATCCTGAACACTTAGAGCAGCTTTGGAGAGAAATAATAAAGCTGTGGATATTGGTGTTGAAGTTCTGAGCCTTTGTCATCTCTTGTGATTTCCATGAGGATGAGACTGTGAACTTTGGGGAAGGGTAGCAGGAATTTTGCTGTTAAGCGTTAACAGAGAAAGAATTCCTTGTATCTGTTTTGTGTCCCATGTTTTTTGGCCTTGGATCAGCAGCTTTATTTCAGAGCTGCAGTACCTGATGGGCTGGTACTGGCAGTTCACTCTACCCTGGAAGCATTTCCAGTTGCAGGAGGGAGATCAACTCATGAGACAAAAGTGTTTTGTGGAAAAGTTGCACCCTGGGACAGCCTCTCTTCGTCAGTGTGGGCTCTGGGATTTGTACAGCATCATGGAACAAAAGTGTTGAAGGAATCAGCAGCTGTAGTGGTTTGGGAACGTGTCTGAAGCAGCAGGAATAACATGGAGAGTGGTGAAACCACTGAGCATTTTGGAAAAGGCCCCGAGAGGTGGATGATGGGGGCACAGGGCAGATAGGTGAATCGCTGTGAGAGAGAAGAAGGGAATCCCTTCTCTTCCCTCTCCAGCACAGCAGAGATAACCTTGATGCTGGGAGCTGTTCATCCCATGGTGGAGGTGGTGAGGGGCTGCAGGGTGTTAAACTGGACAGGTCTCTGCAGAACCCCCAAATGGCAGAGCCTCTGTTTAGTGATGATCTCCCCCCACAGAGCCAGTGCTGACAGAGGGGTCACGAGTTCTGCCTTCATTTAATCCCTGTTCTAACACTTGGCGATGCAGATCTCACAATGCTAAGTCAGGGAATACTGAGCTTTTATCCTGCATGTCTGCTCAGTTGTTGGTCAAACTTTTTAATCTCCTCAAAGGATGGAATTGTGTTCAACTCAACCTGGTTCTGTAAAATTGTCATGGCTGCTGTTAATTATATGTTTGTGTTTTAATTCTTTAACAGACAAACAAAACGTTCCAGCGTTTCCATTGTTTTCTCCAGGAGCGATGTCAGACCAGGTGGCCTCGGCTCCCTTGGTCATCCTGCTTTGCCTTTTCCATCAAAATGTTGGATCAGCTCTTTGTGCCCAAAGGTGGTCAGTCTCTTTGCTCTGTACGCGTGGTTGTGAAGGCCCTGTGATGCACCTCCGTGCATGACCCAAGGCACACCCAGCAGGGTCACTGGTTTCTGACTGTGCATGCATCCGTGACCACCTCACATCAACACTGCCCGGAGGGCCTGTCTGCCTGTACACTGTAAACTTCGAGTGCAGGTGGAGTCAGAAGAACTCTTGAAGCACCTGAACCACTCTTGAACCACCTCCTTGTCTGCCACGTCCCTTGCAAGGAAAGAAAGAATGTAAAACGTGTGATTCTTGTCATGTTATTCCCCTGATGTTACATTGCACCATTCCTGCGCCGTAAGGTGGGACATGAGATGACTCTGCCTCTCAGAGTCTGCACCAAAGTAGTCCTTGCTCGTTCCTTGGGCCAGTTGCCAGCTGGCAGAGCAGCCTGTGCAGTCTTTCCTCACCTGAACTCCTTGCTCTGTGGTGGGTCATAGAGACACAGAGTGCTTTGGGTTGGGAGGGCTCTGAAATACCATCCAGTGCCACTCCCCTGCCATGGGCAGGGACACCTCCCACTAGTCCAGGGTGCTCCAAGCCTTCTGCAGCCTGGCCTTGGACACTTCCAGGGATGGGGAAGCCACAGCTTCTTTGGGCAACGTGTGCCAGGGTCTCCCCACCCTCACAGGGAAGAATTTTTACCCAAATATCTAATCTAAACCTGTTCTCTGTCAGTGTGAAGCCATTCCCCCTTGTCCTGTGACTTCAGGCTCTTGTAAATACCCTCTCTCCATCTCTCTTTTGGGCTCCCTTCAGGTCCTGGAAGGCTGTGAGTGATTTTCTTCCCCTGCAGCACCAGGCATGTTACAGCAGGAAGATGCACGCACGGCCTTGCTGTGACTGGCACCATTTAGGGCTGTGTACCTTGCCCCCTGCTCCAGTGCTGCTGTTCCAGGCACACAGAGCTTGGACTCTGCTACTTCCCAGCAAATGCATCCTCCACAAACCTTCTCTCCAGGCACTGCAGTTGGTAGTGGCCCCTCAGCGGTTTCCCAGGGCAACAGATCTATTCTAGTCTGAGTTTTAACCCCTTTTCTTCTTGGGAGGATGGAAGCGTATTCTGAGTGCTGGCAGGGAGGTGCAAGGTTGGGATCAGGAGGGTGGTCTGGCATGCTTTTTGTGACTTCCCTGAGAAGGTGAAACAGGCACTGTTTGTACTAATGACGTGTTGCTTCTGTGTGAGCTGCCCCCAGCCCCAGGTCTCCCACGTTGTTACCCGGGGCTGTTACAGGTGCCTCAGTCTGTGTTGTGCATCTGTAGCTCACAAGTGTGCTGGGCATCTCTGTTTAAAGCCTCCCTGAGCACGTGAGGTGAGCCTGTGAGACACTTTCATCAGTGCTCTCCTGCAAGGGCTGCTGGATCTCCCACCCTGCTTCTTCTGGGAGAAGTGGCAAGTCTACCATAGCCTGGATCCTTCGCTGCCAACATCCAGAGAGAGCAGCGAGAGAGAACGTGCAGAAGCTTGTGCTGCTCCTTTCTTGACACATACAACACTCGTGAGTGGATTGTTGCCATCTGTGTTCTTGGGTCAGTCCAGCACAAAATGTTGATGCTCCCCCTGTGTGTTTTCCAGGCAAAGCTGCCCTGCTGCTCAGAGTGTTTCTTCTTTACAGCCTTCAGGTGCCATGATTTTATTGTTTGAATGCGATCAGCTTGTGTGAAAATACCATCCCGCTCTGAGTTTTGTCCAGGCTGCTGCAGATGTTCAAACTCTCAGTTTTGGGGACTTGCCTTTCTTTCCGCATTGGGTGTATTTAGCTTGATTTGCTGTTCTGACCTAGGTGAACCTCTGGCAAAAGTCTTGTTTGGAGCTCTGCAAGCCCTTCAGTCAGGAAGGCGGCTGTGAGCTGTAGTGTTCACTAGGGTTACATTAGTGCAAGTGCACGTGTTGGGTATTTGATTATACAGCTCTTAAATTTTATTTTGCACCTTCTATATTCAACTGGTGAAGCTGTTTCATTCTTGTTTGGTGTGGTGTTAAGTAAAATTCATGCAGAACCCTCTTAATTAGGCAGCAGTTATTATATGTCAGTGAACTCGGTAAATAAGGACTCCCTTGACAATTTTTAGACTGAATTATGGAGGTATGCCTGGCACATTTCTGAGTATTTTTGACAGTACAGCCTATTCATCGAGGCTGTTTAATGAGGGGAGAGTCTGACTGATACTGTGAAGTCAGAGACAGTGCCAAGCTTTTCCTGAGTAGTTCAGCTGCTTGGCTTTGACCCAGCAACCGTGGCAATTAAGGTAACACCGATAAACAAGGGAGGCTGGAGCTGGGTGACAAATTGAGTGATGTTACACCTCTCAAAGTCAACCTGCTGCCTCCACCATTCGCACACAGTGCCTGAGCTCGTGGTGGTACCTGCAGTCCTGGAATTACACTGGGATTTGAGTTGATGTGTGAGGATCTGCTGCTGCCCTGCCAGCGAATCACATCCCTTTGTCTGGTGCTTTGCTCTTTGAGGCAGGGACGTCTTGGACTGTGCAGCTGGAGGGGAGGAGGCTGAGGTCAGACCTCATTGGGGTCTGCAGCTCCTCAGAAGGGGCAGCTCCATCTCTGCTCTCTGTGAGCAGTGACAGGACCCAGGGGTGGCCTGAAGCTGTGCCAGGGGAGGGTGAGGCTGGGTATCAGGAAAAGGCTCTTCCCCCAGAGGGTGGTGGGCACTGACCAGGTTCCCCAGGACAGTGGGCACAGCCCCAAGGCTGCCAGAGCTCCGGGAGGGTTTGGATGATGCTCTGGGGCACAGGGGGTGACTCTTGGGGATGGGCCTGAGCAGGGCGAGCAGCTGGGCTGGAGGATCTCTGTGGGTCCCTCCCAGCTCAGGATATTCTCTCATTCTATGACCTTCTCACGGTGTGTTGTGTTGGCTCCTTGTTCCAGGATCTCTGGTCTCCCTGGCCACTCCTGGCAGGCTGTAACTCACCAGTGGCCATAGCCCACTGCCCTGGACCTTGCTTTACACCTCCTTCTTCAGCAGCTTTGTGACCTGCCTTTTGCAGCAGCAGGGAGAAGGAGCAACAGTGGGCTGTGGTGATCACACTATGGCACTCACTTTGCAGTAGCCCATAGCCAAGTTATGGCTCATTTTATGTTATTTGAAATCTAAATTCGTTCTTACATTGATTGTCGTATGTCTGTTGTGCAGTTAGGTGTGCTAATTTTTGTTCATAAAATAAATGTGTCCAAGCTCCAGCCTTTCACAGCATCAGAGGTTTAGCTGATCATTTGAACCTTTAAAGGTATTTGAAGTTCCTATATTCAGATGCTTTCCAGGCTGAACATCATCTTCTGTGTGATTGATACTGCAGGTACCTTTTGTTGAGCTTCAGGAGTTCTTTGTGTTCCAGAAGCCTTCTTGTGTTGCCTGTCAGGCACCATTTCATTTGCAGTGTTAAAAGAATTAGGTTTTAGATTTCTCAAGCCCATGCAGTTTTTCTTTAGCCCAAATGCTGAGCCTAATATGAAGACTTAAAAGGAAGGAGAATGTTTCTTCTCCCGGGAGTTTGACATTCAAGATTTCCCTTTCTTGTCTCATTCTGTGTCCTGGCACTGTAAGGCTGGGTGAGTTCCCTCAACACTGTTGTTACACAGTTCACTTTAATAACTTCAGTGAAATTTAGGAAGAACCTTCCTCAAGGGAAAGAATGCAGATCTCCTGGGAAGCCTGAGGTGGAAGCCCATGGTGCCTTGCCTGTCCTAAACATCCAGACTGGAGTACTCTTGTCCTGATTTCCAGAGTGATCATGGTGATATCTCATAAATGTATATTCTAATCCCCTTGCTCTTGTCTTTCAGGTATAAAGATGACGTTGACAGTCCTACAGAGGAGAATGGGAAGCAGAAGGTCCTGTACAGCCTGGAGTTCACCTTTGATGCAGATGCCCGTGTTGCCATCACAATCTACTGCCAGGCCACGGAGGAGTTTGTTGGTGGCATGGCAGTGTAAGTCCTGGGCTTGTGGGCACGTGGAGGGGCACAGGAGCTCTGGGGAATGAGCTGTCAGGCACCTCTCATGACTCACCCCTGAGCCTGTGCTGCCACACATGGTGGAGAGGGAAGCCTCTTCTTGTTCTGTTTTATGTATTCTGATAACTTTGAATATTACTTTCACTTCCTTCACATAGCCAATATCTTCTCTTGTTCCCTTTTTTGGTTTGGTTTTAGGATGTAGGGGAACCTTTCTGTGTGCAACAAAGGAGAGGAACTCACAACTGGGTGTTCTGTCAGCAAGATGTTTTAGGAAATTAAAATAAACAACCACCCTTCCCTTCAAATATAACCTGTTTTTAACCCAGATCAGCTAATTCACTGCATTTCTGCATCTGGGCCACCAGAGTAAAGTTCAGTCTGACCTTTACAGAGCGAGTCTGTAGAATTGAAGCCCTCCCAAAGCCCCTTTTGGGATAAATGACCACCTCAACAGAGGCTGTTGGGAGAAGGGGAAGGATTTACTCCCTGAAACCCTGTCTGTGTGTTTCCTGCCAGGTACACCTTTAGTTAGCTGTGAAAAGAATGGTCAAAACATTATCTGTGGGGTCTTTCTCATGTGATAGTAGTACATGCCTACAGATTTTAAAACCTTTTTATCTGAGTCAGCACATTTAAACCATTCCAATCGACACTATATCCTATAAGACCATGAAAATCTTCCTCTCTGTGAAGAGCAAAGGTGGCTGGAATGTGCTCTGCCTGGTGGGAATTGGGTACACGTGAGCTGCTGGTACGGGATTGCAGACTTCCAGTGGCCATGGGGCAAAGAATTCCTTTTGCTCCATGGGTAAGGGAAGGCTCAGGCTGCAGAAGCTCTTGGCTTCCTCTAGTAGAGGCTTTTGGCTGAGCAGCGGCTCTTGGACGTAGTGCTGATGGCTTCTGCAGTGATGCTCTGGAGCTGGGGCTGAACTCAACTGGAGGGATCTGCAGAGCTTTCAGCAGGGAGAAGTATGTGTGACAAACCATGGAGTGTTCTATATGAAGTGTGAACACCCCACTAATGGCCAGTGAATAGTGTATTTTTAGAAATGAGCCAAGCTTAATTCTCCAGTCCAGATAAATGCATTCCTTCAAACTGGAGGATATCCTGATTCAGAATGTTTGTTTTAGGCCCCCTCCCTTGTTCTGTTGAAGCCTATGGCTCCCTCTGTTTTGGGGAGGTAACAAATGAGCTCCTTTTAAAGTGCTTTAAAAATCTCTCTCTACAAACTCTGAAAACGCTTTCTGTTTAGGTCCAGCTTTTCCTGAGCAGAGCTGGACGCCTTAGAAATCCTGATGAAGTTTCCATGTTCTGTCTCTTAGGTCCTTAGGTTTCCTGTGAATTTAGTGCTAGTGAAGGTGTTGGAATGGCAGCCTTGGAGATTGAAGTCCTCTTTTCCTACCACAGGTACAACGTGGAGAGGTGGCCAGTGTCCCTTGTGCTGCCCTGCAGTGCTCCTTGTTTTTTGACCTAAGAAAAAACAATCCATGGGCTAATGGGGAAAGGTGAGGGTCTCTATGGCCAGGGTGGATGTATCTACATTGCCAGGCTTCAGCCATGGCTTAAAGCAGCAAGGCTTGGCTTAAATCATTGATTTTTAATCTTGTTTTGCGTATTCACTTGTTGGTTTACATTGAAAGAGAATTTGTCATTGGTCAGTGACAATGAAACGTTTGCAATTTGCATTTACAACTCGGTGTGAGCTCCACATCAAACCTTCTTGCTGCATTTTTCGTGCTAGAGTCTGTAGAGAATATCCATATTGTTCCAAGTCTCTTTTTCAGACTTGTGCTTTTCCATTTTATGTCAAAATGGCAAAACCACAAAATTATTCTAGAAAGAAATGACTTCTGTTCATTTTTAACCTGTGTCTTGAACCAGGCTGTGTTGGGCTGGAATTGCAGCCGAATCACCCGAGACCAGCAGTGTTTGTTCCTGTTGGTTAAACTGCTCATGCTGGACTCTTAAGAGACTGTCTTGTCACGTTGTGCCTTGAATAATAATTGCTTAATGGAAGTATTTTAGTTACCAAATATAACTGTTTCTGGACAGAGTGTGTTTTCAGTCCTCTGTAACTAGTAGCTCTTCCCTCAGAACTCTCTTGGTTGGTTGGAGGAGGAAAACAGAGTTTCTTCTTCAGTTAAGAACACATTTTCCTGAAATTTGGTTCCATGCACTGAGCCAGTGACTGTCACCAGTGCTGTTGCCTGTTCTTTAAAGCTTGTGGGGCAAACACGAGCTACCCAATTGCTCTTAAATGAAATTCCTGGGCAGAGTTTCTGAAAGTTAACGCAGCTGTCAACTTCAAAGAATTTTTTTTTCAAGTGTGCATTTCTAATCCACCCTGTCCATGGTTCACTGAGAGAGACACCTCTGTTAGATGGCAGAGCAGAAGCCTGTGTTTGTGAACCCTCTGCATGAAACCAGGATCAGCAGGGATGTCCCCCCTGAGGACTTGCAGCTGATAGTTCTGTGCTGCCCTGCTGGGGTGGCAGCAGCCCCTGGTGCACTAAAAAGCCAAAGCACCCCCATTCAGCTCCTGCTTCCACTGCTGGCCCTTTATTCATTAAATCCTACTTTATTTCCCTGTAGTAGAGGGGTGAGGGACCGTCTGTCTCTGCTCTGGAGTTCTTGGACAAGAGATGCTCCGTAAGTGTGGGGTGTAGGGGGCTGCACCAGAAGCCAGGGAACCTTATGGAAGGCACGATCCTGATTTCATGCAGATGTGTAGGTAATAAGGGCTGGGGGAAGTGAGATACAAATATAGATTTTATAAGCTGCTTTAATTCAATCCAGGCTGTTTTCCCATGTGGAAGTGGCTCCTGCAGCACGTCTTGGGGCTAGTGCAGCTGCCCAAGTAGGCATCTCTGCTTCTCTGGATTTGCTGGCTGCTGGTAAAAAACCTTTTGAAGCTCTGATTTCAGCTTTGCAAAGCAATTCTGTAAGGGCAGTGCTGTAATTACTTTGATTTATTCTTTTCAAATTGTGGTGGAAAAAAAAAAAAATCTGGGCTGCATTCTTAGAGCTCTGGGTTGAGCAAGTGCATTTTCAGTGCACTAATAGGAATGCAGCTTGCCCTGCCTGGGCTGGTAGAATTTCCTTTTCCTCAATTTCTTTTGGTGCTACATGCAAGGAACAAGCATGTGCAAAAGCTGTACTGTGTATAAATTCAAAACCTTTTCTATTGCACTTGATTGGGATGAAGATGCTCTTTAAAAAAAAAACAAGAACTTTTTTTTTTCCACTCTCCTAAATTGATGCTAAATTCTAAAATGGGAGAAACTTTCTGGACCCTTGTAACAAGCAGGAATTTTCTCCTAGCTCCCAGCCTGCAGCATGGCTCCTTAGAAGTCCTAAACAAGTTATTCCTGCTTCTCTACTGGAAAAACCACAGATCCTGATAGTATCAGCCATCCTGCAAAACTCCTGCTAGGAACGTGGCTGTGGTCATGCAGTCTGGGGTGAGAGGAGGGAGGGAGAGGAGCAGAGGCTCCCTGAGCAGAGGCTTTGCTTGTTGTGGAGCCTCTGCTCACCTGAGAGCCACAACTTTGGGAGCTAATCCTTTGGGATTAGCTAGTTTCCATGACCAAAGGGAGTCCTTTCTGCAAGCCAGGGAGCTTCCTCCTGGAGTTATTTGGGCTCTGTCTAAAAGCTGGTGGCTTTATCAGCCCATGCTGCCTGTCCTAACCTGCCTCAGAGGAGTGTTCAGCAGACTTTCCCAGGTAATTGTGCTGGGAGATATGCTCAGCTCTACTGTTTCCTACCCAAGATCTTGGGAACACGTAGCTCCCAACAGCTGCCTGCCTCTTGTCCTGAACTGTTGAACTCTGAGTTTCACAGGGAGCTGTAGCGTCGCTTCTGGGGGAGCACAGGTGACCAGTAGGGTATGATGAAGGGGACTGTGTGGTGCTGGTGATTATAGAGGTGTGTTCACCTCTCCAGCCCTTTCTGGTGTTAGAGCGGGTATCCGTAAAAGCCTCTTGGATGAAGTGGGTATTAGTTTAAATCTGGAGTGGGCTGCTTTCCTTTGAAATGTCTCTTGCTTGATTCCTTTGTGGTGAGGATTTACTCTTAAAACACATTAGTTCTCAAGAGGACCAGCTGGTGCATCACCCCAAGGGTAAGAGAGATCAACCTGTGTCCAGAGTCTCTCTAATGGCATGGAATTAGCACTGGCCTTCCTCTGAACAGCTCGAGGCCCTTGATATCTTCAGTTTTATTTATTTTTCTGGTTGTGTCCATTTTCTTTGGTTATGGAATTCAGTAAAAACACAGAGGTGTATGAGCTATACATTGACTGCTCACTAGTGACTGCCTGGAAGCATGTGACGTCCCCCCAGATAAGTGAGAGGGGACTCTGCACTGCATTTCCATTGCCGGGCTGGCAGCAGCTCGTAGGCAATGGTCAAAGGACTCCTCAGTTCACAGCCTGCAGCACCTGGTTCACACGTTCATACCCTGAGGCGTCTTTGGTTTAGGACACCAAGTGTGTTTTTGGAGCAGGGCTGCAGAGATGTCCGAGTTCTTCTCGTGAGAGCTCTGTGCATGCATCCCTTCCTTCTCAGGCCAAAGCCTGGGTGTGCACACCATTGCTGGGAGGGCCGCTGGGACTCCTCCAGCTGCAGGTATCCTGCAGCCTGGCACGAAGGACTGCGTAGTTCAAACATGACAGCGGCGGTTGTTTCCTCGGGGGAGAAGTCAAACCAACCTGTGTAGCTGGAAGCACTTAAAAGAGCCAGTTCTAAAGGCGTGAGCAATCCAGGCAGATCAGCAACTCATGATAAATATGACGTGAGAGGTTTGAGTCTTGCAGCCCATTCTTATGAGAAAGGTTTTCCTTTATGGACAGAAAAGATTCTCTCCCGTATCCCGTAGTGTTGCCAAGCTCTGTTTTCTTGTTAAAAAGAGAAAACAGAATGAAAATAGGTCAGTCTCGCTCTGCAATCCCTGCCCTTTTCAGGGCTGTGCCGTTTGTGTTGCTGATGGGCAAAGGGATGGATTAAAAAAAAAAAATCCCATTTCCTTGTTTGTTTTGCAGTGCCCGCTGCACAAACATCCTCCCACGGCCCTCTGAGCTGAGGGGGGACGTGACACTGCAGCGATTCCCTGTTCTCTGTGCATGTGGAAGTTGGAAGAGTTGGGTCTCTGACAGAATGAAATCCAAGGGGCAGCTCGGTGCATGGCTGTTTTCATTCAAGCTTGCGTAGGAGACACAGAGGCACTCCGATAGTCCTTGGGTTATTTAATTAGCCTCTCTCTGTTCAGGGCCTTTGAAAGGTGCTCTTGCTGCTTTTGGCCGTGGGCTGTGGTGATTAATACAAATTCTTTGTGCAGAGATTTCTTCTGTGTGAAGAAACCAGAGGCCACTGCTGGGGTTTTTTTTTCGCCTTTGCAGCTTTGATCCAGGCACACACCAGTCCCCGAGAGAACACCGTAGTGTGCAGAGTTCACAGGCTGGAGAGCCAAATCCTGTAGATCTCACCGAGCAGGCAAACCCTCTGTCTGCAGTGACAGCTGTGGCCTCTGTGCCTCTCTGTGTAGCTGTGGTGTGAGCTTTGAAGCCTGGCTGGGAGCGTGGTGCTGCCAGCAGCTCGGGGCAGGGCTCCACAGGGGCTGGAGCGGGATAGGGGCAGTGGGGTTTCAGCTGCAGGGGGCAGCTGTTTGGGTTTTCCTGGCTCAGAGTGGAAACTCAGGCCTGGAGGAAGCAGGAGGGGAGGAGAAGGCTGTCAGGAGAAGGAAGTGCAGCACCATAGCAGCTGATTAACCTCCAGACTCCTCGTGGGAGCTTCTCTGGGCTGGATCTTGTCTGACTCCGACTGACACCCAGGGCTGTGGCCTTCTTGTAGTTTGCTAGTGTTTCTTTTATCAATAAAAACCACTGTGAGTTGAGACATTTGTTCAACTTCCCTTTCCTCTGAAGGAAACTTGTGAGGTCCTGGCCCAAAATGGAAGGGGAGTGAGTAGATGGGAGAGAGAGAAGGGCCAGTGTGCTTGCTTTATCAACTCCTGGCCTCTTTGAACCCCAGCAGAGCTTGAATGGCTCCCTCCTCATCACCTGTAGGAGGACGTGGACCCTGCCAGGCAGTGGAAGTTACAGAGGGAGAACTGGTTCCTGAGTACCCTCTAAAGCTCTTGTGTAACCCTGTCTTGTCCTCGCTTCGCTGCAAATTGCCATGGAACGTGTGTGAGGCTGCTACTAAAGAAAGAGGGCTCTTGTTTCCCCCACAGGCTCTTCAAAGCTGAGACTCTCTCGGCTGTTTCTGGTCAAAAGTGTTACCTTGGGGCAGTACTGCTCTGTGCATCCTGCTTTCCCTGAGGAGCAGAGCCTGGACAGGGCTCTGTGTAACTCGGGCAGGCTGGCAAGGATCCTCACATGGTGCTTCTCAGTCAGGGCTCCCAGCGTGCCTGTGGGAACGGGAGCTGTCCTTTGCCTGCCCAAGGCAGCCCCAGTGCCAGGCAGAGCTGAGTGTGAGGAGCACAGCAGTGAGGTAGCCTGGACTGGTGCCCTCCTGAGGTGCTGATGAGGGGTGAGGGAGAGGGGCAGACACCCCTCCACATTCCTGGTGGGTCTGCAGTGAGCGTGTAGCAACAGCAGTTTAACTCTGTTCAGCCACCAAGTTCCCAAACTCTTAACGTGCCACTGGAGGCTTGGCAGCTGCTGAGGGTCTGCAGGTCCCTGGTAGCAAGTCTGGCTGGGCACAGGGAGAAGCCACAGGCTGAGTTTCTCTGTGCTCTGAGCGAGTGCTGCTCAGTTGAGGGTGGGGGAGCAAGGCTGGGGAGTAATTCTAGTTTGTCCCTGTTCTCTCAAAAATCACTGGGAGGTAGTCACAGGGCCTCTCCTCTGTTGGTTCTGTGATACACAGCTGGTTGTGGGGGTGGAAGGGTTTGACACTGGGGAGGAAGGAGTGAGTGCAGAGTGTAAACTTTGCTTTGTTTAGGAAAGGGAGGAGAGGTATGTCACAGAGCTCACAGGAGGAGCTGGACTGTGTGAGCCCTGAGGACAGAGCTGGGGCTGCTGCTGCAGCCTCGTGTTGCTGGTGATTCCTGTGATGTCAGGGCTACCTGAACAAACAAACAGGTTTAAAATAACGTGATCGAGGATTTCTGTTTCATCCTGACCTAGTAGGACAGACCCCACTCACTTCTCCACTGTCCTGAGCTGCCAGTGATCCCAAGGTGGTTCTGTTGGACGTCCTTCTGGGTGGAGGCCTGGCCAGTGCAGTCTGAGCAATAGCAGCTCAAACATTCAGCTTTTTCAGTCTTTATGCAGGGACAGACAGCATGTTGCTTCTCTGCTGCCCTTTATTCTTTGATACATGCTCTCTTTTTGTGCAGAGCTTCTCTGCTGCTGTTTGCTGTGAGCCCCCAGCAGATCAGGCGTGGAATAGAAGATTGTAAATGCAGCAGATGCCAACCAAAGGGGTTGGGGACGGGCAGGTGCCACTTAGACCCTGCTGTGCAGGATACTTGCTTTTTAACAGCTTGCCAGGTTGCCCCCCTGTGCAGCACAGGGAGTGTGTACTTGTGCATGGAACCTGTGCATCACCTTGGAAAGATGTTGGATCCCTGGGACAGCCTGTGGTCAGCAGACTTCGGGGAATTCAGCAGCCCCAGCACTGGCTGCTGGCTGGAGGTGTCCAGAGTTGTCTCAGGGTGTTCAGATCCAACTCTGACACTTGTTAGTCCAAGGCATAAAGCTCACTTGGTTCACTTGGGGGAGCCTCCTTAATAACTTGGTCATGCTCTTCAGCCCAGAAAATCTGCGTGCCTGGTTTATTTCTTTGCTGGGGATGCTGAGAGCAGCAAGTCCATGTGAGTATTGTTTTGCCCTGTCCTCCTTGGAATAGTGTTATTTGTTTTCCTGTTGTAGCCTGGTTTGAGCTTCTGGTGCTGTAAGTGCAGGTCCTCCAGCCTTCCTGGCGCTCAGCAGCAGCTTGTTTACACCCTTTTCCCAGCTTCCCTCTCTCCTCTGCACTTTATTTCCAGTAAGTTCCTGACTTGCTGTCACCTTAGATAAGTCACTCTTCCATCCCCTTGCTTTCCCAGCTGTGGAGGGAGAATGGTGCCTCTCTACAGAGCTGAGAAGCTTTGAGAGTGCCACAAAAGGAGCCAGATACAGGCTGCTCTATTCATTGTGCTTGACAGCTCAGTAAATAAAACTTCACTCAATTGCTCGCTCTGTAATTCACATATAAAAGACCTGTCATTCTGATCTCTCCCACACCATGCTTGAAATGCAAAGGATGGAGTGAGACCTTCTAGTAAAGCAGCATAATTTCAGCACAGCACAGAATGGGCTTTGAGGGTATTGTCATAAATAACGTAATGCACCTGCCTTAGCAGGAAGAGCAGAGTGCAGGTGTGGAGCCTGCCCTTTGTCACAGCCTTCCAGAATTTAATGTGGTTCTTGTGACACTTGATAAGCCTTCTGAACCCTCAGAGGGTGCAGGAACTATTCTAGCTTTCCAGAGAAAGGCAGCAGTTCGTGCCAGTGGGGAGCCTGGTTTTTCCTTCCTCGAGTTTGAGAGGAATTAATAAATATTCATCATCTTCTGGTATCCAGCTTCTTATACCTTCAGCTTCAGAATGCGTCCCAGTCATTGTGCTGTGTGTCTTGTCACTGTACTGCTGTTGTTGCAGTGTAAGTCTCTTGGGCAAGGCATCTGTCCCATTCTCTCTGGTTTGTCAGCGTGCTCTGAGCACACAGTTGGTAGTTTGACAAGAAAGGCTTTGGTGGTAAAACCAGCTTCAGATGTTCCCAGCCTGCTTTGGGGTTTGCTGCCTCCTCGCCTGTGGCAGAAGTGGCACAGGGAGAGGTTGTGCACGTCCAGCTCAGGCATCACCCTGTGGACAGGGGCAGTGGGCAGGGCAGTGTCTCTCTTGGGGCACAAAGCGCCCGGTGGGCTCTGGGTGCAGAAGTTGGATGGCAGCTGTGGCTCACCCCAGCCTTGAGACAGGAAGAATCGTGACTCTTCTCTGGGAGGCTGGTGTGGAGGACAGTCAGTGTCTCCCAGGTGGTGCTGGCAGCCTACAACACCTTGGGGAAGCAGATGAGGAGCAGAGGGGTGGATTGGAATGGCTCCTGCTCACCAGGGTGGTGGAGCCAAGTAGCGTTTCCCACTGCAGAGCTGTTCCGTGGAGGCACAGGACAGCTTTCAGCACCGTGCTGGGTGGTATGTTCCCACTGTTAGGTTATTCCTCGTTCTTTCTGGGTTCCCTGCAGAGGACAGGGCTGTGCTGGGCTGAAAGCCAACATTGCCTAGACCCTGGATTTAGGGAGCTAGCCTTTGCCAAGCTGCTGCACCCCACTGTACTCCTGACACCTAGTGTTTCCAGGCAGGCCAGTATGGACACGGTCAGACCTTGCCTGTCTGCGCTGCTTTCCCTTTCCTGTGCTCACCTTCTTGCTTTGACCTTTCCCTTCCCTCTTTCTGTCCCCTCTGAATGGCTGCCAGCCCCTGCCAGCTCTGCCCTTAGAGCTGCCACTTGTGATTCCTGAAAGGCCGAGTGAGTGAGAGCCTGGCAGAGGGCAAGCATTTGTTACAGCAAGTTTTCTTTTCCCTCTTTCTTCAGATACAGCACAAAGAATCCCTCTCTGCAGTCGGAGACGGTTCATTACAAGAGAGGGGTAAGCCAGCAATTCTCCCTGCCTTCCTTCAAGATTGATTTCTCAGACTGGAAGGATGATGAGGTAAGTCTCTTCTCCCCGTCCCCTTCTTTGCACACCCCTGTTGTTGATAAGCACTGGTCTCCATTTAGTGCCATGAAGTTATGACTGGAAAGCACCTTCTCCCAGTGCCACGGCGTGTTTTGTGGGGAAGTGGGCAGGTAGATGAGGCCAACAGGGAGGGAATGCAGGGAAGTGACTTTTGATGTCCCTGATCAGCTGGTTTAGGAGAGAGGCAGCAGAGGTTGGCACTGGAGCTTTTCCTGCCGCTCCTCAGCCTCTCTCTCCCTGCCAGCCACAGAGCTTGTGGGACCCAACATCTGTCTCAATCTCTCTTTTTTGGTGAGTTTTAGGTTTTGATATTTTTGGTTGGTCCTCTGCAAGAGTGGTCTCCAAAGTGAGGTGCGCATGAGGCAATTCACGGGGGGGCAGGAAGAACTCACATGTACATATCTCATCAATGATAAACACACATGTATTGGGAGTGTGTGCTCAAAGTTTTTTACTGGTGGGATGAATGGTCGGAGTAGTTTGGAGGCCACTGCTCTAGTGCTGTCTGAGGGCCACATCCTGCACAGCGTTATGAGGTGATATTCTCCATCTGGGGCAGATTCACACTGGTGCGTCAGTGCTGAATAAAGCAATGCTTTCCTCCTCTTAGTTTAACCCGTAACAGCAAACAGGAGAGGGCTTGGTTTTAATTAAGCTCTGTGCCTGTTGCTACATAGCAGGATTTGTTGAGTCCTGTTCATTTTGGTATCTTTGCAATATTTCAAGCCACGCAGCAAGGTTGCTTCTTGAGTCTCTGAGCTTTGGCTCAAGGGCTTTCCCTGCATATGACACAGGGCAGGGAGGGCTTGGGCTTTCCCCTGCTCTGTGCAGAATTGTCATGAGAGACTTCTGAGGCAGAGGAGCTCATCTGTAGCTGCTGATAATATATTTGTTCCTGTGGACCCCTCTCCCAGCAAATCAACACTGATACAGTGTTCAGTTCCTGACCCCAGCCTGTGTTAGAGTATTGTGTATATGAACCCTGGCAGACAACTCTACCTACATAAAAAAAAAGGAAAAAAAAAAAAGAGGAGGGTAAAAAAGTAATCTTTCATGTGTTTTGAAAGATTGAATAGCTATTGTCTTGAAATTACTGTTATAAGTGTAATCAGTCCCGTGCCTTAGCAAATGCTGTGGTGGTTACCAAGAGCCTGCAGAGTCTGGTCTCCTGATGTCTTGGCTGCTCTGCCAAGAGATGATTTCACAAGTTCAGCCTACAAAAGCCTGGAAGAGCTGCTTTTCAATCCCTTCTGTTGTCTGAGAGAACTGGAAAGTAGGAGCTCAGATCCCTTTCTTCTTAAAGAATTGTGAAGCTTAATTTTCACTTTAGTTCCTGTCAGCAAGGTTTTAACTTGAGTGCTGAAGTCATGTCCCTTTGACAGCTTAAAGGGAGAGACGCTGTGGAAAAATGAGCTTCCAGCTTCCTTTGCTTGTTCCTCTGCATCCTCCTTTTCCTCTTTTTTCATTGGTGTTACTGGAGCTGGAGAAAATGTGGGATAAGCACTGTGATTTGGAAGAGTTTCTCCTCCCTTTTCAGCTCTCTGCATGCATCAGTCTTTGTCCTAAATCTTAACTGGCCACCAAAACGCAGCACTTTTATCTGAGAGAGCTGACAGTGTGTACCCTCAGCTGTGTACAACTGCACATTTCAGATTTCTTTCCAGCTTTGTTACTGGTTTTGTCCAAAAACCCCAGATTTACTTCACATTTCTGCCCAGTGGAATATTCAGATATGATGCAGTTGTTGGCTGGCCCACAGAAATGTCACCAACGTTATGTTGTGTCATTCTGTGGAAAGCTTTATGAAAGTTTACTTTGTCTTCCCAATATACTGGTTTGCTGGGAAGTTGCAGAGTATGGCTTATGTTGAGTCAGTTGTGCTCAGGGCTGTAAAAATGAGTGTGAAATGATCCCTTAAAGAGGCCTGTTGTTTGAGAACTCCAAAGTTTGTAAGGTAAAGCAGCCTCAGTTCTGTGACGTGACTTTCCCTTCAAGTGGCCAAGAGCAGCTTTTGTTTTGCAGTAATAAATCAGAGCAGGAAGCAAAGCAAAACCATAAGCTTTTTCAGCTATTTTAATCCATTGTCCTCAATGAATTTTCCCTCTGTGGCATGCCAGAAGGGTTCAAAAATGCAAGCTGGAAAAGAGTGGCTCTAGGAGTCTGTTCTGTAACAAAAACTGGGAGGTTATGTGAGATTTTTTGGGTTTGCTTTGCTACTCTGCTGTTTTGGAAAGAGAGTAGATTCTGGTAGTTAAAGGAGTAATAAAATATCAAACCATCATACAGAGGATGAAAATTAACATCCCTGAAGTTTGGGCACATCATAAGGTCTTTCCAGCACGTACTTGCTGTTTGGGATCCTCACACCTCCCAGGGAAGCTCTTGGCAGAGGCACAGCTGGTGGCTGGCCAGGTGTATCACATCCCAGTGTACAGGTGTCATTCCTTCCAGGGTGAACATTGACACTGTGGTTCATTTGAGGAGGAACCATCCTCAACTATGAGGCTCCCAATAAGGGCCGCCTTCCCCCCAGCCTGGGTGGTTTGGGTGGCCATTTGTGCCAGTGGCTGCCTTGAGAATTAATCTTTGGAGGGACTGGCTGGAGCAAATGGTATTGGGAATGCAGGAAATTCAGGGAAGCCCCAAAGCACTGCTTGGAATCGGGTCTCAGTGTTCGTAGGAAAACTGAAAACAGACTACCTGGAGCACCACGGTGAAATGACGTCTCTCTTTTTTAAAGTCCTGGCAAGAGATGAGACAAAAGTCTTCAAGTCAGTAATTAAAAAAACCAGCAGAAATCCAGTCTCGGAGCCACTTCCGTTCCTGGCATAGGCCAGTGTTTGTAAGGTTGCCTTTCCCTTTTGTTTGTAAGATGACACAGAGCTTTTGAAGTGCTTTAATGAAGTGCAGGGCAAAGGGAGAAGTTAGGTCTGTTTTCCTTGCACTCAAGTGAGATCTTAAATTTTCACTCTTGCCAATTTAGAAGGTCAAGGACCTGGATTTCGTAACAGGCCAAGAGATGGAAATCACTCTGGTGTTTCCTTAAGGTGTTCTGTGAGCTTGAAGTTTTACAGATTTTCCTCTTACGTCTTCAGGAGCTTCATGCAAGAGTCAGGGTCTGTTTTGTGGTGTTGGTAGTGCTGTGCTGAGGCCAATATATCCTGCCAGGCACGAGCAAAATTGTGGCATTAGGTGGATCCTGAGAAACTTGTGCTACTCCAAACCACTCGGGAGACTTTCAGGATATCTGACTTAGTGAGAATTAAATACCCTTTGAAATTCAAATGGAGATCCCTTGCCTTGCTATCCGCAGTTGCTGGTGTTTAGTGCTGTGTCAGTGTATTGTTGCAGTTCTTCCTGCTGTCTCCCTCTCAGAACTGGTGCTGAATTTTAAATCCTGCTGCTCAGTGGTGTCCCTGTGAGAGCAGGCACCGGGGGCCTGTCAGAAGGGACCATCAGTGCTCCGATGTTACGTGATCTCAAGTGTTGCCTTCCCCAGCCCTGGTGGGAGTTGTGTAACCTCAGCTCCTTTCTTTTCCCCCCAGCTGAACTTTGACTTGGACCGTGGTGTGTTCCCTGTGGTCATCCGGGCAGTGGTGGATGAAGGGGATGGTAAGCATGGTGCTCTGCTCCCTTGGAGTTCTCCTGGCTCTCTCCTTGGAGAACCTTCCAGAGGAAAAACATTTCATGAGTTTGCCATAACCTCCCTGTATTAAAAGGGCCCAGCTAAACACGGGTTCTTACATGAAAACTTATTCCTGAAAATAGCCTGTTTTTTACAGGGATAAAAGGCCAGGGATTTGGTGTTGGAGTGGTGTTTAGGAGAGCTCCTGGCTCTGCCACCAGCGCCAGGCACAAGCTGGAGCAAATTACTTCTTTCCTCTTTGGGTTTTACTTTCGCAGTTCGTAAGGGAAGGAGAAAGTGGGTATTTTCTCCCCCTTCGAGGGGTAAGTTGTCTCCAGAAAAACCCGAAAATGAGCAGAGAAAAGGAAATGGCTTTAAAGTGCTCAGGCCACTCTTCAGCCAAAAGCAGCTTCACTGAGCAGTTTGAAACTCTCCTGCTTTTTCAGAGGGTGCTGAATGGTTACGAGAAAAGAGTGTCAAAAGAGTGTGACCTCTGAGGAGAAATGATTCTTGATTATTTTAAAATAATAATTATTAATAATTAACAACAATGAGTAGCTGACGTTTGTTTTTAAAGCATGGTGCTGCTTTGGAGAGGGAAGTCCAGTAAATATTTAGATTGTTACTCACTTTGCACAGGATTTCCCTTAGGGGGGTGTGTGCTTTTGGACTGCACATGTTTGCACTCACTTGGATTGTCAGCAATGGAAAGGACACGAGGAAGTCACGTTTGCTCTGAAACCAGGAGGTGGTGTGGTCAGCAGGACCAGCACTTCACTTCTGTAATGTTTTGTGCAAAATTTAGGATAATCAGGAAGGAAAAAAACCCACTGTTCATCACGTTGTTCAGGTCAGTCGCTTTCCTATGTTGTAGATATGAAAAAGCCCAGAAACTCATTACATTATTTTACAGTCTTCCAAGCAGACTGAAATAGAACTGGATGAACCAATTTCAAGTGTGAGTAACAAAGCACAGTGCAACATAAAGGAAATTGCTTGTGAAGTGCATCTATTTTTAGTGATTTCAGGCACTGTTAGTAAAATCCACATACACGTATATTTCTTTACCATAAATATAAAGCGCCTTCCTCTGTTTATGGAACTTCTTGCGAGGTATTTATGCCTTCTAACGTTGGGCATGTCTAGAAGGATCAAAAATAGCACAGGAGGCAGCATGGGTAACATACATTTATGCACATACCATGCCCAGGCTTAGCCAATAATGTACTCTCGTCTATTTTAATAACCTGGAAAGGCAATTGCTTTTAAATCCTCTCCTGGAAAGAATATCAGCACAAAAATATGTGACACTTGGGCAAGGTTTGAGGAAATTGTTGTGCATTTTGCTTCTTTTTTTTAAGCTGATGGGGCTGGAAGGAGCTGGCCCTGTGGGTTTGGAGCACCTGGAAAATTACAGCTGGCCTGTAACGGCTTGTGTTAAATAAAATTGAGTGGTGGTTTCGTGCCCTCCCTTCCCTCTGTGGCTCCCCCCCCCCAACCTCTCCCATTTCCACAGGATGAGTTGGAAGGGAATGAAGCAAAAGGATCCAACCAGTTGGAACTGAGCAGAACCTGAGTGCTGAGTGAGGGAGGCTGGGGTTGTACCTCACCTCCTCTGTTCTCTGCTTGCTGAGGGAGGCAGGAATTCCATAGGGAAACCTCTGGCAGCCTCTCCCCAGTGCTGTGGGGTTGAGAGGGAGCCCTTGAGTTCGGAAGAGGGAAGATGGGATGCTTGTTTGGGGGGAAATAAAGTCAGAGAACTGGGCAGAGATGTTTCGGTGTCCGAAGTTGGTACGAGAAATAAATGTTGTATAGAGTGAAATAAAATGATAAGTAACAGGGCTGGAATTGCTGTTAAACCAGATGGATTTGTGATAAATTCAGGTAATTAACCCCAGGAATTTGAGGGGGGAGCAGCATCCCACTGAGTGCTTTGTTTTAATTTCCCTTTCCAACCTGGGATGGTTTGGATCACCCAAGGCAAGGAAGGCTGTGTAGGGCCCACCACGGTGAGATGAACGACCTGACAGCAGGATGAGAAAAGTTTTAAACGCAGGAGCAGGTGAAAACACTACACGCAGCAGTTCAGACATTGGCAGTGGACTAAAACTCTCCTCGGGGTGTTTTTGTCTTTGCAAGGTTTAACCAGCTCTGCTCATTCTCCTTTTGCAGTGGTGGTTGAGGTCACTGGTCACGCCCATGTTCTCCTGGCTGCCTTTGAAAAGGTAAACGAGTTCTTTTCTCCCTTTGTCCTTGTGCATGTCAACATTTCCACGGGTCATTAGTTTGTATTTATGTAACACTTAGCACAGCAGAGCGCTGGCCCAGCCTGGGGTTCCTGGGTGCTGCTGCCCTACAAAGGGTTGCTCGCAGCAGCTCCCGTGCAGCCTGTAATTCTCATTTGTACCTGAGCCGGTCACTCGGGTCATCGCAGCTGCTGCTTCCTCTGTGTCTGGGCAGAGGGTGAAGGTGTTGGCCGTGCCTGCTGCTGGCTGGGTTTCCAGGGCACAACTGGAATCTGCTGTGTCCAGACCCTGTTGCACCGTTGTCAGCCCTTAGTGTTTACGCGCAGGACCCCAAGCCCTTTGGGAGAGTTAGGATACACCCTGTGGAAAGACCTTGAGCTCCGCTGCTTTTGGGTGGTGTTTGCTGGAGCTGACCCTGCCTCAATGGTAAGGCCAAGCCGAGCTGTGTGCGTAAGCCTTGATAACAAACTCTCTTCCCGTGATAACTGAGCCCTCAAAAGAGTTGCAAGATGAATTACTACACCCTGTTGTGTGTGGTTGTGGTGATACTGCACACCTGGGCAGGTGACTCTTGTAGTGACATGCCAAGGAGATGCTGGAGCAGAGCTGGGCACGTAGAGGGGAGCAGCAGCAGTGCTGTGCTGTTGGAAATTCCCCACTTCCAGGCTGGCACCTGGCTGACTTCAGGATCTCAGTTTGCTCGGTTTCTGTCATGTCCCTGAGCAAGTTGCCAGGTCTTATTTCTCTTCCTCCTGGGTGGATAATGTGTGTAGTGAAGAGGTGAGTCAGAGGGCCTGGGAAGCACAGTCAGTCCTAAGGAAGCCACGGGGCTGGAAGATGCTCCAAGTGTTGCAGGTTGCTTTTTGTTGGACTTGGTCTGTGAAGAAAATGAGTTAGAAAGGCTGCTCTGTAGGTACTTCTGGCAATTCGAGATCTGCCAGAAATGAGATGGGCAGCTGCAGTCCTAGGACTAGGGCAGGGATGTTATTGTAGTTTCCTCCTCTGGCTGATGTGGAAAAACAAAACACACTGGAATCCATCAGTCACAGTTCAGCCACTTCTCATCTTCCGCTGAATGCTTAAAACAAGATTAAAATCTCCCTTTTAATAAGAAGTCATAGGGCAGAGTACATGTTGAGTTCATCCTCCCTGTTTGATTAAAATGCTTTCCCCATCCTTAGAATAATTGCAGCTTTTGAAGTGTAGGTCCATAAATCCAGGGGAGGTCCTTGCTAATAAGCACTGCTGGTCCCTCAGAGGACAGGCAGACCAGCAGGACTTGGTAACTCACTGTTTATGTGTATCTTTAAGATCAGAATAATAACCTTGATCCTGTGTGTAGTCTGACCTTGCAGCTCTTCCAAAGGCAGGAGCTTGCTTGCCTGAAAACAGGACTGTTTTGTCTTTGCTGGGATGTTGTTGTCCCTTCCTCCTGAAACTCCTTCAGCCAACAGATGCCCCTCTGCAGCTGTTCACAGCAGCAGCTCCTGCTGGAGCACCCCCTGAGTCCCCTTTGCTGCTCTCTAGACTGTGGCAGGGGGTTTGATTCCTTTCTGTTTAGTGATCCTTGTGAAGGGTGGGGAAAACAGACCTGGCACAGTATTCCCAGCACTAGTCCTGGCACCGGGGTCTGCAGAAGTGTTCCAGCTGTGCCTGCTGCCACTGGGCACATGAAAGGCTCACAGCCTGGAGGGTGTGCAGCACATGAGGCTTGTTTCTGACTCCATCCAGTGGACAAACCTTGTCCTCAGCCTTTTGCTCTGTCAGGGCTCTGGTCTCAAGAGTCACTGGATGTTATTTAGGGTGTTAAAAAATATCCCCTGCCAAGTGCTGCTGGATTGTCTGCATAAGTCTCTGCACCCAGCTGGATTGCTTGCAACCTGAAAGCCCCCAGTGTGCCAGGGCAGGTTTGTGTGTGCTCTCACCCACTTCAGCCAGGTTTAAGTTGAGCCAAGTCCACTTGGCTCTGCACTAGAGCAGACAAGGAGTGCTCCAAAGCCCTGTTCCACTACTACCTCTGCTGGGAGGGATTGCCATCCAGGCTGACCCCACCCTCCCTTTAGCACACCAACTCTGAGCATGAGTGTGTTTCAATTTATTTTATTTAATAAAGCTCATTTAATAAAACTTGATTTAATTTCTCAGCTATTTAATGCATTTCCTTTTTTTTCCCCTGCTAGCACGTTGATGGCAGTTTTTCTGTGAAGCCCTTAAAGCAGAAGCAGATCGTAAGTACCTGTTTTCTGTCTGCTCTTGGTTAAACACTTGCTGGTGTCCCACAGGTGCCTGACTGTACCCAGTGGGAAGGTTTGGTGCTCTCTGAGAACCTGAGATCTCATCTCATTAGCTCAGATATCACAAGCAAAGGCAGTGAGCTGCTGGCAGCCCTAAATGTGGCCCTTTTGCATCCCAGCCCACTGTGATGTGCAGAAGTTGGGTAGGGCCTTATCAAGACTGAGGTTGCATCTGGTCCTGCATAGACAAAAACACAAAAGCAACTGCAAACTGCTAAGATTGCCAAAGATTCTGAAAATAACTCTGGTAGTGATCCTGCTGCAAGGATCAGCTTGAAATGTCTTGGAGAAAGAGATGTGATTTTGGTGGTTGATCCCTTCGCCCTTAGGTGTGTACTGTGTTTGTACTTTAAATGTTTGACTGCCCATGATGGGTGGCTAGGGTTTAGTGATCTGAATTAAAAGCCTTTTATTACCAAGAAGGTCATTAAGTGCCTTAATAAGACACTCTTTGCTCTAAGATGTTCCTTCCAGTCCCCAGGCCAGAAATGAGCCACAAACAGTGGCTCAGTAATCATATATCAAAAATGACCTTTGGTAATTCACTGTGTACTTCACCAGAGCTGTGCCGAGACTCATAGCCTGTCCTTCAGAGTTGCTCATGCCTTGTGACAACGTTATTGGCCCTCCCTGCCATTGCTTTATCCCAGTGCCAGTGGTGAGGGAGGTGCCACTCCAGCATGATGTCTGTTCTGTGTGTCCCAGCCTTCCGTGCTCCTCTCCCTTCCTTGGTGCTCCCCTTGGCTGTGTTGCAGCGTCATTTCTTGGCTGGGTCCCACATTAATAGAGTCAAAGACTGTTTTGGAAGGGACTCCCTTGAGTGTGTGAGGGCAGGTTTGTAGTGGGAACATGCAGGAGAGCTGTGCCTCAGCTGGAAGAGGGAGCAGGGCAAAGTGATGCCAGTGGTGCTTCTCTCTCACATATTTTTCTGATCAGAGTGTTCATCAGCTGATGAAAAGCCACTCGTTCATCCTGCTGGTGGTTCTTTTTGGGAGGGGTGTTAATTTCTTTACCTCCAAACCGGTGCTTACATGGTGTGAGCTCGTGAGTTGGTGTTGGGTTACTGTGCACACTCAGGCGGTGTGTGCACCCTTCTCCTCCACTTGGCACTCCAGACTCCCCCAGTGGAGGTCTGTCCCGCTGGAAACGCTCTCCAGGGAAGTTCCCACCCTTCCACAGCTTGGCTAGCTGACTCCTGCAGTGAAACAGTGAGTGCTTGTCTGTCTTCACTGGCAGAGCATGTAGCCTTCCCACTCAGTGTTTGGTTTGTGGGTACTTCTTTTCATTGGCAGTTTGTAAAATGTAATGTTTCTGTGTTCTCTCCTGCGGCTTTTGAATAGAAGGAAGCTCTTGTTCATGCACACACAATACCACTGAGGCTGAGATACCATCTGCCCCCTTAAGAGCATAGAGCAGAGGTGCAGAGCCTGTGTCTGGAGTAAACCATTTTAGGACATTGCACATTCTTCACCATTCCTGCTTTTCTTTTGTCTTCCCCTCCTTGCCATTGCCAGGATTGTGGGAACCTCTTGTGGGCATTGATCTCTAAAGCTCTTTGGGAGCAGCCCATGAGCTGAACTGCTTTGTGCTGAGATCAGTTATAGTGTAAGTACCAGCTTGTTTAGAGAAATTCATCCTGGATGGATAGAAACAGATGGATCAGCAGGAGAACATAACCAGGGCTTGGCCAGTGGTTCTGTGTGCATCCAGAGAGTCTGTAAATAGCAGCAGGAGCCTTTGGAAGGATGACGTGGTGTGGGATGGGTTGGAGACGTGTGAAGGTGAAGGACTGCATTCTTAATTACTGCCACTCTCTTAAAACCTAGAGTTCTCTCTACTAAGAGCTGTTGCGCTGCTCACCCTCTCCCTACTGGGACACGAGTTTCTCAGGAGTTTTAGAGGAAAGCAGTTAAAAGAAACGCAGAATCCTGCGGAGACTTTGGTATCTCCCTCCTTGACCTCTTCTTTGCTGTGAGCTGACCACTCCTGCACTCCCTGCTGTTCATCGTGATCCTCCAAGGAGTCGGTGCTGGAACAAGGCTCTCTTTGAAGTGCCATGTTAGGAAAGGACATTTCCCTCCTAATTATCCCCAGACTTCCTGGGTGAGTTGTGAGCCGCTGCGGAGGATTTTGCTCAGCAGTCCAACAGCTGATCTCATTGCCATGACATGCAGGCCTGGAACAGATTGTCCGTGAGCTGCACACTGAGTTACATGGGGGGCTCTGGATCTGGTG
Source organism: Sclerurus mexicanus (assembly GCA_013396755.1). Classification (NCBI taxonomy): domain Eukaryota; kingdom Metazoa; phylum Chordata; class Aves; order Passeriformes; family Furnariidae; genus Sclerurus; species Sclerurus mexicanus. The sequence continues at coordinate 39,915 of VWZF01003398.1, forward strand.
TGTTAACTCTGCTGTATCCCAGCTCGGAGCATCTCTGCACAGGCAAACGGGCTGGATCCAGCTCCCTCCTGCCACACCGTGTGTCCTCTTTGCAGCACTGGAATCCTGTGGAAAAGCCACTGCTCTGGTGTGACTAGAGGAGAGGGGAAAGGCCAGTTACACGTGGGAGTGCCAGAAGCCCTGGGATGGATGAGCTGTTGTAGCACTGGGGTCCTGGTGGCTTGGCTTCACTGCATGTTGCCAGCTGGACAGCCACTGGAGATGGCAGGAAGGTGTTTCCTTCCCCTGCTTGCAAGGTGTGTCTGTCTGGTACCTTGCAACCCCCTCACCCTTTAACCTGTTGAAAAGTTTTGTGCAAACAAACCAACACATCCTGCTCCGGGGAAGCTGCTGTGTGGCACCGGATCACAGAGTTCCAGAATCATTTAGATTGGAAAAGACCTCCAAGACCATCGAGTCCAACCTTCGAACATCACCTTGTCAACCAGCCCACAGGACTGAGTGCCGTGTCCACTTGTTCCCTGAACACCGCCAGGGATGGGGACTCCACCACCTCCCTGGGCAGCTCCTTCCAGTGTTTAACAACCTCCCTGATGTCCAACCTGAGCCTTGCCTGGTGTTACAGATCCCTCTGCAGCGCCTTCCTACCCCCCAGCACATCAACACTGCCACCCCACTTAGTGCCATCTGTGAACTGACCGAGTTCCCTTCATAAATAAGATGTTGTACAGGACTGGACCTTGAGGGGCCAGTATGTCTGTGCATCCTTGTAGAGGCTGCTCCTCACAACTCTGAGAGCCTCATGCTAAGCTGGAGAACAGGGAGAAGCCCCCATGCAGAGGGACTTGCCTTGCTGGGACTTGATCCATCAGCCCTCCCTGCTGCAGTTGAGCTGCCCAGGGGGCTTTGCAGTTTGGGGAAATCGTGTCTTGGAGGACTGGAGCTCTGAGCAGCTTCCAGCTCTTCCTAGAGCACTTTGTGCTACCGCACCTCCCCTTTCAGAGGTGCCACCAAGGACCTGGGGATGGCAATTAATGGCACTGCACTAATGTAGGGTTGTCCCTCGGGTGCTCCTCGTGCTAAGGGAGGTGGTTTGCCTCTCCTCCTGCTTCCAGAGAATGAGCAGGGGGGTGATGTGCTGCCATTGCCGTGCCAGTAAGGAGCTGTTGGCACAGCCCCTCTGCTGAGGTTGCAGAAATGGGTGGAAGTTCATCTTGGTTAAAGTTAAGCAGTACTTCACAGAAGGAGAGGACTGTGGAAGGCTGGTTGGTTCTGGATTATGTGAGCTGTGCGTGTGTATTCCCTCTTGATCTCTGAGACAAGCAGAGTACTTGTTTTTTAGATTATTTTTGGCCACTTATGTTGCTCCCTGCTCAGACCAGGCAGGATGGGCTCTACTTTTTGAGCAAGGAGAGATTCATTCTCCTGTCTCATTCTTTGTCCTCTGTGATACTTGTTTCTGTTACTGTTCCTGTTGCTATAGGGGAGCTCTAAGTGTAACATGGACATTTTGATGCAGGGAGGGGAGGGAAGGTGGTCACAAAGCAGCAATGACAAGGCAGCTGGCACTTCCAAGTGTTGTCTTGTCCCCCAGGTTGACCGGGTGAGCTACCTGCTTCAGGAGATCTATGGCATCGAGAACAAAAACAACCAGGAGACCAAGGTAAAGATGCTTCCTGATCCGTGGGTTTCCAGCCTGCACCTCCTGCTTTTGATCTTAACTGTGGGGATTGTCAGGGCAATGTGGAGGTGCTTCCCAGACTGATTGTTGAGTCTGTGTCATTCCTGCAGGCACCAAAGAAGCCCAGGGATGACAGGTCCTTGCTGATGTAAGGCCCAGACAGTCAGTGGAGTTGTGCTTGAGATCATTTAAGGCAGCATGAAGCTCTTGAGGATGTTCCTTGGGGCTGGGATTGCTGGGAGAGAAGGGCCTCAGTGTCCCATGGGTGTTTCAGAGCACTGGATTTTAGGGCTTTTGGAGAGCTGTGGGTGTGTGTCACTGCTTCCCTGCAGTCAGGGCGGTCCTACCTGGTGTCTGTGCTTTGCTCCTGTGGCTGCCTTCGTGTTCTCCTGGCTGGGGGTTCTGCACATTCCTGCAGTGTTTCAGAGAGCTGAGCTCTCTGGGGCATGCCAGTGTCCAGAGAGCAGCCTGCATCCTCCAGCAAGAGGGAGCACAGCATCCCTAAGGGGTGTGTTTGCAAATGCCATGACCAGAAACACTCCTCTGTGAGGCAGGAGCTGCTGCTGAATCCCAGCTCCATGCAGGATACGTGCCTGCTTTATACTTCTTTTAGCCTTTGTAAAGCTGCCTTTTGCTGCCACCTGGGCTGTGCAGTGTCCCCAGTGGTGGCCTCAGGATCACACAGCTCCGGGGTGTGTGGCCCATGATTTGCAAACAGGAGTAGCCACAGAGCAAGACAAGCAGGATTTCCTCTCCAGGCAACGCAGTGTCCTGCCCAGAGCATCCTGTGGTCTGCCTGTGCCAACAGGTAGCACCTGGAGAGGCAAGAGGGAAAAGTATTTTTCAAGATTTTTCTTACACAGGACCTATTTAAGGGGGTTGACGGCTTCTTTTTGGGTCCTGCAGGGTCTTGTGATGATTCTCTTGATCCAGCAATCAAACAAGTGCCCTGGGGCCATTTTTGTTCTTGGTGGCACTCAGCAAACTGTGTGAATGGGACAGCAAAGAGCCTCCCTCCCTCCCTCCCAGCATACCTGAGGAGCACTGTGGTGGGGCAGGCAGGGTCAGCGTGTGGCAGCAGCACAATGGCTGTTCACACCGAGGTTGCCCATGGTGGGGCATGTTCGAGCCCTGGTGGCCAAAGGGACCTCATGAAGTGGGACCAGGTGAAGGTGGAGGGTGCCCCAGGCTGAATCACCATGCTGGGCTCTGGCACAAGTTCTGTGACATCCCTGGGGACGCCATGGGGGGTTCTGCTGTCACACAGGACAGTCAGTTTCTCCTCCTACCAACAGTCTGAGAAGTGGCTGTAATCCAGTTGGTGGCCTCTGAGTGACTGAGGCACAAGTGTGTGCACGTTCATGTTGAATGGTTGCACACAGGCCATTTTACCAGGGTGGCTGTGGGCAGGGGAATATCCCAGGCTGGTTCTCGTGCAGCTGCATCAAAGCTTGTGCCAGCACAGGAGGCTGGTGAAGATGCAGAAGAACCACTGACTGTCACTTGTTCAGAGCACCTGTGGAAGCTGGACTGGGCATGGCTGGAGTGCCTCCTTCTGTCCAGCCCGGGGGCAGCCTGACCTGCAGCCTGTGCAGCTCCTTGTGGGGCTGCTCTCAGTGCAGGGAAGAAAGGCCGGAGTGCCAAAGAACTTGCTTCCCTGCTGACCCTGGAGCCACCAGGCTGGCAGGCAGGAGTTGTTCTTGGTGCCCTTCAGCCAAGAGGATCCCTGCCCCGAAGGGGCTCTGGGGAAGGACAGCTCTGCCCTGGAGTCACAGTGCAGTGCCCTGGCCTCTGGCCTTGGGTGACCTCGGGGCAGAGCCCTGGGAGGGAGGAGTGTGGAGCAGGAGTTTGCTGTCCTTCAGAAACCCCCACGGAGAGCTGACAAAAGAGAATGCCAGCTCTCCCACAGACTGTTGGGTGGGGAATTTCCCCAGGCTCCAGAGTCCCTTGGCAGTTTGGTGTAGCCCTCCCCGTTCCCATGCCAAGGTTTCGCCTCTCCTTGCAGCCTTCAGACGACGAGAACAGCGACAACAGCAACGAGTGCGTGGTTTGCCTGTCGGACCTGCGGGACACCCTCATCCTGCCCTGCAGACACCTCTGCCTGTGCAACTCCTGCGCTGACACCCTGCGCTACCAGGCCAACAACTGTCCCATCTGCAGGCTCCGTGAGTCCCTGTGTGCCTGGACACACCGACATCTCCTCCCTCCCGGGCTCCTCTCGGGGCAGTGTGGGCTGGGAGAGGGAGAGTGTTTTATGAAGCCCACTCCAAGGCTCAGTGTCACACGTGCTGCTGCTCCCGCTGGTGTCCGGAGATGAGAATGGCTCTTAGTCCGGGGCCTCCCTGGCCACTTGTCCTCTCCCTGGGGTGGGTCTGAGGGTGCAGGTGCTCTGGGCTGTGCCATGTAGGGACTTCTTGTGTGGAAAATGGAAAATCCCCCAAAGGAGGGGATGTAGATGCCTTATCCTGAGGTTATGTGGCCCAGACAGCAGCCAGCCCCGCTGGAGGGCTGTCCAAGTACTTTCTGGAATTTTTTTCCTTCTGATAATTTTGCTTTCATCAGGAGGCAGAGATAAGTCAATTTGGAGTCCTTTGCTTTGTGCTAGGATTTAGGAGGATCTGCTTAAACCCTGCATTGCTCAGCTCCCAAAAGATGGAAAAAATGAAATACCTGTTCTGACACTCATGCAGCATTTGCTGAATTCCCTGTCCTTTCTCAAAAAGAGGCATAGGAATCTCCTGAGGAAATGCCCTTGTTTTTGCTGGAATAGACAGATCATGCAGTTTACTCCCGGCTTGGTCTCTGAGGTATTTGATTGTTTCTAACTGATAACTCTCAGGAAAAGAAAAAAAAGAGCCTAAGACAGATGCTTGGCCTGAGAAATTAATTCTAAACGGTTCAAACATGGCGAAGATGCAGTAACCAAAAGCAAGATCTTACCAGAGGAAGTGCCAGACAGCTCTGACTTTAAGGAGCATAACTGAAAACACAGGAACAGCATTATCTCATCTTCAAGGGGAGTAGGTTGTATTTGCTTGGAACGTACCCCTGTGTCAGACTTCATAGGAATCTGTTCTGGGGAGTGCAGAGGCAGCAAGGATAGATTTGTACCTCTGTCCTCTGTCTCTAGGCCGATCTTGCAGTGGCTGGGTGAAACAAGAACTAGGGAAATGCCTGGCAGGTTCTCACAGCTGCATCAGAACAGATGTCTGGCTTGTTTATTAAAGATCTGCTGATAGGAGATGGCACTGTGGGCAGGGAGTGGAGATCAGAGCTGTGGTGGTGGGAGGACCGAGGGATCTCTGTGCTGGAGGCAGGAGTGCAGCGCTGACCCCCCAGCTGGGTTTGCAGCCAGTGCAGAGCCTCTCACCACCACAGCCCGTGGCAGGCACGGTGCTTCCAGTGTCAGCTGGGCCCCAGGGCTGAGCTCTGTGGGTCTGTATGAACCAGAGTGGTTTCCCACGAGCCCCCCACCCGCCCTGTAGCTCACATGCACTCCCAAGACCCAGCTCGTGTTTTCCTTACTGTGTTGTTGTGATGACCCACCCTTAAGAGATACTTCTCTGGGCCTCTACACTTGTACAATGCCAGGCCTGAGGGCCCCCTGTCCATGACTGTGCCTGTTCTCCACAAGGACTCTGTGTGCCCAGGCTGCTTTTTCCACCAGCAGATCTTTTCCCTGTCCGGATGGATTGATTGGAAGCCCGATCACAGCGCTTGGCTTTGGGGTGCTCTGTGGTCCTGCTCCCTGTGCACAGGGGAGCTCCCCGACGTGTCTGTGGCAAGGCAGGGAGCTCTGGCATGGTCTGGTTCTGCTTGGCTGTGCACTCACCTGCCTCGTGTTGTCTCCCAGCCTTCCGTGCCCTGCTGCAGATCCGGGCAGTGAGGAAGAAGCCGGGGGCTCTGTCGCCGGTGTCGTTCAGCCCCGTCCTGGCACAGAGCGTTGACCATGATGAGCACTCTGTAAGTACCTTGTGACCCCAGGTACAAAGCCTGGGCGCTGGTCTCAGCCTGAGCAGGCAGCTGGTGGGTGCACAAGTCACTTGGTCTGGTGGCTGCTGTCGCTGGGACCTCAGGAGGTTGGTTCAGACCCTGCACCGAGGGCGTCCTGAGCAGTGCAGCCTTTCTTGTCACCCTGCGAGACTGTGGGGTCCTGGATGAGTGATACAAATCCACAGAAACCTCAGGCTGAGAAGGTTTCTCAGGGCCTGTCCCAGCAGAAGAGTGGCCGACTCTGGGCATGACAGGGTGGGAGCTGGGAAAACGGGGCAGGGAGGTTACAGTTTGACTTGCCCACACATCTGTGTGGCAGCACACTGATGAAACGCCCTTGGCACTGGGGTTCCCAGCATGGTAGCAGAAAGGCCTCTTTGTTGCAGCCTCCCTAAGAGTCTTGGGAGACAGCTGAGGGAGTGTGGGGTGGGAAGTGTGGTGCTGGTGGCCTCGGGGCCCAGTTGCATGTCCACAGTGTGGTGAGGGCAGCAGCTCTTGGCCTGAGCAGTGCTGTTGCACAGCTGGCTCCGGTGAGGTCAGAGTGAGGGGGAGAACTGCACCTAGACCATCTTACAGGCTTCCATGGGAACAGATACTGCCACAGGAAAAGGCTGCGTTCATCCCTCTGCCTTCTGCAGCGGTTTAGCCCCGCTGCCTTCAGGAATACGGCAGGGAAGAAACCCTGAGGGCTGATGTGAAGCAGAGCATGGTGTGTGGAGGAGGCAGGTGCTGTCACCTGGAGCGAGGCGAGGAGATGCTGAGTGCCTCTTCCTGTCACTGACCTCAAGAAACAACCTCTTTAAAACATGGTTTTCTCTTGACAGCGTCCCTTTAAACCCCTTAAGGTGAGCTCTGTCTCCCTGCCCAGCAGGAAGCCTAGGAGGGGAGTAAAAACAGTAAGTGGACTGTGGTGGTTGCCCTCGGCTCTGGCGGTGTCACCTGCACATGACAGTTCCACACTCGGGGCTTGCTGACACGCTGGGTTTGGCCTGTGCCCCAGCCCGGGCTGGGACACTCTACGTCCTGCCCCCACGATGGCAGCGAGACACTCACACCTGCACAGAGCATCACTGGCCTCCCTGGTTTGCCTGTGGACCACAGCCAAGGTGGAAGCAGCTTGTCACAAGGGTCTGACTCTTGGGGACTGTCTCCAGGTCCTGAGTCCTGGGTGGTTTATAGTCCCTGGCCAAGAGGTTTTCACAGCTCTTGTAGGACTGTGGGCAAGCTGCTGTCCCCTCGGCTCACCCCAAAGCTTCCTTGCACTTGTCTCATCCCCTTGGCAGTTTGGTGTGGGCACATGATGGTGTGGTTTCCAGCCTGGTGCTGGGATGCAGAGGTAGACAGAGAAGCACAGCTGGAGCAGGTCTTGCATTCAGGAACACTGTCTGCAACGGGCTGGTTTGCTTTTACAGGAACAGGAAGGATGGAGCTTGTCTTGTCTGGGGACTCTCAGAGGTGGTGTGGGAGTGTGTGACTGGAACACTGTGCTGGGGACAGCATGAATGGCAATTGTGGGGAACCAGGAGCTGGGAAAGGGAAAGGTGAGGGAGGCCCCAGGCCGGGAAGGCTCTGCTGGTGCCCTGTTTGTGTGCTCCCTTGTCAGTATCAAAGAGGCTGCAGTTTTCTTTTGCTCAAGCTGGCCTAGATGCTTGGTCTTACAAGGAACATGGCTTGTTGGGCTTTTAAGGTCTGGAGAAAACCTGCAGCTGGGTTCAGGTAATGAGGCTCTTGAAATTTTGGCATAATCTGGCTCTCTGCAAGCCTCCTCCAGTGACCAGCAGTGCTCCTGGGTGGTGTGAGTGTCCCAGGAGAGAGGTGTCTCTTAGAGTTGTTGGAAAGCTCAGTAACTGGTAGTGAGGGTGTTGCAGCCGTTGGCTGAGAAATCCTCCCCCAGTCTCTCAGCTGTGCCATGGAACCTGAGCTTCCACCACAGCAGCCCAAAACGAGCAGCCTTTGGACCCTCAGGCCCTGGCCTGCACAGCCAGGAGAAAAAGTCCCAAACGTGAGCCAGAGGCTTTTGTCTCCCCAACTTTTCTGCCCGCAAAATTGCACCTCTGAACTGCTGCCTGGAGCTGAAAGGTTTTTTGGAGGTGGCTTTTGGCCTCACCACCTACAGGTGGCAGCAGCTGGGAACTGATTCCTTGCTCAGCTGAGCTGAGCTGGTTATCTTCGAAGCAGCACAGGACCCATACTGAGATGTGGGTTGATGATTGACCCCAGGTGCCCCAGTGTTCTGCCCTCCCACCATCCTTCTGTGTCCACAGTTCAGCACGGAGCTCACACCAGTTGGGGGCTGTGTTGGAAGAGGCTGCTGGGCAGGCTCATCTGCAGCTGTGTGACCGGGCCATGGGCACAGGGAAGCTACAGGAGCTCATGGCCAGGCTTAGCAGCAATGTGCCATCTCAGGTACAACCTAGAACCACCTCCCTGAGGATGCAGGGCTGGAACAGCTCAGTTGAATGAATGTAAGCCTGGACTGCTGCAGTGTTGCCTCTTGTTTGGGCTGTGACCTCCTGGATTGCAGCATAAACCCTGCTCATGCTGCAGTCTCCGAGTCCACAAAATCCTTATGATCAGGAGGGTTTTTGGAGTTAAACCAGTGTTGGTTTAATGACTGTGCTGTGGTGGCAGCTTCATGAGTTACAGAGGAAATGGAATTGGTGTGGTTTTCCCCTCCCCTGTTATGGGTTCATGGCTCTGGGATCCCTTTCCTGCCTTTTAGCAGAGGTGACTGTGCAGGGAGCCAGCATGAGGAGCTGACAGGACATGGGAGAAGGGGAAGTGGTGTAGGCTCCAACAACCATCGCTCAGGTGGTGCACACGTTCTCCCCTCCCTCAGTTCTGCCTTGGGGACACTGGTGGTGCTGTGAGACAGCTGCATGTTCCACGGCTGGAAGCACGAGTGGGGTGTTCATTGACTTGGAAGGGTTTCTGAACCACTGGAGGAACTTCTAGGAGGAAAACTCCAAATGTGGAACCTGCTTTCTCACCCTCCTTGCCCAGCTCTTCAAAGTACATCAGGGGGCTGCCCAGCCATGAGCCAGCTTGCTGGGATGCCCAGTCTCAGGCACTGCTCTGGAAACTTGCCTGGAGCATCAGCAGCCTGGCTATTGCAGGGGCTGTGGGGATGGGCTGCCTGGGAGGGCAGGGCTGGGTGGCAGCGGGGCCTCCCTTTTCCAGGGGGGCTCCAGCCTGGTGATGTGTTCCCAACATTCCCTCTCCTTCTCACCCCACAGAGCTCTGACAACATCCCTCCAGGCTACGAGCCCATTTCCTTGCTGGAAGCACTGAATGGCCTGCGCTCCGTTTCCCCCTCCATCCCCTCTGCTCCCCTGTATGATGAAATCAGCTACTCGGGGGTGGTGGATGGGATCCCTCCCGCCAGCCGCCCGCTCGTGGGCATGGACAGAGCCGTGGAGAGTGGCCACCAAAAGGGCAAGCGGAGCAAGTCTCCAGACAGGTCAGCACGGAGACAGGGGACACTCCTTGTAAGCACTGAGGGCTTGTGGCCACCTGCACTGGGAGCCAGGAGAGGGCTCTGGCTGGTCTTGTTGCTGCTGACTCAGAATTTTAGGAGGCCAGCAGGTACTCGTGCCAGGGAGAGAACTGGGACATTGTCCCTGTGTTCAGCCTGAGGTTGCACTTTGTGTTTCCTAAAGGCTGGCTGTGCCACCAAAAGAAAGAATTTTTAACAAGGAGAATTTAATCATAGAATCGTGGAATGGTTTAGGTTGGAAGTGTTCTTAAAGCTCATCCCATTCCACCCCCTGCCATGGGCAGGGACCCCTTCCACCACCCCAGGTTGCTCCAAGCCCCGTCCAACCTGGCCTTGGACACTTCCAGGGATCCAGGGGCAGCCACAGCTTCTCTGGGCACCCTGTGCCAGGGCCTGCCCACCCTCACAGGGAAGACTATGGATAGAAATATCTCCTTCCCAATGCAGTTAGTCCCTCAATTTGCATTTGACATCCAAACTTTGTTGGATTTCAGCTTTTCATGGAGCTCCCCAGGGGCAAGAGAATGGGGAGAGAAGTGGCCTGAATTTCAGAGCACAGAAAGCTGAGTTGAAGTCCTGTAGTTGTTGTCTGAAGGCTCCTCTGTTGGCCTTGTGATGGAGGGTGTAGGTGTGGGTGCAGGTCTGTACAGGTGGGATCAGCCTGGGTTTGTTCCTGGCACTCCTCACTGTCCTCCAGCCCAAATTTCCCCCTGGACGGGGAGCCCTGGAGGTGTGAGGAGCAGTGTGGGACCTGGGCCTCTTGCTGTCCTCTGCAAAGACAGATTTGTCCAAACTGTGTTGCTGTGCCAAAGGCTTGGCTCTCCCACTCTGCTGCCACTCCCCGAGGAGCCGATATAGGAGGCCCTTGGGAATTCAGCTCCATAGTCTGAGCTCCTGCCTCCTGCACGTGGGCTTGTGCTGCCCCCAATCCTCCAGGACCTGGCAGCTCCCTGCAAATGGAGTTTCTCTTGCCACAGCACACTACGGTCTCCCTCGTCCCCCATCCACGAGGAGGATGAAGAGAAGCTCTCCGAGGACTCTGACTCGCAGCCGGTGCTGAGCGGGGGTGAGCTGATCCTCAGGGAGACCAGCTCTCCAGAGGTGAGTGTGTGCTCTGCTGGGGAGCTGCTCCGAGCCACAGCTCTTCTGGGGAGGGCTTGGAGGACATGGGAGGTGCCTCAAGAAGGGCCACTGCCCGGAGCCAGGAGTCTCAGCTGCTTTATGCACCCCTAGGGCTCTGTGGGGAAGGATGTAGCCACAAACTGTGCCCCTGACACCCCTTGGGGAGCAGGGGTGTTGGAAAACCACTCAGCTGGAGCCATGTCACAGCTGAGCTTCCCCAGCGTGCTGGGGCAGTGTTTGGGGCAGGGGTTTGAGTTGGGCCTTGCTGGGCTGTCAACCCCCTCCATCCCAGCCTGCGGTGCCACAGTGTTGGAGGGGCGGCCCTGGAACAAGTCCTGGTCCTGTGTTCGGCTCCCTAAAGAAAGCCAGAGTAGGAGAACAGCACAGCAAAGGCCTCCAGCTGCAGAAATAACCTGTGCTGTCCCTCCTTACAGAGCGTGGCAGGGGAAGAGGTGGAGGAGGCCTCGCCTGTGCAGCAGGGTAGGTGTGCACCTGGCTGTGGGTGCAGCCAGACCTTGGCTTGGTGTCCAGCCCTGTTGTGGTGGGATGGGGACAATTAGGGAACGAACAAATGAGCTCAGAAACATCCAGCACCCAAAGTCCATCTGTGAGCCTCTGTGCTTCACCAGGGAAAGGTGCTGGGGTCTTTTCTGGGAAGTGTGGGAGGAAAATCCACAGATCTCCCTGGTTTATTTGCCAAGCATCTCACCTTGCTCTAAGCTCTACACAAGGAGAGCCTCCCATGCCATGGACTGTTTCCTTGCGCCACTGGGGTCCTGATGAGAGCACAGCCACGGTCCTGGGCACGCAGGATGTGCCCCATGCCTTTGGGATGCTCAGTCGGCACCCAGAGGGCACGAGGACAGGGTGAGAGGGGAGTGATGGGCACATTTGAGTCATGAGCCTGTGTGTGAAGAGGTGGCCCTTCAGCACTGTGACCTGGGACCTCGGTGGGGCTGGGGGGGACCCGGGAGCTTTCCTGCCAGGGCAGATCTGCCCCCACGGTGTCCCTGAGCCCCCGGGGGGCTGTGCTGGGGCCTGAGGGGCTGTGCTCTGGCTGGTTGCAGGTGGTGGCCGCCCGCCCTCGGTGGAGGACGTGCTGCAGGACGGCGGCTGCGGCGAGAGCCGGAGCCTGACGCGCTCCGAGAGCGACCCACCCGTGGACGTGTTCCTGCCAGGTACGGGCTGTGCCACCGGGGCTGGAGCCACGGGGCCAGCTGTGCCCGTGGCTCCAGGGCCTGGGGGTTTGGGGAGTGTGTGCAGCCCTGGGATGGGACAGGAAAGACCTGCCCCTGGAGCACGGGCTCCTGCTTCCTCCCCGTGGGCAGGGCTGGGGGCGAGGGGCGCTAGCACAGAGGGAACTTGGCCCCCATTGTCTCTGCTCCTCCATCACCCTCGTGTCTCTGTCCTTCCCCTCCTTTCTCCTCTCTGGGCTGCAGCTGCTCCGTGGCAGTTTCATGACCATGGCATGTGACAAAAGCCTCCCGTGCGCTCCCAAATGTGCTCCTGCTTTTGGGTGAGGCAGGGGAAGCCTCTGGGCCAGTTTCGGGGGGGCTGGGGCAGTGTCGTCACGGCAGGGAGGGTCCCGATGGCCGTGGGTCCCTGCGCTGTCCTCACCTCTGACTGTTGTCGTTGCAGCCTGTTTTCTGCCGTAGAGTCGCAGTCTGTTCTGAGTTACCTCTCTAATGTCTCCTTCCCTCTCTGTCTGCCTTCCTCCCTCCTGTCTTGGGCAGCACTGGGTCCTGATTCCTGCTCTGTTGGTATAGAGGAGTAAGCTGGTACGTCTTCTCGTTCTTCTCTACTGTTGTGTGGGGCAGCAGGGCCCCTCCCGGGAATGCTGGCAGCGGGAGAGAGGGCGATGGGGCTGGTCCTGGCCGTCGGGGCAGGGAAGGAGGGGGCAGCAAACCAGCCAGGCTGTCCTGCTGCCCCTGTCCTGGCCGCCTTCCCCTTCCTGGCACCAGCATCGCCCCGGGCGGGGCAGAGCAAGCCCTCCCCTCCCCACTGCCTTCTGCTGAGCGTGGCCCTGCTGGCCTCTCCAGGCTGGTGGCACGTGGTGCGCGGTCCCCTTAGTGCCCCTTTAGTGCCCCAGCCCTGATGCTGAACCTGCATCTGAGCCCCGTGGTCACTGCGGGGTCGGAGGGGAGGGCCGAGCCCCCTGCCGAGGCTGACCCCCCTTCTCTCCTCTCCTCTCCTCTCCCAGGCTCATCCGACTTCACCCAGACGCTCCCGGCCCGCGGCCCCGGCAGCCCCACGCAGCCCCTTCTCTTCGAGCAGACCCGTCTGCACCTGGAGGACGAGCAGAGCCTCCCGTGAGCGGGGCCGGCCCCGGCGCCCCCGGGGTCCCGCCCCGGCACAGCCCGTGCATGTTCGCTGGCGGTGGGTCCTCTTCTGCCGGGGGGGCCGGGCGGGCGGGCGGACGCAGGACATACCGATGTATATTTTGTACACACCGAGCACAGCCCTTTGCTGTCACTGCCCTGTACATAGCCTTGGCTGCCCCGGCCGCGCCGGGCCCCGCGGGGCTCGGACCCCTCCGCCCGGCCCGGCCCGGCCCGGCCCGCAGAGCCCGGCGCT
>VWZF01003399.1:0-11283 GCA_013396755.1 Sclerurus mexicanus
TGGATTAGATATTAGGAAGAAGTCTTTTTTACAATTGAGGCCCTGGCAAGGGTTTTGCAGAGAGGTTGTGCATTCCCCCTCCCCGGCAGTGTTCAAGGCCAGGTTGGATGGCACTTGGAGCAACCTGGTCTAGTTGGGAGAGGGTTGGAATTGGACGGGCTTTATGGTGCTCTCAACCCAAATGACTCCAATTCTATAACTTTAGCACTGACATTTCTCCTCCCTCCACTATTCACTTTTCTCTTGGGAGCAGAAAGGCCTGGGGAAAGAGCCTGGCAGACAGTGATTCCCTGGTGCTCCATGCTCTTGGAAATTTAGACCTGGATCTTCAGGCAAGGTCAAAAAATTGAGTTCATGGCTTGTCCCTTCCAGGACATCCTGGCCTTGGTGTATCCGCCACCCATCTCACAGCCTGGAAGTGCCCTTTCTGTTGCCCAGTCTTGCATCCCTTGGTTGTGTCATCTGTAGTGACCCATCCGAGGGCACCGTGTCCATAAGGCATCCCAAAACAGTGGGATAGGGATTGGGTGTTTGGTACGAGCTCTGCTGTTGGATGCTTGGCCAGTTGTGGCTGAGCATTCCCAGTCTGGCAGGGTGACCTTTTACCATGTGCTGCTATTCCCAAATGAAGTGTGTGTGTGTCTCTGTGTGTGTGTGTGTGTGTGTGTGTGTGTGTCAGTGTCAGTGTCAGTTGTCCAGAGACAGTGCGCCATGTCCCATGTCAGCCTCATCCTGTTCCTGTCTTGTTCCATGTCTGTTTCCCTCGCTTACAAATAAAGCATTTGTGAAAAGCCTGGAGTAGGAATTCCTGCTTTCCCTTCTGCTGTGGTACTTGGGCTCCTCGGAGCAGCCAGTGGATGAAGAGTGTTGATCCAGCTGTTCCTGTGCCATCCCCAAACCTTGGGTTTTTCTGGTAACTCGTGGAAGCCTCTTGTCATCCAAAATGCTCCTCTATCCCGTTCCTGTGCTCCAGTGTGGGGAAAAGGGTGCTTTTCCCACTCCTTTTCATGACCAACTCAAAACATCTGGAAGGAATAAACCACAGCCCTCAGGCTGCTGAGTAACCTGTGCTCTGTCCAACCGTCTCTGAGTCCTGATGTGGTTGTTCCTGTTTGAAAAAATAGGAATTTGGGGAAATTGGAAATCTTTCAGGCTGTTTCACATTCAGGCAGGATTGCCAGAGCCNGCATTCCAAAACATAGATAGGAGCACTGGGATTGAGGTTTTGGCACCCCAAAACAGAGCTGGGATCCCTGAGACTGGATTTTGGCACCTCAAAAAAAAAAGGGGGAGCTCTGAGAGTGAGGTTTTGACACCCCAAAAGAGAGCTGGGATCCTCAAGACTGGATTCTGGCATCCTAAAACAAAGATGGGAGCCCCAGGGTTAGGGTTTGTCATCCCAAAACCGAATTGGGATCCCTGAGACTGGATTTTGACATCCCAAAACAGCTTTGGGAGCACCAGGATTAGGTTTGTCGCCCAAGGATTAGGTTTGACAGCCCAGCACAGACTCCAGTTTAGTGTCCTTTGACTTTATTTCCACCCAATTTGGCCGTGGCTGAGCAAGTGCCAACCCCCCCTCCCCCTGATCACCACTCACTAGGCTTCCACCCCCTTCTCTCCCTACCTCCTTTCCCTCCCTCCCTCAATCCAGCCTTGGGAACAGGCTGTGCTGGGATGGCTTTGCCACACCCATGATCCCACGACGTCTCAGTCCCATGGGTTGGCACCACATGGCCGCCGAAACTCCTGCCCGTGCTCGTGGATCCACTTATTTGCCACTGGAAGGGACCAGGAGACAGATCCTGGTCTGTCCCTGTCCCTCCGCACCCTCCTCTAATTGTGTGCTAGTCTCAGGGACCTTTTTCCCTGCTATCCATGATTTTTGTATGTTCCTTGCCCATTCAACCCCATGTCACCCGAGTGAATCCATCCATCCTCTCTCACCCCACTTGTCCCCAGCCAGGACAGGGCAGCCGGCATGGAGGGTGTCCCCATCACCATTCCCGTTCCTCCGCAGGTTCCACCAGAAAAGAGCTGCGTTCTGAGGAGCAGAGACAATTTTGGCACACCAAAGCAGAGCTGGGATCCCTGAGATTGGATTTTGGCATCCCAAAACACAGGTGAGAGCCCCAGGGCTAGGGTTTGGCACCCCAAAGCAGAGCTGAGATCCTCAAGACTGGATTTTGGCACCTCAAAATAGAGCCGGGAGCCCTGGAAATAAGGTTTGTTACCCCAAAGCAGAGCTGGGAACTGCAAGATTTGACATCCCTGAAAGGGAGCCAGAAGCCCAGGGCTGAGTTTTGGCACCTCTGCACAGGGCTGGGATCCCTGGCATTGGGGTTTGGCATCCCAGAACAAATCAGGGAGCCCTGGGATTGAGGTTTGTCACCCCAAAATAGGGCTGAGATCCCTGAGACTGGATTTTGGCATCCCAAAACAGAGCTGGGAGCTGTGGAATCAGGGTCTGACATTCTGCAAAGGGAGCCAGGAGCCCTAAGGCTGGATTTTGACATCCCAGAACAGGCTGAGAGTTTCAGGGTTAGGGTTTGTCACGCCAAAATAGTTCTGGGATCCCAGAGAATGGATTTTAGCATCCCAAAAGAGCCGGGAGATCTGGGGTTGAGGTTTGTCACCCCAAAAACAGGGCTGGGAGCCCCGGACTTGGGCTTTGGCATCAGGATAGGCTTGAGCACAATTCCCTGCAAAAGTTGACCTCACGGGAGCAGCATAACCCCTTCTCTGTTCCTAGGGGTTCAGCAGGTGCCCCTCACCTTGACCACAGGCACACTGATGTTGGCATAGATGAAGACAGTGGAGCCCCCAGCCTCCACTGCGCTCAGCTGGAAAAGGAGCAAAAACAGGAGCCATGGATATCCCTCTTCCTGAGATCCAGTTGCACTGCACAGGGAAACTGAGGCACAACTCCTCCCTCAGTCCCCAACTGCATTTCACTCGCTTTGTCACAGCACAAGCTCTGAAATACTCTACAAACATTGGCATTTAACACCCCATGCAGCATTTTAGGGCTGCCCTCGCCCATCTTGCACCCCATTCACTCTGAACCCTACTGATAACTGGGCCGTCTCTCCAGGCATGGGAAGGAGGGAGGACTCACATAGATCATGACTGTGGCGATCCTGTTGCCCGACTTCATTCTGTAAAGGGGGCTCTTCCTGGACTGCTCCAAGAGCAAGGAGGTGGGAATGGTCAGTCCCTGTGCTGATGCAGCTCAGCCTGGAGGCACCTCACGCCCCAACAGTTCCAAGCTGCTCCCCCTCCCCGGGAAATCCCTCCCTCTCCCTTCTTTTCTCTCCCTCCTTCCTTCCCTCCTCCCTTACCTCCTTCCTCCCTCCATCCCTTCCCAGGCACCCACCCAGGGATCACCATCCTGGGACCACCCACCCTGCCAGGGACTATCCCAGGAGCATCTTGGGGAACATCCCAGGAATCACCATGGGGACATTCCCGGGGACCATCCAGAAACTTCCCTTGGGTACCATCCCAGAAGCATCATGGGGAGCAACCCAGGGCCCATATCCAGGAACATCCGAGGGACCACCCCAGGGTTCACCTCCAGGAACATCTAAGGAATCACCCCAAAGACCACCCCTGGCGTCCATCTCCGGGGACATGAGGGACCACTCCAGAACCCACCCCATGCACCGCCTCCAGGAACAACCCAGAGGCTATCCCAGGAGCCGTGCCAGGAGCACTCCAAAGAGCACCCCAAGAGCACAACAGGAACAACACCCCACGGCCCACCCTGTGGCCCCACCATGGCCCACCCAGGCAGCTCCCTGACCGTGGCGTGGTCGAAGTGTGGCTCATAGTGGCCTCCCAGCCCGTAGTTGACCACCTGCAGGTATTCAGCATAGGGCGGCCGCAGGTCCAGCCCAGTGACAGCGGCGATGCGCTGATCCAAGGCCCTCACCACAGGGTCAGCTGTGTCCTTCAGCCACGCACTGCAGGACCATGCCACCTTCAGCCCCCCGAATTCAGGCTGGGCTTAACCCTTGTGCCACTGCTGGAGGCACCAGGCCTGCCCAGTGTGGCTTCACTGCCACCTCAGTGGTGGCCATGGTGGTCCTGCTGGCTGGAGGACAAGGCAGGGGGTGGCTCCCACCTCTTGCTTATCCGGTACTCGGCTTTCTGCTGCTTCTCCCCGGAGGCGACCACAGATCTCTGTAACTAGAGGACACATGGTGGAGAGTTGCTGCACATGGGGACCCCCAAACCAAGCAGAAACTCCAGTCAGAATTGAAGTTGGTGCCATCCAGCTGGTTGCCAAACATCCCCACCCCGAGGTGTCCTACAGATCCAACACAGTTGGGTGTCATCAAGTCAGGCCTGGTTAGGAAGTGGTTTAGGTGCAGGTGTGGACCTGGTTTCTCCCAAAAGATCTTTTGTGGGGCTCAGATGGAGTTGGGCTCATCATTCTCAGGGTCTTATAGAATCACAGACTGGTTTGGGTTGGAAGAGATCTTAAAGATCACAGAGTTCCAACCCCCTACCATGGGCAGGGACACCTTCCACTAGGCCATGTTGCTCCAAGCCCTGTGCAACCTGGACTTGCTGGAGAAGGCTTTGGCTGAGCTCTGCCTTAAAACCCCTCCTATTTCTGCATCCAGCTCTCAGGACACTCTCCAGGAAAGAGACACCCCCGGGAACAGGGACAGCTCACCCAGGGCCCTGCCAACCCCTTGATGGTCTCAGCCTCGGCGTCGCTGATGAAGTCATGGTACAGAGCCACATAGGGTCGGATCTGGACCATCTCCTTCTTGGCAGGCTGGAGGAGGAGGTAGGGACTACTTTTGGTCTCATAGGAGCAGCCGAGGTGCAGGACCTGCTCCGGGACTGGCTGGGAAGAAAGAGGACCAAGCAGGGCATAAGGGGCAGGAGCAGACAGTGGTTGAGGGGGGACCATGGCACCCCCTGCTAGCCCCACCTGCCCCCTGGGGCGCTGGCACAGCTCCTCATAGGCGTCCCGGCTCTGCAGGTGGGTGCTGTTGGGGCGTCTCAGGGGTCTGGTGCTCTTCCCCATCCCCATCTCCAGCAGCTTCTCATACTTGGCCACGTTCCTGGTCACCCTTTGGTTACTGGGATCTGCTGGAGAAGTGGTGTCACCCAAAATGCCCTGTCCCTATCACCCCCCTTCCCCATGGGGAACTGCCCCATGTGGGGGGCAAGAAATAGGGTGAAGGAGACTGTTGCCACACAGAGCTGACCGGGACATCCCAAAAACCTCTCCCCTTATTCTTCTGCAGTCAAGGTTGTCCCACATACCATAGCGGAGAATCTCCCTGGAGAGGCTCAAGGCATGGGAGATTTTTCCAGCCTGGATGGGGGAGTGGAGAGGCCATAGCATTCCCTGTCTGTGGTTTGGCTCTATGGACACTGTGGGGGTGGGGAAGAGGCTTGCGGCTGTACCGTGAAGTAGGAGAAGGCAAGATGATCCAGAGCATCCTTCAGGCTGCTCCAGCCCTCCGGGTTCCAGCTGCCATAGGAGAGGCGGAAGAGGCGGACAGCCTCCTCCAGCCACATGATGGAGTGGTAATAGTCACCTGTGTCATAGGCTACCTGTGAGGTAACACATCACCTGGACCTGCCAGCTGGGCCAATCTGGCCTGCATCCCGTCCCCATCCCATCCCATCCTACCACATCCCCACCCCTACCCTGATCCCATCCTGACCCATCCCATCCCATCCTATCCCCATCACCATCCTCATCCCAATCCCAACCCTATCCCCTTCCAGCCTGTCCCTACCTTGCCTCATCCTGTCCCATCCCATCCCATTCTATCTTATCCTCGTGCCATCCCATCCCATTGCAATTCCCACCCATCCTGTCCCATTACTTCCTATCACTTTCATAGGAAAGTGAAAGCTCTATCCCCATTCTCTTCTATATCATCCCCATCCTGTCCCATCCCTTCCTTTCCTGTCCCATTCCCATCCCCATCCATCATGCTTATCCTCATCTCCATTTCCATCTCTGTCTGCACCTGCACCTCCATCTCATCCCATGGGAAGAAAACCCAGGGTCTATCCCTATGGAAGAAATGTCCTGGCTGAAAAAGCTTTGTGGGGGCTGATGGGGCTTGTCTTCACCTTTCCCACGTGGAAGCAGTCATCGGCAGAGAGGGAGACGCGCCGACTGGGGTTGTAGAGGGCCGGGTGACCGGCACCAGGTCCCTGGAAGACGCCATTGGCCAAGGCCTTGACATTGAGGGCATAGACGTCCTGCAGCCGCATCAGTGCCTGAGCTGCCCCACTCAGGTCCTCAGCTCCAGGCAGCTCCTGCTCTACCTCCCTGAGGCTGGCATGGAGTGCTGCAGGGTGGCAATGAAGTGCAGGGGGGAAATAATGATATTTTGGGGTGTAATTACCCTTATCAGCTCTTTTCAATCCTTGGGGACCCCACATCCATTCATTTCCCTTCTCCTCCATCCATTGTGGTCCTCCACATGTTCTGTTCCCTTCTCCATTCCCCTGCTTCTCTACCCATGCTTATGCTTCTCCACCTCTTCTCCTCCTCCTGCTGTCCTCCTCTCCCTGATCCTCCACATGTTCCATTCCTTCATCCATTCCCCAGGTCCTCCATTCATTTGGCTCCTTCACCCATTTTCCTGCTTCTCCATCCATTCCCTGGCCTCTCCATCCACTCCCTGGCTCCTCCATCCACTGTCCTGCTCCTCTACCTATTGACCCTTCTCCTGTGTCCATTTTCCTGCTCTTCTATGTTTTGCTCCTCCACCCATTCACCTCTTCTCATCCATCCATCCATCCATCCATCCATCCATCCATCCATCCATCCATCCATCCATCCATCCACCCCCTTGCTCCTCTATCTGTTCTTCTGCTCCTTCATCCACTGACTCTTCTCCTTTGTCCATTCTCCTGCTCTTCCACATGTTCTGCTTTCCTAGGTATTCTTCTGCTCGTCCACCTGTTCCCCTCTGCTTCTTCATCCATCCATTCCCCTGCTCCACCATCCTTCCCCCACCACTTCCTGGCTCTGCCAGGTGACAGAGGGGACACATGGCCATACCTTGGGCATTCCCAGTGGCCTCGCCACTATAGATGATGTTGGGCCAGTCGGAGCAGAGGCGCTTGATGAGGCTGAAGGCCAGCAAGGGATTGTCCACCGAGGCCTCGGGGTCCTGGTGCAGCGCCTGGACCTTCTCATAGAACCTACAAGGCACCCGCTGGGTGAAACTTTGATGCCCCTCTGTGGTGAAACCCTTGGCGTGAAGGGTGAATCCCCCCATCCTGGGGCAGCTTTGCCTCCGTGTCCACTTTTTGGCCAAGCCAGAGCTGGGGGATTGTCCGCCCCCATCCCTGGTGAGTGCGTGGGGATGGCCTGTGCCTTGAGGATGCTGTGAGTCACATCCTCTGGGGCGGGGAGACCGTGTCCCTGTCCAGTAGCACGGCTTGAGGGGCACAGACCGTGTTCGGTCTGAACTCCCCATCCTCTTATTTAGGAGCACCCCCACAAATCGGGTGCTGCGGGAAGGCGGCGACGGATTACCCCATCCAGGGGGGCATCGCCCACCCTTGGTGCTGGAGGCGAGGGGATGCTGCGGGTGCCCCGCGCGAGACTGGTACCTGTGGAGGCGGCGGAGGCGGGCGCTCTCCTCCCGCAGGTAGGACCCGAGGCGGCGGAGCAGGCGGCGCTCGGCGCCCAGCGCTCCTCGCACGCTCAGCATCGCCGAGAACGTCTCGGCCGGGGCGGGGGGCGCCAGCAGCGCCAGCAGCGCCCCCAGCACTCCCAGCATCTCCAGTATCGCCAGTGCTCCACGTGCCCCCGGTACCTCCAGTACCCCGAGTGCCCCACGCAGCCCCAGAACCGCCGGCGCCCCCGGTTCCAGCGCTGCCCTCAGTGCTCCAGGTGTCCCCAGTGCCAGCAGCGCCCAAAGAAGCCCCAGGGCTCCAAGTGCCCTCAGTATCTCCAGTACTCCCAGCGCTCCCAGCCTCGGCAGCGCCCCCCGCCCCCGAGCCCTGCCGCGGCCGCCGCCCGGAGGAGCCGGGGCAGAGGGGGAGGGCGGGGAAGGGCGGAGAGGCGCCGCCTTCGAAGGGGCAAAGGGGGGCAGGGGCTGCCCCGCATCCGCCACGTTGGCTGCGAGGGGCGGGCTGATGGTGGTCCTGCCTGTCCCCATCCCGCCCTGTCTCCGTCTCCATCCTGCCTGTCCCTCTCGTGCCTGTATCCGCCCTGCCCCAGCCTCATGCTGCCTGTCCCTGTCCCTATTCCCCGCCGGTCCCATCCCATCCTGCCTGTCCTGCTCCTATCTTGTCCCCATTCTGTCCCGTCCCCATCTCACCCTGTCCCACTCTTGTCTGCCGCCATTCTACCTGCCCCTGTCCTATTCCTGCCTTGCACTCATCCTGCCTGTTGCTATCCTCTGTCCCCATCCCATCCTCCATCTTCCCTGTCCCCCCCCGCCCTCTCCCCAGCTAGACCGGCCGCTCCTGTCTCTCCCCATCCCATCCTGTCCCTATCCCATCTTTGTCCCACTCCTATGTGTCCTATGCTGCCAGACCCCACTCTGTTCTGTCATCATCCCATCCTGTCCCCATCCCATTCTGTCCCGTCCCCATCCACCCTGTTCCAGGGGGGTGAGGGCGGCGGGTTGGGAACATCCCACTGCATTCCCATCAGTATGTGGACGCTCACCATGGAAAAACCCTTTTTAGGAGAAAACCCTGTTGGAGCAGGGGCTCAGATGCCCCATCTGTGGGGACAGCACCACAATGGCACCCCAAAATACCCCCAGCCCCATTTGGGAAAATGGCTGAATTCCCAAAAGCAAGGCCAAGAGAAGATGGGAAACGTGGGTTTCCCAGGGTGTGCGCGTCAAGGGGCTGTGAGGGGCCAGCCCTGTCCTCCACCATGGAGGGTGATGGGTGCAAGGACACGATGGGTGCAGAGCCTTTCCCCATTTTTTTCCCAGTACTGGCTGGATTTCACCTGTTTTGGGAGGGCTTTATTTGCCAGCAGCACAGAAACATCCTGTTCCCTATGAAGCAGAATAAAAAAATCCCCACGAGATTGGAGTTCCTTTTCCTATGGGAATACAAAGAGAAACTCAGCCCTAACCAGGCAAGTGGAAGAAAACAAGACCAAAAAACAGTAAAAAAATAGGAATTCTCTCTGCCACGAGGGAGACGCAGGAACTGGAAATATTTTTAACTTAAACCGAGTCTTTAGGGGACTTTTTCCTCACGGAACTGGCCGCTCTCAGTGGCACTTTTTTGCTGCTAACAGATGAAAAACACCCGTTTTTGGAGAAGTCGCAGCATTTTGGGTGCTGTACCATCACTCCTTAGCCCAGCTGCAGCACATCCTCCACCGCCACCATCTGATGGGTGATTAAAAAGCCATAATTAAATATAAAATTAAAAAAAAGCTACATGATGCTGAGCCTCTGGAGTATTGAAAGCAACCTGGAGAGGTCCAGATTTGGATGCCAGCAGCCAGGAGTGACCTCCTTGCCTAAAATAGGTCTGTCTTAGGAAGCCTTGCGCTTCTGACCAGAGCAGTCCAGCGCAAAGAGGCAAAAGGCGATTTCCTCACAGGCACTGGCGGTGCCGCACTCGAACAAGCAACTGAAAACTCCGCCGGGACACGCGGCCAGATCAGAATACCCGGCGGGCCCCGCGTGCAGCACCCACGGGCGCCGCCAGCCTGCCCCATCCAGCGGCGATGGGTTCACATAGACGCCCAAATCACGCCGGTGGCGCCGGTCAGTGGGGTGGGAGTAAAGCAGCCACGTGCACACCCCGGTGGTGCTGGCAGGTGCAGCAAAGCTCACCACGCTGCCCTGGCAGCCCCGCGGCGGCTCAGCGAGTGCTGGGCACTGCGCCGGGCGCGCAAAGTGCAGCCCGCGGTCAGTGCTGAGCGCCATGGCCCGGTAGCCGCAGAGTGCGCGGGCACTGCAGTACAGCAAGGGTGGGTGGGTGCCACAGATTTCGGCTACTTGGCACTCTCCCGTGCGCTCACCGGCGAGCAGGGCACCCTTGTGCCAGCGGCACCCACCGTCATCGCTGTAGAAGATGAGGGAGTGCTGGCGGGTGGAGCAGGGCAGCTGAATGGCCCCACACAGGCGCCCATGCACGTAGTAGGTGTACGCCGGCACCACGAGCCGCCCCGAATCCAGCTGTACCCCGTGGCCCGGCCCCACAGCAAAGGTGGCCCAGTGGGACAGGTCGGCGCCAATGGCCTCGTCCGTCACATCCCGCAGCGGGGCCCAGCTGCGTCCGCCGTCCGTGCTCGTGGCAAAGCAGAGGCGTGCGGCGCTGCACCCCCTCCAGATCTGGCGCTGCTCTGTCTTCCCCTGCTCCACGCAGATGCAGAAGAGGAAGACGGTGCCGCTCCTGGCATCGTAGAGGGGACACGGGTTCATGGTGCGACGGCCGGGCAGCACCAGCGCCGACAGCTCCTCCACCGGACCCCACTGCCAGCAAGGAGGGAAACAGGGCTCAGCTGTGGGGTGCGCCAGTGTCGCCGCACCCTGGAACCAGCCGGCATCACTCCCAGGGATGGGGACACAGGCTGTTCCTGCAGCCCAGGGTGGGTTTTACCTTGACTGAGGAGCTGTGCTGGCGGCCCCGACGCAGCACCAGGTGCTTGGCATCCTCGTCCCGGGCCGAGGAGCGTTTCTCGGCAAAGGCCAGGAAGGATTTATCCGGGGGAATGTAGAGCAGAGCCGGGATGCGGTAGGTGACCCCACTTTCCTGCCGGAACAGCGTCTCCGGAGGGGAGACAAGCAGGGATCCCGGTGGTGGTGGCAACTGAGGGCTCTCCCTGCCATCCTCCTGCTGCTGGAAGGGTGGCAATGCCTTGTGTAAAGGGTTGAATGCCGGGAAAAGCGGGGGTGGCCCTCATGTCCCCCTCTATGGAGGGACAGGGATGAGGACTCACCCTGAGACAGGTGGTGGCCTGGGACATGGTGGCTCCTGCTGGGGCCTGAGTGCGGTAGGAGAGGAGGGGTGAGAGTGGAGCCCCTTGGAGGGGTCACATCCCGCTCTCCTGCCTGTCAGTGGTGTCTCCGTGTCCTTCTGTTCCCCAGCGCTGCACAGGTTCCCCTACGTCCCCCCAAAGTCCACCCCCCATGCTGTTTCCAAGGGCTCTGCAGCCTCCCAGCCCCCAACCCCTTCAGCTCCCCTAGTGTCCCCGGCCAAGAGTCCCCATGCCCATGTGTCCCCTGCCACCTGGATCCCACCCTGAACCCCCCATGTCCCTGCAACACCCCCACCCCCCGCAGCACAAATCAGAACACCCCA
>VWZF01003400.1:22239-33987 GCA_013396755.1 Sclerurus mexicanus
GACACCGGGATAGAGCGGGGTGGGAACCGGGATAGATCGGGGTGGGAATCGGGAGAGACCGGGGTGGAAATCGGGATAGATCGGGGTGGAAATCGGGATAGATCGGGATACACCGGGTGGGAACCGGTATAGAGCACATTGGCAATAAGGATAGACTGGGATGGGCATCAGGATACACCGGGATGGAGCTGGGCTGGGATAGACTGGGATGGGCACCGGGAGCAGGAGGGGGATCCGCTGGGATGCAGGAGGGGATGGACACCGGGACACAGCGGGATGGAGGCACTGGGAGCAGGGACTCCTGTACTGGTGCTGCACTGGGCGGGAGAGATCCTGTAGTGGTCAGTGAGGGATGGGGGGGAACTTCGGGGGGAGCTGTGAAGGAATGGGGATTGTACTGGGAACGGAGGGGCTTGGGACCGATGTAGGGAAGGCAGGGATGGATCCTGGGAGGGTTTGAAGATGTGGGAGTTGTGTGCTGGGAGGAAAGGTTCCAGACTGGGAGACAGGGATCCCACACTGGGAGAAAAAGGTCCCAAACTGGGAGAAAAGGGTCCCAAACTGGTTCCTGCGAAAGTTCCCTCGGACATTGGGAGTTACCTCCCAGGAGCAGCCTCATCTGCCACTAAAGAGGTCCGAATTTCCTCCACACTAATCCCCAGGTGCTGCTCCTCCTCCTGCCCCTGTTTCACTCCCTTTCCCTGCCCTGTCGCCCCTGCAGGGGTGGCCATGAACAGGATCCGGATCCACGTGCTGCCCACGAGCCGGGGCCGCCTGACCCCGGTGCCGCGGCCTCAGGAGCCGCTGGCCTGTGCCTTCACCCCCCGGCCCTGCTCCCAGCCCCGCCTGGAGGGGCAGGAATTCTGCATCAAGCACATCCTGGAGGACAGGAACGCTCCCTTCAAGCAGTGCAGCTACGTGTCTGCCAAGAACGGGAAGCGCTGCCCCAACGCCGCCCCCAAACCTGAGAAGAAGGATGGGTGAGCGCCTCTGCCTCCTGCCTTTCCCAGGCTTTCCCATGGGTGTTACCCTATGGAGTGAAAATGGGCAGGAGGAGGTTCTTCTCATGGATTCCCCCACCGAGGGAACGGCTGGAGTTGTGTCAGGGAGGGTTAGGTGGGATATCAGCGAAAGGTTCTTCCCTCAGAGGGTGGTCGGGCAGTGGGCATGGCCCCGAGGCTGCCAGAGCTCCAGGAGCATTTGGACAACGCTCTGAGGAGTTGGGATTTTGGGATTAGTGGGATTTGGGGTGTCTTGCGCAGGGCCAGAGGTTGGACTTCGATGATCCTCATGGGTCCCTTCCAGCTCAGGAGATTCTGTGATTGTAGAGCTTTTGGCACATGGTGTGATTTGGGGATTAGTGGGATTTTGGGGTGCCCTGCACAGGAGTTGGGCTTTAATGATCCTTGTGGGTCATTCGCTTCCAACTCAGGAAATTCCATGACTCTCCTCCTTCAACCCCTGCACTTGGGTCACTTCAGAGAAGCATATCCTTTTTTCAGAGCTTTTTCAAGCTGGAAAAAGACTCCACAGAGTCCTTTTGGCACCGTGGCTGTGCCCTGGGCTGGCAGGAGGTGGCTGCAGTGCTCCAGGCTCCGTGTGGGAGCCATCCCTCCCTCATCCCAGCATGGAGCTTCCCTCTGCCTGTGCCGACAGATAATCCCCAGCACAGCCACTCCAGCCCTGTGGAGCTTTGACCTGGTTGTGCTGCTGGTTCTCTGAGATGTTTAAAATGCTCCAAGTGCTGGGTCTGGCAGGCACTGGGGCAGTTGTGGACATGTTGGCAGAGTCTGGAGCCATCGCAGGAGGGTTGCTCCAGGGATTCAGTCCCAGGGAATCATTCCTGGGGATTCACTCCCAGGGATTCACTCTCAGGGATTTATTCTCAAGGAGAATGGCTTCCCACTGCCAGAGAGCAGGGTTGGGTGGGATATTAGGAAGAAATTCTTGGCTAGGGAGGCCCTGGCACAGGTTGCCCAGAGAATCTGTGGCTGCCCTGTCCCTGGAAGTGTCCAAGGCCAGATCAGAGCCACCTGCTCTAGAGGAAGGTCTCCCTGCCCGTGGCAGGGGGGTGGATGATCTTTAGGGTCCCTTCCCACCCAGCCCACCCATGATTCCATGGTTCCTGTCCTGGCTGAGGGCTGGGGGTGTAACAGTGCCGTGGTTTATCCCACAGCACGTCCTTCTGCGCCGAACATGCCCGCCGGAACGCGCTGGCGCTCCAGGCCCAGGTGAAGAAATCCCACTCCGGGCCCATGAGCGAGACCCTCCTGTGCCAGCTGAGCTCCTATGCCCGCTCGGAGCTGGGCTCCCAGAGCACGGAGAGCAGCCGGAGCGAGGCCAGCCGCATCCTGGGTAAGGCCTGCACCCAAAATCCCCGGGCACGGCGCCTGCACGCTCTGCTTTTGTGTGGAAAAGCCCAGAGTATCCCTTCTTAAATCCAGTGTGGAAAATAGCCTGAGGTCTGGGAGTAAAAGGTGGGGGTTTTGCAAACCTTGATGTGCCAGTGCCAGGCAGGTTTAATATGTGTTAGTGGGGTTCCTCAGTGGTATTCCGTGGTTCCTGGGAAGGCTGGAGCATCACTCCCAGCATCTGGATGGATTTGGCTGTGCTCACCTGCGGGGTGTTCTCTTGGTACCTGTTTCACGTCACTCACTCGGTTTTGGGGTGGAGAATTCCCTCTTGGCACAAGCCAGAGCCAGCTCAGCTCCGTGGGGCCGTGGGGCCATCCCAGGAGGTGGGGCAGTGTCCTGTCATTCCCGGTGCCGTGTGTTCCAGACGAGGACAGCTGGAGTGACGGGGAGCAGGACCCTGTGACTGTGGAGCAGACGTGGCGGGGGGACCCCGACAGCGAGGCCGACAGCATCGACAGCGACCAGGAGGATCCCCTCAAGTGGGTTTTGGGGGCTTGAATCCTGTTAAAGCCATGTTGAATCCTCTGGGGAGCTGGGGTTGAGGAGCTGGATCCCCCACACCCTTTAGGGATTCGGCTCCAAGGGACCCCCAACACCCTTAAGGGAATTGGCCTTGAGGGGCCCCCACATCCTTTGGGAGAACAACCCCCACGCCCTTCAGGGGTTCAGCCTCAGGGGATCCCCACATCCTTCAGGAGAATAATCCTGAGGGATCCCCACAGCCTTTCTGGGAAGAGCCCTCAGGGACCCCCACAACTCTGGGGGAAGAGCCTGGAGGGACCCCCACATCCTTCAGGAGGATAGTCCTGAGAGATCCCCACACCCTTCAGGGGAAAACATCCGAGGGACCCCCATACTCCTTGGGGGAACAATCCCGAGGAAACCCCTCACCCTTCAGGAGAACAACCCTGAGGTCTCCATCCCAAATGGCCCCTGTTCCCTGGTTTTTCCAGGCATGCTGGTGTGTACACGGCCGAGGAGGTGGCTCTGATCATGAGGGAGAAGCTGATCCGCCTCCAGTCCCTCTACATCGACCAGTTCAAGCGGCTCCAGCACCTCCTGAAGGAGAAGAAGCGCCGGTTCC
Source organism: Sclerurus mexicanus (assembly GCA_013396755.1). Taxonomy (NCBI): domain Eukaryota; kingdom Metazoa; phylum Chordata; class Aves; order Passeriformes; family Furnariidae; genus Sclerurus; species Sclerurus mexicanus. The sequence continues at coordinate 25,738 of VWZF01003400.1, forward strand.
TGCACAGCCGGAAGGGAGAGCACGAGGCCATCGGTGAGCTCGGGGCTGCCTGGCTGAGGGCACGCACAAAAATCTGTCAAAAAAGGGGTTTTCTGCCTTCCTAGAGGCAGATTTTGGAACAGGGTGAGGGTTCCACGCTCAGAGCAGGTGTTTCGTGGAGGGGTAGGGTGTGTCTGGAGCTGGGAATGTGACAGGAGCACAAGGAGAAGGGGCTGGAGAACTCCTGAGGGAGCTGGGGGGGCTCAGCCTGGAGAAAAGAAGGCTCAGGGGGGACCTGGCTCTTCACAACTTCCTGACAGGAACGGGGAGCCAGGTGGGAATTGGGCTCTGCTCCCAGGGAACAAGGGACAGGAGAAGGGGAAACGGCCCCAAGGTGTGCCAGGGGAGGTTCAGGTTGGACATCAGGAGGAATTTTTCCATGGGAAGGATTATCAGACCTTAGAAGGGTCTGCCCAGGGTGATAATGGAGTCTCCATTCTTGGAGGTGTCCAGGGAATGACTGGATGTGGCACTCAGTGCTCTGGTGGGGGTCAGTCACAGGTTGAACTCATTGATCCCAGAGATCTTTTCCAACCTCAGTGATTCTGGGATCCTGTGCTGGCCCCGTGCCCAGAGATCTGTATCGTCGGCCTTCCAAAGCTTCTGCATTGCTTTGCTCTTCAAAGCTTGCAGCGTTGACAGGAAACGAGCTTACAAAGTTAATTCTGAGACAAAAGTGCTTTTTTTGTACTGGGATTTCCTGTTTTTGCTTTTATAAACAAAAAATATTCATCCGTAAGGCCCTGTGTGTGTGTGGGCAGGAGTTAGTTCCAGTAGCACCAGTGCTGCTGTACTGGCATATTCCTCCTTTCCCTCTGCCTCTGTTTGGATTCTCCCTGTGCAGAACATGCTCTTGGAAGCAGGAATTCCCAGTTCAACTGAGGCAAAAACCAGGCTGTATAACTGATCCCAAGTACTGCAGAGCAAAGGGCTCTTTTTCCAGCATCATCCTTTAATAGCTCATCCCGGAAAATGCCATAATTCAGCTCAGGCTCAAGTAAAAATAACCAGGAGTTCAGTACATACCAATTTTGCAGAACTCTTTTTAGCAAAGCAGTCAGAGAAAAGCAGATCCTGAGTGTTGCCCTGTAATTACGCCGGGAATGCTGTCGGGAAGCTTCCAGAACTCGCACAGGAGTGACCTGGAATTTGACAAGCTCCTGTTCTCCTGCAGAAATCACAACGGACGGGAGTGGCTGGGTTATTTTTAAAAGAGCTTTTAAAAATACTCCGTGGGCCCAAGTGCTCCTGGTGTGCACAGAGAGGCCAGGGGAAATTTTGGGATGGATCCTGTGTTATTTGTGTCACCCAAAGCTTCGTGTTGACCCCGTGGATCCACCCGCCTGCAGCTGTCGGAGCCCTCGACGGCTGATTTGGACTCTTGGTGCCGAAAAAACAGGCAGGTGGGTGGAGATTCCTGACTTTTCCCCTCATTCCTGCAGGGAGCAGCCTCCTCACAGGCCCGGAGGGGCTGATGGCCAAGGAGAGGGAGAACCTGAAGCGTCTCAAGTGCCTGCGGAGGTACCGGCAGCGCTACGGGGTGGAGGCTCTGCTGCACCGGCAGCTGCGGGAGCGCCGCGTCCTGGCCACTGATGGCGCGTCCCAGCAGGTGACCAGGGACAACCTGGGTGGGTCTCCGCTCTTGTCTCTTCCCAGGAGTGATCCCAGACCCCTCACAGATCCCCCCTCCCTGCAAGGACTTAGAGGTCTGGTGACCGTTCCCCCCGTGCTGGGCGCTGGTGGGGCCACACCTTCAATCCTGGGGTTGGTTTTGGGCCCTTCATTCCCAAGAGAGACATTGAGGGGTTGGAGCGTGTCCGGAGGTGGGAATGGAGCTGGAGAAGGGGATGGAGCACAAGAAGGGTGTGGAGAACTACTGAGGGAGCTGGGGTTGCTCAGCCTGGAGAAAAGGAGACTCAAGGGAGACCTGAAAGTCCCTTCTAGTGCCTAAAAGGGGCTTGTGAAAAAGAGGGAGAGGGACTTACAAGGGCAGACATTGATAAGGCGAGAGGGAACGGTTTAAAATAAGAGATGAGAGATTTAATGGGATATTGGGAAGGAATTCTTGGCTGTGAGGGTGCAGAGGCCCTGGCACAGGTTGCCCAGAGAATCCGTGGCCGCCCCATCCCTGGAAGTGTCCAAGGTCAGGTTGGAGCAACCTGGTCTAGTGGAGGGTGTTCCTGCCCATGGCAGAGGTTGGAACAGGAGCTTTAAGGTCCCTCCCAACCCAAACCATTCCCTTATTCCATCGTTTCAGGCACACACCACACGCTCCAGCCAGCGCTGCTTGGCCTTTGTCGACGACGTCCGATGCTCCAACCAGTCCCTCCCGATGACCCGGCACTGCCTCACACGTATCCTTTGATCCACCTGACGCCGTTCCCCACGGTCTGCCCTGTCTCTGTCCTTCCTTTTTCCCTCCCTGGCCCTAAATCAAGGCCACCGGTTTGCTGTAGCCGTTGGTTTCAAGCAGGAGCCCAGAGGAAACGTCTCCCGGTCTGTTGGCGCTCCCATCCCGTGGAACAGCCAATTCGTGTGGGAGTGACACAGGCGTGGGCTGGTCCCACCAGCGTCCAAACAGGGTGGGCAGTTCACTTGGAATCACCCAGAGAACCCAGGGAGGCCCAAGCTGTGAGGGGTGTGCATGGGAAGGGGTGTCTGACGTCCAGAGCACGTCCTTGGGGATTTTTGGGAGGATTTGGAGGGGTGGTTCTGAGCCTGGTTGGAGCTGCCGTTGCCCAGCTCAGTCTCTGTGACCCCTTTAAAGGTTCTTATGTGTGTGTAAACAGCCTCGAGCTGTTCCACTTCCCAAAACTGCCTCAAGCTGTTGGAGACCTGGCACTGAAACTTCCACTGGGATTCCCCAGCTCAGGGATCACACCCCAGCATGGGATCCACAGCCCCAGCACTGCCCTGGGTGCATCTGCTCCATCCACTCTTGCCTCAGTGGGAGTGGATGGGTATGTCCAGGTTTGGATCAGGTTGGAGCTGCAGGAGCAGCTGGGGTGGAGTCAGGACAAGCTCCAGCACTGGGTCCCAGAGTGGAGCTGGAACCCGGGGGAGAAGGAGTTTCTGAGTTTGTGGGATCTGTGGGTTTGTGGGAGCTCATGGATTTGTGGGAGCTCATGTATTTGTTGAGGCTCTTGGGTTTGTGGGAACTCCAAAGCTTCTGGATTTGTGGGAGCTCATGGGTTTGTTTTGTCCCTGAAGCTGACAGTCTCACCTCCACCCCCACACAGGGAGCAGGAGCTGCCTTTGTTTCTCTCTAACCACTGTATACCTCAAAATAAAGACAGGATAAATCCCATGAAACAGCCAGAGAAGCCGCTGTTGGCAGCTGGTGCTGGGGAGGGCGGGGAGGAGCTGGGTCTGATGGAGCTCTCAGCTGACTCCCCCTGACACAAACAAGCCTTTCCTCGGGCAGTTGATAACATCTGCATCCCTCTAACATCTGCAGCAGAGCCTTCTCAGGAGCCTCTCAGGCTCTGAGTGCTTCCAGGAGCTGGATTCTTTGTGACAGGGCACTAAAGAGAGAGGGAAGGGCTCCCAGGTGGAGCCTGGGATTTTTGGCATCTCTATAATCTGTGCTTTTGGCTGCTGGTGAAGTTGGTGCTGGAGCTGGAATGACTTGAGGAGATGAAGACCTGCCTTCCCCACCCCCTGTTCCTCACCACATCTGCCCTCGGGTGGCTCGGATCCATCTCCACTGGGATGGGCTCCGATGTTGCTGCCAGCCTGGATTAGGGCTCCCCACAGCCCATTAGGAAGTGGATCCATGAGAAATCCTCATGCAGGGAGGAGAGGAGGGAAGGATGAATTTCAGGCCTTGGCAGCTTAAGAAACTGGGTTAAACTTGGCGCCCTTTCCCAGTTTATGTGGGCTGGGGATCTTTTTTCCTCCCATGTTGTGGTGTTTGAGAGGGAAACTGCAGTGTGAACCCCCAAAGCTGGAGAACAGCTGGGATGTTACTGGTTGAAGGGGGAGGAAGGGGATGGAAGTGGGTCAGAGGAGGAGGAAGGGGTTGGGAAAAAAAGATGGGGTTGGGAAGAGGAGAAAGGGGTTGGAAAAAGAGGAAGGGGGTCAGAAGAGGAGGAAGAGGTGAGAAGAGAGGGATTGGAGGAGGAAAGGGTTGGAAGAGAACAGGATAGGATAGGACAGGAGCAGGATGGGGTTTGATCCGTGGCTCCTCTGCCGCTGGATCGCTCCGCAAGCGCGATGCGATCAGAGCAGAGCTTCTGTTTGTGATTAAAGGCAGGAAATCCCATTTACACCTCTGGCAGGAATAGGGTTTCCATTGGGAAGGAAAATGTACTGGGAAGATAGAAATACCGGAACTAAACTCCTGGCTGTGGGAAAGGCATTGTGTGTGCTGGGATCTCCCTGCGTGTGGGGCTGGAGCTGATCCTTCTCCGTGGGTGTCTGCAAACAAAAGTTAATCCTGTGCCTTTGTGACATGCATCCGAGGATCTGCGAGTGGTTTACAGGGATCCAGCCACATCTCCCAGCCCCCACGGGGAGGCTGTGGCTGTTGTCCCACTTTTGCATCATGGAAATAATGTCTCCCGCGTCCCTGGGCGGTCGGGATGGAGCTCTGGGGTGTGGATTCTTCATCAGAAATGGGAGGGGGGGGTTTAACACTGCTTGGTGAGGGAATTGGGAGTCTTATCCCTCTGGATGCTTCTCTGGCTGTGCCTGGGCCGCTCTCCTTGACCAGCTCTTCCCAGATATCTGCCAGGACACGAACCAGACGCTGTTCAAGCCGTGCCAGGGCTCCGAGGAGGTGCCCTGCAACAAGCCCGTCCCCGTGAGCCTGTCGGAGGAGCCGTGCTGTCCCCTCCACCTCCGCCTGCCCCCCCAGATGTACATCCCAGAGCAGGGCCTGGCTGTGCCCCAGGAGCTGGGAGCTGCTCCCTCGGAGCTGTACCTGAGCGCCGCCGAGCTCCAGCCCACCGAGAGTTTGCCCCTGGAGTTCAGTGATGTAAGTGGGGCCCGCAGGAAAGCTGCCCCCTCTGCCCGGGATCCTCAGCACAGGAAAGCTGTGGAGCTGCTGGAGTGAGGGCAGAGGAGGCCATGGAGATGCTCCAAGGGCTGGAGTCCCTCTGCTATGGAACCAGGCTGTGAGAGCTGGAGGTGTTTTAGCCTGGAGACGAGGTGGCTCCAGGGAGACCTGAGAGCCCCTTCCAGTGTCTGAATGGGCTCCAGGAGAGCTGGAGAAGGACCTGGACAAGGGCCTGGAGTGACGGGACACAGGAAATGGCTTCCCACTGCCAGAGGGGCAGGGTTAGATGGATACTGGGAAGGAATTGCTCCCTGTGAGGGTGGGGAGGCCGTGGGATGGACTTCCCAGAGAAGCTGTGGTTGCCCCATCCCTGGAAGTGTCCGAGGCCAGGTTGGAGCAACCTGGAATAGTGGAAGGTGTCCCTGCCCATGGCAAGGGGTAGGATGAGCTTTAAGGTCCCTCCCAGGCCAGACATTCCTGGGATTCTGTAAAAATGCAAGAGATGGGAAGGTGTGGGAGCTGTTCCACAGGGTTGGTGGTGGCTCCTTTGGAAAGGCTGTGCTCATTTAAATCCCTTTAGGGGCCTCTTAAAAAGAGGATTTTTTTTTTCCCCCCATTTTCTCTCCCATGAGAAAAACATGAGGATTTTAATCCCCAGATTATTCTGGCATCCTGCATTTAAGCCAACACACTTAAAATCCTCGGAAATTTGTTCAACCAAAACAAAAACACCACAATCCGTGGGAGCTGCTCCTCTGAGCGAGGTGTCACCTCGGGCTTTGGATGCTCCCGAGATTCCTGAGCGCTGCTGTTGGAAGCAAACCTCGGATCTGCTTTGGAGTTGGCTGATGGAGGAGGGATTCCAGCAGCTGCAGAGCCCCAGGGATGGCAGAAGCCAGGAGAGCAAATGGGGTCAGGCTGGGGGAGCTCAGATCACATCCCAGCCCCTTCCTGTGCAAACAGGAGGTGGATTTTTTGGGTTAGAAAGGAGAAATGGGAGCGTTTTCCCCCATCCTGGGCTCTGGAGCCGTGGCTGCCGGGGGCATCTGTGTTGTGTCTCACATTGTGCCAGGCTGGGGAAGTGCCACTCGTGAGTCACAGGAATCTCACCCTCGTGTCAAGCTCCCTCTGGAGCCAAAACAAATCCCAGCTTCTCCCCTCAGCCGGGAGGGCAGATGGAGGGGTCCTCGGAGTCCGTCCGTCCCCATCTGTGGTGTCAGGGCAGGTGGGGGGTGTGACATCCTGCAGAGGAGGAGCTGCTCCTGGGATCACCAGGAAGGTGTGGCATATCCTGGAGAGGGGGCACTGCTCTGGGGGTCCCCAGGAGGGCAGGATCGGACCCCGTCACAGCCATCCCAGGTGCTGCAGGGACGCTTCTGGGACAACACGTCCCACTTGGCTCCAGACCGTGTATCCCACACCTTGCCCTTGGCAGTGCTGGGATCATTCCTGCAGGAGGAGGAGGCTCCCGTGGTGTGTTCTGGCTGCTGGCCAGGGGTCCTGGTAGCATGTTGCCCACTCCTCCCTTTCCTGCTGCTCCAGGGGTGACAGAGGGGCTGTGAGGATTCGGGTTTCCTCCCTGATGAGCCACTCCACTGTTTCCCCCCCCCAGGACCTGGACGTGGTGGGTGATGGGATGCAGTGTCCCCCTTCCCCTCTGCTCTTCGACCCTTCTGTGACCCTCGATCAGTCCCTGCGGGACGTGGCCGAGGCTCCCATCGACATCCTGACGCTGGAGGAGCCGGACAGGGGCAGCTCCTCGGCCCCCCTGGGCCCCCCAGCCGAGCCCCCTGCACAGGTACGGCCAGGTGGGACCGCAGCCCCCTCAGGATGGGTTTTTCCAGTGACAGAACCCCCCCTTTTCTGCCCTCCCACCAGCCAGCCAGGCCTGGGGGGGCTCCTCTCCCACGCAGCTGTGCAGGAGCCGTGCTGTGCCCACCGTCTGGATAACATTAGGAGTGCTGGGATGGGGGTGGCAGCTGGAGCCCAGCCCCTGGGATGGCTCTGTGGGCGTCCTGGGAGACGTGGGACACTGGGGATGTGTGGCCGTGGGGGCTGCCCGCTGTGGGAGCCTCTTGATCCCAGATGGGGGTTTTTAGAGGGGTGGTTTCCCAGGCCAAAGGTTCCGTTTTCTCCTTTGGAGTCTCATTTTTCACTGGAACAATTTGAGTTTGCTCCTCTCATGTCCCACCCAGAGCCTGAGGCTTCCTCAGCATGCCCCAACAGCGTGTCCTCTTTGGAGATGTCACCCTGTCCTGCTTCCCCTGTCAGCCCTCCCTGGGTGGGAGCCAGGTTTTGGGGTGGGGGGACCCCAGCCCAGGCTCTGACTGAAGACCCCCGGTTTGCTGTAGCCGTTGGTTTCAAACAGGAGCCCAGAGGAAGCATCTCCTGGTCTGTTGGTGCTCCAATCCCGTGGAACAGCCAATTCGTGTGGGAGTGACATCCATCTGGGCTGGCCTGGCCATGTCCCAGCACAGCCAGCTCAGTGTCCCTCTTCTGTCCCCAGCAGAGTCACCCCCCGTGCCGGACCGAGCCCCAGGATGACCAGCGGCCGGAGGAAATGGCCTCGGCCACCCCAGTCCAGGGAGCAGCTGCCAACGGGAGCCTGGAGCCGGGGGCTGTGAGCTGAGCGTGGGTCTCTGCTCCCGTGGGACCCTCAGCGTGGCACAGGGGGGTGTTGGATTTGGGGGGACCTACAGGTGCTGGTGTCCTGGTGCAGTGCCAGCATGAGCTGCAACTCCGGCTCCTCCGCTGACGTGATTCCTGGAGCCCTGGGGACCCCAAACCCCCAGAATGGGTCCCCTGAAAGCCTCAAGCGGGGGCCCTGAAGCGCCCCTAAAACTGGAGCAGTGACTGAAACCCTGGCATGGAGACCCTAAAGCTCTGAAGCAGGACCCCAAAACGCTGGCATGGGGACCCCAGACCTGCCCTCGCTGTGGGGATGGAGAAGCCAACGGGGGGGGACTCACCGGAGTTCTGGGATCCCTTGCCACGTCCTCATGTGCCCCCGGGGGTGGTGACGTGGCCCTGTAACATTTTGGGGGGATGGATGTGCCCCCCCACAATAAAGTGATGGAGGTGGATGCCCAGTGTCCCCCTGTCTTGTGGATGACCCTGAAGGCTGCGGGGGTCCAGGGGGGACTCCGGGGGGGCCCTGGGTGGGGGTGAGTGACCTCCCGGGGAGGGGACACCGTGCTGCTGGCAGACCCCCG
>VWZF01003400.1:86473-105328 GCA_013396755.1 Sclerurus mexicanus
AGGTCCTGCGTGGGCTCCTGCTCAGGGACCCTGTGGGGTTCAGCGTGGGGGTGGGACAGCAGGGAGAAGGGGGAGGTGGTGACCTGGGGGCGCAGGGTGGGACAGTGCCGGGGATGCCACGGGTGGCACCGTGGCGTGCCAAGGATCACCCCGGCGATGATTTTGGGGAGAAACTGGTGGGTTTTCAGGCACAGAAGCGATGCCCGGCTCTGCCCCCCACCCCGCGACAGCTGCCACCGCATCCCCCCAGGCCACCAAAGCGCATTTGGGATTTAACGGGAGACAGGAGCTGGAGCAGGGGCGGCCACAGCCCCGGGCCCGGCTCCCAGCGGGGGATTTAACCCGGTCCTGCGCGATCCGTGCCGAGCCGGGACACGGAGGGCAGAACAATTCCCGGAGGCAGCCGCGGTGTCTGGTGCGGACACACCGCGCGGCTCCGGCCGCCCCTCGCTGCGCCGCGCCGGGAGGCAGCGGGAATTTTCCAGCTGGAGCCGAGAGCTTTGCCCAAATGTTTGCTTAAAATTTGCCAAAAAAAATGAAGATTGTAACAATCCCGCTGGCGTTCCACCCAAACCTCCCGCCCACAGCCTGGCCTGGGGTTACCAGGAGGCAAAGTTTTCTCCCCCCCGAAGTGGAGCTGCTCCGGGTTGGAAGTGCTGGGGAAAGGATGGAATCGGACCCAGCACCCATCCTGAGGCACCGGGAGTGAAGAGGAACATCCCACCCTGTTCCCAAAATCTGGTAATGATTTGGCCCCTTGGCTGAAGCCATCCTAGACTGTTTCCCCATCCCATTTCCTAGGGGAGTAAAGACAAATTTTGCTTAAAAATTCCCCATGCTCTCATCCCGCTGCTGCCTCCTTTTCCAGGACGGGGCTGGATTTTCCCAGGGACCGCAGCAGGAGCTGCAGACAAAGCTGGGAATGAGGAGGGACGAGCCCAGATGGCGACTCCCCCTCCCCACCCTGTCTGAGCCCGGGGGGACCCCAGGCCCCAGCGGATTTTCCCCTTGATCCGCTCACCACAGGCTCGTTTGCAGGAGGCTCCAATTAGGGAGAATTAGTTGGGGGCATTTTGTGCAGCACGGGTTGCCCTTGGAGCAAACAGGATTTTACAGGGACATGGGGCCGTTTGCCCTGGGATTCGTCCTTCCTGGAAGCTGTGGGTCTGTGCAGGGACCCAGGGATGCTCCAGGGAGATGCCCATCGTACCCACCATATCCCCAGGGATGCTCTGGGGGGATGCACCCCTTTGTTCCCCCTCCTGCTCTGCACCTGTCCCCAGAGAGGGAGCTCCGAGTTCAGCTGCTCATCCCTGTGTGGGCTGGAAATCCCACCTGCCACCTCATTGTCTCACCTACACTACGCTGGAGGCACATCCCGAGCACTGAGCAGGTGCTGGAAGCTGCATCTCCACTAAAAATGGGAATATTCAACACAAATTCCCAGAGGGATTATTTTACCTGTGGGGGACAAGCTCCCTTCCGGGGGACTGAGATCTGCCCAGTGCTTCCCACTCCTTCCAGTGAACTGAGAGACTCCAACACCTCATGTGAATAAAACAAACTTTTAATAATGTACAGCAGAAATCGACAGCCTGGTTTTATATTAAACAAAAGATTTCCTATCTTACACCGTATGTACATTTGCATACTGAAGAGGTAAAGTGGCTAAGTGGCTATTTTCTGACAGTCCTTTGCTAAGAAAATGTACAAAACCAAACAAATCAAAGGGGCAGAGAAGTACCAAGAGTTCTGTCCTGCAGCCGCGTACCGCTGATGGACCCCCCCCTCGTCCTGCACCGGGCTCCCCTCGGAACTGCCTGGAATGCTGCTTTTTCCCAGAGCTGCTGCAAGGTTCGGAGCCAGGCAGCGATTCCTACGTGCTCCCAGTCAGCTCGGCGAGCACTGGCACCCCCGGGCACGGGTTTGCATGAAAGTGCTGTGTAAATGCTACATGGTCAGCGTTCCCGCCGCGGATCCCGCTTGGTTTTCCCCATCTCTCTCCCAACGGGGCTTTTCCCAAGATCCTGCTCACAGGGACGTCGCCCTTCCCTCGGCCCTTCCGCCTTAGCCGGTCCGACCGCGCGCGCCGGGCGCTGTTTGGTTTAGCGCTGAGGCAGGTGCATGTGTGGCTACAGTTGGAGGGAGGGGGAGTCAGTGCAAGTTCCAGAGCCTACGGAGCATCCTTGGGAATTGGCCTGCACGGTCACAGGGACGGGAGACCCCACGGAGAGCCCGCAGTACCTACCAGTGGGTGACGGCCCTTCCTGCCCGGCTCCCGGGGCACCCCTGGGGCCTGTTCCAGCAGCTGGAGGGTCCTCAGTGCTTGGAAGCGCCCACCGCCCCCCGGGGGGGCTTCTAAATCCAGGTTTAAGGGACACGCGGAATTGGAGACTGGTGGGAAGCTCTGGCTGGGATTCGAGCCAGGATAAACCGGGAGGGGACGGGGAGCTGGACCCCGATCCCGCTCTGGGAGCCGGCGGCTCCGCGCCACTCGCAACTCCTCGGGGGATGCAAAACGGCTCCTAACACGACGCAAAAACCACACTCCTCACTTTACACAAGGTCACAGACAGACAGGGAGTCGGGGGGACACACGGACAGGGACACAGACAGCAAGAACAGAGGGACTGAAATAAAGATTTAACCCCGGCGGCCGGAGCAGAGATGAAACCTCACCTTAGAGAGCAGGAGCAAGGTCGGAGTAGAAACAGTTCCAGTGTAAATCGAGCTGTGCATTTGGTTTTTGTTTTTTTTTTTTTTTTTTTTTTTTCGCAGTGATTTCTTTACAAACCAACAGGTCAAGAGGTAATAACTAGAGATTGTTTTTCTTCTCTTAGAAAGAATTAACAATATTCAAAAAAGTTAAAATCCAGACCCTCCCAGAAAATAATAATAATAATAATAATAATAATAACAACAATAATTAAAAAAAATAATAATCAAAACCACTCCAGTTAAAAGTTATGGCTTCAGAGTTCTCTACCGCAGACACTGACCTGACCCCCACGCCACGACTGCCGAGATCAGCACGGCAGCCTCAGCCCTCACTTCCATGTTCACTGCAAGACAAACCATCCCACCTCTCCCTCACCTGGATTCAACACTGAAGGAAAAGAAAATCCATGCAGGCCCTCCCACCCCACACTTAGACACGGCCACTTCCACATTAGGAGATATTTATACACCTATATTAAAAAGATGGATGTTGATTTCCCAACCCACACCCGCTGTCAGATCCTGCCCAGCGCCTTCGGGAGGTGCAGAGCACCCCCAGCACCCGGCATCCCACGGATCAGATCCCCATGATTCTGCCTGGATGGTGGACTTGGGAATTGTGTTCCCGGGAGAACTGTCTCCCGCTTTCTGCCTGGGCCGGGCGCAGCGCCTGCTCCGTCTCTGACACATCTCAGCTCCCCCCTACCAAGAGTTACAAACCCCAGGGGCTCAAGACAAAAAAAACCCTGGATTCCAGGAGCGATTCGCAGTTCCTTATCTGGTTTTGTCTTAAAAAAGGGGAAGGGTGGCAGTGAGGTGACCTGACGGGCCGTTCCCACCGGGGGAGCCGAGGATCCGCTCTGCAGCAGCCTGTCCAAGCTCCACAACGCTCACAACTCAGCACGGAGAGCACCAGCAACAGCTCACGAACGGGACACTCGAGATTTGCACATGCACAGGAAGCACGGACAGAGATGAGCCACCCACGGGCAGACACCGCACGGCTACGGAGGAGATGACCAGGCACAGGGACACGCGCACCTCGCGCATGCAGACACCGGCGCCCCGCCGGGCGCTCAGCTGGACTTTTTTCAAGCTTAAGAAAAAGGAGGGGGAAACGGTTTCGTGAAGCTGATCAACTGTTCCGCCTCAGCCTCTCGGAAGGGAGCACCATTTGTTTTGCTTTTTCTGCGTTAACGCGCCAGTCCCTGGAAAAATCCTCAGAGTACGGCAAGGAAACCTTCCCTTTCCCTTCCCGCTCCCGGCACCGAGCACCCCGGGTTGGCTCCGACCCTGCCAAGGGGTGCTCAGCACACGCTGAACTTTACAGGGATTTCCTTTAAAGGAACAAAGAGTTACGATCATGGCTGAGATCCCTCGGGTGAAGTCCCTCTCGAGTCTCCACGCTCTCAGGAGGTGATCACAAAAGGTTTTGGATTGTTTCATACCCAAGCAGGGAAGAGAGCGGTTCCGTAGGCTCCGTCCTCCCGCCTCGCAGCCTGCAGGTCCCGCTGTCCGGTTGTAGCAGTAGGTTGGGCTGAAACACGAGGTAGGCCTCCATCACACGTCTACTCTAGCACGGCAGCTCCTGTGCAGTTTCCTCCTGCTGAGGCTCAGAGCCTAAATTTTCACATCTTCCTGGACGCTGAGCTGGGAGAGGGTTTTCTTGATGCGCAGGGCGGTGAGCCGGGCGGCTCCGTTGGCGTACCAGCACTCCCGCATCATCTTGCCCATCACGCGCAGTGCCTGGCCAAGGGACAAGGAGGGATGTCAGTGCTCTGCTCTCCCCCCGACCCCATGCCAGTGTGCCAGGCTGCTGCTCTGCCTGGGCACTGAGACACCCTGGGCACCCCCCGAAATCAGAGCTCAGCTTACAGCGCTCAGGCTTTACTCACCTCATTGCGGGAGAGCCATGGAATGGTTTGGGGGGGAAGGGACCCCGAAGACCATCCGGTCCCACTCCCTGCCATGGGCAGGGACACTGTCCACTAGATCAGGTTGCTCCAAGCCCCATCCAACCTGGCCTTGGACACTTGCAGGGATGAGGCAGCCACAGCTTCTCTGGGCAACCCTTGCCAGGGTCTCCCCACCCTCACGGGGAACAATTTCTTCCCAATATCCCATCTAACTCTGCAGTTTGAAGCCATTCCCCCTTATCCTGGCACTCCAGCCCCTTGGAAATAGTCTCTCTCCATCTCTCTTGCAGGCTCTCTTCAGGTACTGGATGGCCACAATGAGGTCACCCCAAAGCCTTCCCTTCTCCAGGCAGGACAATCCCAATTCTCTCAGCCTCTCCTCATGGGAGAAGAAGGGAAGGTGAGGATGAAAGCCAACCTTACCTCGTAGCTCTGCCACCAGTTGGGGATGTTGGGCCGTAATTTCTGATCACACACGACCTTCCGCATCTCCTCGATCGAGGGATCGGAGGGCACGAGGTCGTAGTAGGGAAGCTGATACTCCTCGTGGATACCTGGAAGGCAGAGAGGGGGAAATGCAAATCCTGGGAGAAGGGATCATGGTCAACAGCACTCACTGAAGGCAGGCGGGTTTGGGCTCCGTGACTCACTGCTGAGATGCGTCAACACTTTGCATTTATTTAGAACAGAAATGAAGAATCTGGGATTTGGGTTTACAACAAAAATCCAGGGAAATAAAATGCAGCTGCCCAAACGGGAACGGAGCCAGCGGGCTGGGATCAACACCTCCCAGTACAGAGGCAGGGTCACTGGATCTCAGTGGTAGGGGGACTGCCCCCGTGGGATGGTGCTGCAGCTGCACGTGCCAAGACATTTATCCTGATTTGGGGGAAATCCCCTACCAACCCGCACCAGCACCTTCCTTAAAATCCACCCAAAGGAACATCAGGCACCAATGGGAGCACCAACCCCCACACTGCCACATTAGCCAGGTTTAGCAGCAGTCGTGGGTCACTTCTGTTCCTCCCTCAATGGCAACACACAGGGACACGTCCTCCCAAAGCCCTGTTCTCCCTCAAACCTCCCAAACACCTGAGCAGTGGGAAGCCCAAGGCACAGGCACAGGAAAGTGTTACCTCCTGCATTGCACCTTCGGGCAATTTCCCAGTAGACCAAGCCCAAGGCGTAGATATCGGCACATTTAAACGAATCAAAATGCTTCATGTTGATGGTTTCATCCAAGACTTCTGGGGCCATGTATCTGGAGACAGAAAGGAACACCATGTTCATTCCCAGAGGGAATTCTCTGGAAGACAGTAACTGATCAGTTCTCCCACACAGCAGCTCCCAGCAGACAAAGAACTGCTCAGCACAGCCGCCATCAGAACAGAACTGGGCCCTGTGGTCTAACAGAGTGAAGAAAATAACTCAAAACCAACAGCAAGCTGGGAAAAGAGGTAAAAACATCCCAAAACCACATCAGGCTCCCAACAGCAGGTTGCCAGGTACTACACAAGCTGCCTGGTGCTGAGTTTATGGCCCACCCCTCTCAGAATGAAGGGACTGACATCCCTTTGGCATCAACCTGGCCTCAGAGCTGTCCCTGCGAGACACTGGGAAACACTGAGCACAGAGAACCCCCCCAGTAGCTCCGGCATCCCCAGTTACACTCAGTGCCTTCCAAAGCATCTTCCTACCGTTTGGTGCCAACCCTTTGGTTCGGGGCGATATCGATCGTGTCCGTGACGGAGTCGTGCCGGACGGCCAGGCCAAGGTCTGCGATGGCACACGTGCCGTTCTTCTTCACCAAGATGTTCTTGGACTTCAGGTCTCTGTGAGCAATCCCAGGTTTCCCTACCAGAGCAAAACAAAAGGGCACTGAGGGTCGAACTGGGGAAACCCGCTTGTCGAACTGGCGCAGAGGCAGCGCCGGATTTCAGGGCGTTAAACTCGGTGTTGCAACACATTTTCCTGTTTGGATCCACGAGGAACCGAGCAGGGCTGCGGTGGGAAAAGGCTCCAACTGCGTTTCGGAGGCGCCGCTGATGCAGTGGCACGCAGAGGCCTCAAGGGGGACGTAAACTCCACGTCCCGGCACAGGCGCGGCCGTACCGACGTCAGGAGTCGGCGATGGTGCCGCTGCCTGCGCTCACATCCCACCCAGGCAGCGCCAATTTTAGGATGGGATGTGAAATGGTGATATAACTCCCGGGAGCAAGCGCCAGGATAACCCACTTCCCAGCCAAAGCAGTCGCTCTATTTCTGGTCAATAACGACCAGATGAAGCCGGGCTGACGCAGAGACTCAGCCGAGGCTTTGCTGTGCAGCACATCAGCCCCCCCTGAGGGGTTCTGTTTCATTCTCCCCTCGAGAATTCCCGACGCCTTTCCCAACTCGGCTCTTACCCTGAGTGCCCACGATCTCCATGTGCAGGTGGGCCAGCCCGCTGGCAGCAGACAGGGCGAGCTTGATCATGCCCTCGATGGTCACCGTGTACCGGTTCAGGTAGTCAAAGAGAGACCCGTGCTCGTGGTAGTCAGAGACGAGCCACAGCTGAGTCCACGTCCCGTTATCTGCAGCAGGAAAGAGAGGGAGCTCAGGCGGATCCAACACAGGGACAGCACATGCCATGGAGCATTCCCCACCCTCCTGGGACAGAGCAGAGCTGCTGGATAAGGCTGCACTCAACAGCCAGCCCGGGGCACGTAAGGGATCAGAAATGGCTCCTATCTGAAAGAGTGTGGTCAGCAGGACCAGGGCAGTGACTGTCCCCCTGTGTTGGGCACTGGTGAGGCCACACCTCGAATCCTGGGGTCAGCTTTGGGCCCCTCACTCCCAAGACAGACACTGAGGGGCTGGAGTATGTCCAGAGATGGGAATAGAGCTGGGGAAGGGGTTGGAGCACAAGGAGAAGGGTCTGGAGAACTGAGGGAGCTGGAGGGGCTCAACCTGGAAAAAAGGAGGCTCAGGGGAGACCTTCTTGCTCTCCATAACTCCCTGAGAGGAGGAGAGAGCCAGGTGGGGGTCAGGCTCTGCTCCCAGGGAACAAGGGACAGGCAAAAAGGAAATGGCCTCAAGCTGTTCCAGAGGACATTCAGACTGAATATTAGAGAACATTTCTTCATGGAAAGGGTGGTCAGGCACTGGAACAGGGTGCGTGCTGGTGAAGCCTCTGCTCTCAGGCCCGAGGCACCTCTTACCTTTGTTATCTGCAGCGATAAATCCCAGGATGTTCTCGTGCCGCAGCATTACGGTCTGATAAATCTCTGCTTCCCTGAACCAGGAACGTTCCTCACGTGAGGAGAAGATCTTCACAGCCACGTCACCTCCACGCCACCTGCCCCGCCACACCTCCCCGAAGCGGCCTTTGCCAATGATCTCCTGAAGGACAATCGTCCGAGCCACGGTCCGCTGGACAAACAGCGGCAAACCTGGGGACCAGGAGAGGGATAAACTAATCCCTGTGGCAGCAAAAGAACCTCCTGAAACCCCAGAGGCTGAAGAGCATCCCCAAAGCCAGCAGGCTCTGTGTTTCCTAACGACCAGCATCCTGAGCAAGACCCAAATCAGGGAACGGTGGTGGCTCCTGCGTGGGATGTGCCACTGCTCAGGCAGCATCTGCATTTCACTTTGAAGCAGCGGAGCAGTCAGGGAACTCCTGCTCCACGGCAGATCAAAGGAACTGCAGCTCAATATGCAAAGAATGGAGCTCAATTTAAGTCAGACTCTGCTAAGAAGCAGAAAACCCCCTGAATTTCTCTTAAGAAAGGAGTCCCACCATCGCTGCCACGGCTTACAGAAAGCACGGAGCTCACCTGCCCACAGTGCGCGTGGAAGAGATCCCAAACATTTCCTATAGAGCAGCAGATGTGCTGCTGGAGGTTTATTCCCTGGTCAAATATCAAGTTGTGACATTCTCTGCCTCTGTGGCTTCTCCTACCGTTTCCATCTGCTGCAAAATTCCTTTTCTTCCTTAACCCAACTGCTTTCCTAGTTCAAAGCCACAAGCAAACGATGATTTCCCATCTATTCTGGGGATTCCTTTTAAGTGCTACAGAAGCCAATGCTGCACATCACCCACCTGGGAAGCCCCAAGGATTCTCTGTGATGAAATGGGCTGTGCAAACACACTATTTGCACGCCGTAAAATGTTCACCTGCTTGGATCTTCCCCACTGCCCTGCCAGCTTTGATGCAGGTGACATGCTGCTTCCTCCTTTGAAAGCCAACAATGCACAGGTTAGCAGCTAACTGCTGTTTCCAACCCAAATCCTGTTCCAAAGCTAAACTGGGAAGAGATGCAGCCGTTTGAGGTATCCTCTTGCAGTTGAGGAGCTGAACTACTGCTCTTACCTGAACACCGACATGGGGCCACCACATGACTGAATTCAACCATCCCTCCAGGTTACTCATGGCAAACACCCTGAACAGACTCAGACCCATGGAACAGGCTCCGAGGCAGAAGCCTCACCCCCCATGCAAAGCTGTGGCAACCACGGGCCCAAAGAGACAACTCCAACTCCTCAGCGGTCACTTCCCGTCTCCTCGCAATACCTGAGCCCGAGCCAGAGGTGGAGAGATCGTAGACCAGATCTTGCAAGGTCTTATCCTTGGAAAGGCACATTTCACAAGACGGGTCTTCCATGTCCAGCCGCTGGCGATTGTGATAGACTCGCTGGTGGTGGTGAAACACAAAGACCACGATGATCATGACCACAAACACGAGGAACACGGGCCCGGCGATCACCGCCACCAGCTCCACGGGGCCCCAGCTCGACGGGGGCTCGTTGTCCTTCAGGTGTCCTTGGGAGGAAAGGGAGAAAAAAAACCCAGACGCTTTGAGAAAATGATCACTCCTTTGAGGACTTTCTTCTTGTGTTTTAATTATTCTCTCAGAGCCTGGACAATTTTAGCTCACTGTTCTGGGATGGCAGAGGACACATCAAATAACAGCATTAACACGGGGCTGATCAAGTCACCAGGCAGGCAAAATGCAGTTGGAACCCCCAAAAGAAATTGCACCTGCAACTGTGGGATCAGGGATTATTGGCATTCACTGTTTTAGAGGATGGGAGCCTGTTCTGGGCCGAATCTTCCAGAACAGCCTGCAGATCACCTCCCACTTGAACTCAACCAGTCGGTCAGGGCTCATCGCTCCCTCTCTCCCCTCTGCCCTGCAACAACCAATGAACCTGTACCTGAAGACAACAATAAAATGTTTGTCATTCTGGGCCCAGATGAGACCTGCTCCCGAGGAAAACGACACTGCAGTCTTCACAGCACCCACCAGAAACCAGCCCAAAACAGAGAGTGGGAGGTATGAGGAAGCACGACATGCCCTCTCTGTCCCAGGAATGAGAGGCAGACGTTTCCCACACCCTCACTCAGAGGCAGGGCTGCTTCCCCTTCATATATTCCAGAGCTGGGCACGCTCCACCCCACATGCTTTGCTCTGAAGCTGCTGCAACGTTCCCATACTCATGCTCAGCACTGAAAAGATCTGGAGTCCTGGAAGGGAAGCAACTCCAGCTGATAAAGGCAGGTCCAGCTCAGTGCCAAAGGGAGCCGGGCTGTGCCCAGGGAACACGCACGTTCCCATTTTAACTTGAAGTAGTTTGTTATTTCCACTTTACAGACGAAGGAAATAAACCCAGCGCCCAAGTTCAAGCAGCAACTGAAGGGAACAAGCGAAAACAGGGCCGAGAACTCCGAATTCCCAATCCCAAACAGACAGCTCCTCTCCTCCCCACTTCAAACACATGATTTATCCCGCTCTCCACTCACCGCTGGGAACCATTAAATCAATTTTGTTGCAAAAATCGGAGTAGCAGCAGTGAGTATTACGCAGATCCTCTGAACTCAGGCAATAGAAGGGTTTCCCAGCAGGAATCAGTTTTGCCTCGGGAATGCAGGTCCGAAGGTGGTGTTTTTCCCCGTGCAGGTTGAAGACCGAGACCATGCAGGCGCCGTCCGTCTCGCACGTGGAGTTGGCTTGTTTGCAGTCAGAGCACAGACATGTCAAAGCTGAAACCAAAGCAAGATCAACTCCTCAAAACCCACGGAGAGCAAAAGCTCAGACGAGAGGAGACCTTTAAACGCCCCGTTTCAGAGGGGCTGTTCTCAGCCTCTGGAAGAACCGGCTTTAAGAACAGCACAAGACATTCTCAGTGTTTCAGACCTGCAAGAACCCAATTTCAGCACGACACCCAGCACGGAGGCAGAGGAGCCTTTCCAGGAGGTGCTTGTCCAGGCAGCCCTTTGCTTGCCCCTGTTGCAACCACCGCCAGCCGTGACCCAAGTCATCCCTGCAAACAGGGCGCGATCCAACCAAGATCCACTCCCAGTCCAACCTCGGGTCAGACTCGAACCAAACCCGCCAATTACTCAAACTGACGGATGTGATTCCACCCGGACTGGCCGTCCAGGCTCCAGGAGGAGCTGCCTGATCTAGGCTGGTGAGGGATGACCACCCCCGGCTCCTGGAGACAAGGAGCAGCTGGCAGATGCCAAACCAATCCCAACCGACTGCACGAGCCAAGCGTGCTACACCCAGCTAGATCAGCCACTTCTTCAGCAACTGCTTTCCTGATCTGAGACACTACCTTGGGTCAAACAAATTCCTGGCTTTTTGCCTGCTCTCCACGAAGATTACTCGGGTAAAGAGCGAAGGAGAAACTCCGAGGCAGATTCCCACATTTTTCCGCCTCCCAGCTGTCATTGTGCTTTTCTCAAGCTGCCTGAAAGACTGTAAGCAAATCCCCAGGCCTTGCCATCCCTGGGAACAAAGAGGAATCCAACAATGTCAAGAAGAAGGGTGGGGCTTGTTTAGCAGCACGCCGGGTTTTCTCCAGCTTTCATCAGCTCTCCCAGCCTCCCCGGAGGGAATCCAAAACATGTCCTTACCCGCTGCAGAAATGGGCTTTTGGGTAGGGAGGGTCTGAAGAAGGGTTTTTAAAGATACAAGTGCCACAGTTGGCTCTCCCCAGGCTGATTTAACCTTCTCGGGGTAAAGTCACACAACAGAGCCACCCTCAGCACTCGTGTGTGGGGCCACAGTTACCTTGAGCTTAAGGAAAAACAAGCTGGTCCTGATTTACTCAGGGTTCCTTTAGGAGGAAGACACCCATTAGCCCTTATCCCAGAGTCCTGGGTAAATCAATCAGGCTAATTGCATTACTATTCACTTAATTCTCTCTGGACGCTGCTCCTCTTTTCCAGCTGTTGTTGTGAACTGTTTCAGACAAGCGAAATACGGGTGCTGGTGAGTTTGGAACCAACAGATTCAAAACTGCAGTGAAAAAAGCCTGTGACCAGTGACAGGATCCGAGGGAACGGCCGGAGCTGTGCCAGGAGAGGTTCAGGTGGGATATCAGGGAAAGGTTCTTCCCCCAGAGGGTGGTGGGCATGGCCCCAAGGCTGCCAGAGCTCCAGGACAAGGGGACAGGGTGGGATTGTTGGGGTGTCTGTGCAGGGCCAGGAGTTGGACTGGATGATCCTTGAGGGCCCCTTCCAACTCTGGAGTCTCCATGATTCTGTAACTCCATGATTAAAACCCAAAAGGGCTGTTAAGTGAAGCATCTTTAAAAAGTATCACGAGCAAATGTCACTCAGCACAGGCCAAGGAAAAGGGACATGGGACAGAAAATGGACAGGGAAAATCCTGAGAAGGGTGGAGAGCACCCATGGATTCAGCAGATTCTACAAGGAAACTTAATAGTGAAAGGAAAAAACCCTCCACTAGTGTTCACCTCAAACAGCTCCGAGATCAGTGTTTTCCTGTGGTCAGCAGAGCACAGAAAAGACAATTCTGAAAAATACAAACACTTGCAGGAACAAAGGTTGGTGATAAAGGAGATTTTATGAAAACCTGAGACGGCAAAGAGCAGCCAGGGCACATTCCTGCCTTCATGTCTACTTAAAAGGAAATGGTGTTTTAAAGCATCTCCCTTATTACTTATCAAATGCTCGGGGTACAAATTAAAAACATTTAACCCACACACATTTCACCGTGTAGGTTCTTTTCGGTTTGATTTAGATATAACAAAACTGAACTTTGTTCCTGTTAAGACTCATTTCTGAGGTCTCAGTCCCAAGATTTAGGCTGTGGCAGTTTTGCTTCCAGAAGCTCTGAAGTAAACAAAGCACTTCAACGCACTAATAAAACTGGTTTTGTAAACTTCTGAGTGGAGGATCTGGCCTGAAACTGAGCATCCCTTTGAGAGGGAAAGCAGAGGAGCTGGTTGTGTCTGCTCAGTTTCATTTGAAGGATTAAAAAATGAAAGAAGTCAGTTTACCTGCAAGGTACGATACCAGAGCCCCAGCGCAGACAGAGTGAGATCCTTATCTGTTCTGTG
Organism: Sclerurus mexicanus; assembly: GCA_013396755.1. Lineage (NCBI taxonomy): Eukaryota > Metazoa > Chordata > Aves > Passeriformes > Furnariidae > Sclerurus > Sclerurus mexicanus. The sequence continues at coordinate 99,461 of VWZF01003400.1, forward strand.
CAGAAAGCCAAAATTTCCTGTTAAGGAGGGGGATGCCCCACGGCCTCCTCTCACCCCGTTCCCCCTTCTGAGACAACTCCTCTTTTTTAATTTCAATTCTGCTGTTTGCACCTCAAAAATCCCTACGGTGGGAGAGCAGCGGGAACAAAGAGAACGGGGCCTTCGGCGAACGTTTGTGCTTCTTTACCCTTCTCATCAGCGACCCTCAAGGGGCTTTCCAGATATTCCTGGCCAGAACCTCCAGGCTGCAGGCAGGAACTCTCCAATTTTCTGTGTGTGCCAGGGAGGAAAGGCCTGTCTGCACCAGGGCTCGCCCGGAAGCTCCCGGCAAAGAGGAGAATTACAGGGCAACCTGTGCAGGTCCAGCAACTCCGGTCTGATGAACCAGAAGGAAAAATTCTTCTCCCATCAGCAGCACCACAAGCCAGGAAAAAGCAAGTGCTGTTTGCCCTTGGGTGGGGGTCAGGAGATGGGAAGCAGAGCCCGCAGACCAGGTATCTCCTGGGTGCTCTGGGAGCAAAGCAGAAGGAGACAGGAATGGATAAAAGGATTTTTCGTGCCAACAGCATTCTTTTTTCTTTGGGGAAGAAAAGCTCCTATTGAGCAAAACATATAATCTACTTAATAAAAGAAACTGCCTGGGCTTGAAAGCAATAGATGGGGTGAAGGAAAACAAAGAGCAGTTGCAAGAGCCAGGGTGGCACATTTGCCCCTCTGGAGACCCTGGGGACAAGGCTGCGTGGAAGGTGCGAGCAGAGCTGGAGCAGAGCCTGCCCCACGCGCTCCCCACACTGACATCCCGCTCCCAGCCCAGCCCAGCCCTTCACAGGCGCTGTTTGAACAAGCCCAACGCGGAGCTGCAGGTCCTGGGGATGAGGCTTTGCTCTCCTGGGGACATGGAGCAGGTCGGTGTTTACAAGGAGCAAACCTCCTGCGGTTGGACCCGAGCGCAGCCAGCCCGGTGCGCGGCCTCTCCGCTTCCCAAAACCCAGGGAAGGCGGGCAGGCAGCACGGCCAAAAGACAAACTCTCCTCCACCCTTGGCTATCCCGGCCCAGGGTTTGACTCCTTCAACCCGAGAGCTGCTCCTGCTGCCCGTGATGTTCCAGCACCAGCCCTGACAGGATCCCGGGGCACAAAGGTGTCCGTGTCCCCCTGCAGCGAGGAAAACAAGGGCAGCTCCTCTCCAACCAAATCCCCCCATTCAAGGCAACCTGTATTCCCAGAATGGATCCAAACAAACAGGTGGGGGGCTGTGGATTCGAGCTCTGCACTCCAGGGAGGCTCAAACACTGAGCTCTGACAGGCAAAGAACATTTCTCCTCCTTTCCCAGCAACTCTCCGAGCTCATTTTGCACATATTTATTCTCGCACAGGGTTTCATGTGTCAAGATGTCTCTGCAGCGAGACAGGGGAAAGTTTCACAGCAAAATCTCCTGAAATGGTGTTAACCACCTTTTGGAATACATTTTCCAGCGTCTCCCAAAGCACACAAAGCAAGATGCCATTTTCTCAGGGCTGAACTCTACCTGATCAAGATGTATGAAGATAATTAACCTGCAAATGATTATTGGTAAAATTGCCAATAACCACCCACGTATTTACCAGATAAACAGATTTTTTTTGCAGAGATTGTAGCTGCTGTTCTTTTTCAACAGTTTTGAGTCGAGGCTGGAAGAATGATTCCCCTGACTCTGAGCCTTTCCAAGGCTCTGGAAGAGGAGCTGCAAATTACTGTGTCTCTGTGCAGCACCAAACTTAATGAGCCCCACTCTGGGAGTGCTGGTTTCATGCTGCAGCAGCACAATGTTAGCAAGAGAAATGGGAAACAATTGGCTTTGTAGCTCTGCTGCTTCTTCAGATGCTCTAATGAAGAGGGACGTGTGTAAACACGCTTGGAAAACAGAAATATCTGTCAGAGTTTGGCTCTGTGCTGTGCTGAAATAAAGAATAACCTTTATCACAGAGGGTTAGGAATAAAATCCATTCCCTCGTGGCGAGGGAGCAGAGGAGTGTCCAGGAGTCCCTTTGTGCTCCTCGTTCAGCTGTACCACCCCAGGAGCAGCACCCCAAGGAAACAACCAGCTCCCTTCCCAAAAATCTGCGGTGAGGGCAGGCTGAGCCATCTGATAAAGGCTTTTAAGACAAAGATTTACTTTCCATTATATTATCATGGAATCCTGGAATGGTTTGGGTGGAAAGGGGCCCTAAAGATCATCCAGTCCCACCCCCTGCCATGGGAGGGACACCATCCATGAGACCAGGTTGCTCCATACTCTGTCCAACCTGCCCTTGGGCACTCCCAGGGATGGGGCAGCCACAGCTTCTCTGGGCAACCTGTGCCAGGGCCTGCCCCCCCTCCCAGGGAGGAATTCCTCCCCACTATCCCATCTATCCCTGCCCTCTGGCAGTCTGAAGCCATTCCCCCTTGTCCTGGCTCTCCAGCCCCTTGGAAATAGTCTCTCTCCATGTTTTCTGCAGGTTCCCTTCAGGGCCTGGGAGGCCACAATGAGGTCACCCCAAAGCCTTCCCTTCTGCAGGCTGGACAATCCCAGTTCTCCAGCCTCTCCTCCCAGCAGAGCTGCTCCATCCTCTGATCATCCTGGTGACCCTTCATATCCACATTCACCTCGATTCTCCTCCTGCCTGGTGTCCACAACTGGGATCCCTGCATCCCTTGCTGGGATACATCCAAGTTCACAGTGACCCCTCCAGTGCCTCCTCCAAACCCCAGATCCAGCTCACCTTCACCCATCACGTCCAAAATCACTGCAAGGCCAATTCTGGATGCTCCCACTGCCTGTTTCCTTACAAAGGAGCTGGAAAAACAAGCCCACATCTGCCCTTCCATAGATACAGCACCACCACCTCGAGTACCTTCCCTACATTTTGCTGTCCCTTCAACTTCTCCTGCTATTTTGGATCAAAACATCTCTTTTGCTTCTTGCTGGCGCTTATGAAATCCACTGACCTGCTGCTGCGAAACGAAACGGAGTTAAAATTAGCTGCAAAAAAAAAAAAGAAAAAAGAAAAAGCACTTTCACGCAAGTCATCCAGAAACTAAACATTATCCTGGGATATTTCAAGCTGGAAATAAGAGTCTCAACTTCTTTGAGCTGGCTGCAGTCCCCTGGCACAGGCTGGACCTGACGTGAAGGCAGCACGGCTGAGTAGAAAACACATGAAATGGAAAAAAAAATAAGAAAAGGCAGGAAGAACGTGCCTTTAAAGTGCAGAACTTTCCCTGCATCTACTCAAGGAACACCAAGGAGCTTCCAGATGAATTGTAAATAAGGAATTGACAGGAGTCTCATCATTAAGAGGGTAATTAGAAGAAGCCTTGATGTTTCTGCTGCTGCTCTTCCACTCAGAACACGGACGCACAGCTCCGAATTCCCTCTCCAGGCTCTGGTCTGACACCCATTTTGTGTTTCAACTTGAGAGGAAACCAGTTTAGGAGCCACCAGACCACACCAGTGCTGTGGGAGAACATCCTGCACACCTGATGCCCAGGTCATCATCAAAAGTTCCAAGACTTCAAACCCATCCTGGTTTTTCTCAGGCAATTGGCTTTTCCAGAGTATAAATAAATTGTTTAACGTGTGGTCTATATTCCCACATCCAGCAATCCACAGGTACTTCCAAGAAGCCCACAGAAGGCAGCAGGATTTTACCAAGGGGATTTAAAGCACAGGGAAGGCTGTTTTTCTGCTGAAAATAAATAAATACGAGTTCACAAGCAACGCACAGGGAGGCCGAGAGTCGAGGCCTTAAATCAGGAGGACAAAAGAGCTCCCACCTGGCGTTTCATCCCTGTAAAACCCTCACGGGGGAGCAGTCCCTGCCCAGTCTGCTCAGGGCAGGCACATTCCCACTGGTCACCACCCAGTGAACTTTGCTTGCCGAGAGAACTGACGTTTGACTTCACTCCTTTCGCAACAGCCATTTCCGGAGCATCCACTCCTGGCAGCGCCCGGCGTATCCAGGGGGAAAAAAAAAACCAACCCAAGCTGTCTGGCCAAGGAGCTGGAGGAGTTCAAGAATGCTTGTTGGACACTGTTTTTAATTTCCAGTTAAGAGAGAGGCTTTCTTGGAAAGTTGTAGGATATAACTTATGGACCGTGGGGTTTGCCTGATTTAACCGGGTAAATATTCGAAGCAGGTGTTAATAATAAAATCTGCTGCCCCAAATTGTTCCCCACCGTGGGTTTTTTTGCTTTATTTCAAGCAGAGCCGACCCACAACACCCCATAACCATCACTACAGAGGCACCTTTCTTAATTATTTTCCCTTTTTTTTTTAAAGGAAGAGGCTGGAGGGGTGATTTCTGCTCTGTTTACTGACACACAGAGGTTCAGGCTCCCCAGCACTGCAGAAATTTGGGTGTTTTTCCAGCTCTCCCTGAAATAAGCAGCTGTTAAATCTCTGCTATAAAGCACAATAGTGAGGGCAGCCCCGGCACGCCGAGTGTGCATCATGGCTGCTCCGGCAGCAAAACAATTCCCAGGGTAATTCCCTGCTCCCTGCCATCCTGCACTTCATTCCATGAGCACAACTCCCTCAAATCCAGGCTGAGCTCACACCTTGTACTGAATAAAACCATTGAGCGCACACTGAGCGGAAACAATAGTCACTCAGAGAGCCCAAAATCAAAGGCATCGGGAGACGCCGAGTTTCCAGGGAATTCACACAGTCAAGTGGCCCTTTCCTGTTTATTATGACTTTTTTTTAATAAGCACCATCTTTCACCTAAGTGAGAGCCCGAGAGCAGCCATGCCGTGAGCCTCATCTGATCCTGCTCTGCCATTTATCAGAGACAGACTGAAACACCTTCCTCAGGCTGGGTTTTACCTGAGCTTACACCAAAACACAGCCATTCTCCCCCCTAAAACACGTTTCTGTTCCCAAATTCCCAGGACTAACAGGTAAACCATCACCTGCTGCCCAGGTGAGGTTTAAAGCCATTTTCTGCGGCTCTAACAAGTCCAGATCTGCACACGCACGGTTATTACCCTCTGACGGTCGGCTGGGAATGCAGAACCCGAACGGTGAGAGGTTGGGGAGGAGAAAAATATCCCAGTGTGGAGCCTGTCGGAACAGGTCCCCGAGTTACACAACAGCAATTGCCCCGACAGCCACGGAGCTGGACTGTGCCGGGAAGACTCGGACGCCCGAGGCCACCAGCCCATCCTCTGTCCCCGTCATGGATGCTCAGAGATCCTTCAGGCCCTTCCTCTAGGGAAAAGGGTCAAGCTGTTCCCAAACCTGTAGCTGAGACCCCCAACTCTTCTCAAACCTGGAGCCAAGACCTCTTACTCTTTCAAAACGTGGAGCAGAAACCCCTCACTCCTCCCAAACCTGGTGCCGAGACCCCTCACTCTTCCCAAACCAGTAGCCAAGACTCCTCACTCCTCCCAAACCTGGAAGCAGAGACTCCCCACTACTCCCAAGCCTCGAGTTGAGATCCCTCACTCTTCCCAAATCCAGAGCCAAGACCCCTCGCTCTTCCCATGGGAGTGGCAGGACCCTGCCAGGTAAAGGAAACGATCAACAGAGAACAAACAACCAACACAAAGAGTCTTCCCTCCCTCACCTCCCTCCAAACAAATATTTACAGTTGTTCCAATCCAGAGGCTCAGGGTTTGGAAAGGCTTCCTTAAAACCCCAAGCCACAGGTTCCAAGGGGCTGGAAGTCAGGGACACTCTGGGATCTCCAGGGCAGGGGGGGCTGCCAAAGCCCCCCCAGGATGGACCACACGACCACGGGAAGTGGCAATGAACTCCACAGGCTCCACAACAACACGGTGGCTCTTCCCACCTTGGGCCGATCTGCTCCTCAGCGCAGAGCCCAAAACACCTCTGCGACCCT
>VWZF01003400.1:107667-127205 GCA_013396755.1 Sclerurus mexicanus
ATGTGTGTGACATGTGTGTGATATGTGTGTGACGTGTATGTGACGTGTGTGATATGTGTGGGACATGTGTGTGACGTGTGTGTGACATGTGCAACGTGGGTGGGACATGGGTGGGACATGTGTGATGTGCGGGACATGTGGGACATGTGTGATATGGGTGGAACATGGTGTGACATGTGTGTGAGATGTGTGATGTGTGTGTGACGTGTGGGATATGTGTGGGACATGTGTGGGATATGTGTGTGACATGTGTGACACGGGTGGGATGTGTGTGAGATATGTGACATGTGTGATATGTGTGTGACGTGTGGGACATGAGTGTGACATGTGTGGGACATCTGTGAGATATGTGACATGTGTGACCTGTATGATATGTGTGTGACCTGGGTGTGACATGAGTGTTACATGTATGTGAGAGTAGCCGCAGCCCCTCATGGGCACCCGGAGAGGGTTGGCACGAGCCTGGAGCCGGGTTTATTGCAGGATCTGTTGGATACATGGAGGTGAATCCATGGATGGAGCCGTGCAGGAGCTCCTGCCGCGGTGCCCAGGGCCTGGCACGGGAGGTTCGGCAGCTCTCAGGCGATAAAATAGCTTTACACTTTATTAAATATATTAAATCTTAATAATTAAATAGTTATGGAGCAAAGCTGGCTCTGCTGAACGCCCCGTCCCGGTCGTGTCTGAACAGCCTCGAGCCCGGGGTGGATTTTGGGATGGCGGCGAGTGACGCGGGATGGAGCTGGAACACCTCGGGAAACACCAGAATGTTGGCAAAGACCCAAAAGGGCACTTCTTTGGGGAGGGGGCGCCGGCTGCTCGGCAGGGAAGGATCAGACCACCACGGGACCCCCATCTCAGCGGGTTCCTGCAGCTCATGGGATGCTCAGGCTCAACGCTGGCAGCTCCTCATCCCGCAGAGCCCCGCGACGTTCCAGGGGGGATGCTGCCCTTGGATCATCCTTTCCCAGTGAAATCCATCCCTCCTTCGGCGAGAGGCACCACAGCCCTGCCGGGGAATTCCTGCCGCCGCCAGCGCCGGGCAGGCAGGTTTGGGCAGCTCCGGGGCCGGAATGCCAGGATGGTGCCAGCGCTGGGTGGGTGCCCCACAGGCTCGGGGCGCAGCAGGGGATGGTTCTGCATAGTGGTGTCCAGGGGGGCTCGTGGTGGGTCACCCACCCCACCCCACCGGGCAGGCGAGACGCGCCGGCGTCGGATGACGGATCCAGGGGGGTATTTTTATAACCAACTGGAAGATTCCTCCTATGGGGTTTTTTTTTTTCCCCCTTTCTATTTTTTCTCTCCTTGCAAATCCGAAACGGCTCCGAGGAGGGGTGGGAGAGGCTGGGACTGTGAGCGAAATCCCGCTGTGACTGGAGCCGTCCCAACGCCGGCCTTGCCGCAGTCCCCGGCGCAGCCCACGAGCGGCTCCGACGCGTTCCTGGTGCTCATTGCTCCGGCTTTGGCTTTTCCAGGGAATTGTTCAGCTTCTTCAGCGTCTTCTTAATGCGCAGGGCGGTGAGGCGGGCGGAGGGGCTCTGGTACCAGCATTCCTTCATGACCTTCGCCAGCGCATAGAGAACCTGGGGAGGCACAACAAGGAGGGATGGATGGAAGGGTTTAACGGGGAGCAAAGGTCTGGCTTGGGTGGGAGGGGGGTGGCTCCCCCGCCCAGGACTCACCGAGTCGGAGAAGAGGCGGTTGGGGATCACGGGGGTCTGCTGGTCCACACACACCACCTTCTTCATGTCCTCGAAGCTGGGGTCGCTGGGCACGGCGTCGAAGAAGGGCGGCCGATAGTCCTCCACGATTCCTGCGGGGTGTGGGTCGGTGTGAGGGTTGGGGGGGCACGGGGCTCACCCCCATCCTGGGCACCACGGGGTGCCCGGAGGGTCTGGCACGGCTGAGCTGCTCCCAGCCTTGGGGGCACGTGGGGGATTGCCAGCGGGATGTGATGGTGGTGCCCACAGGGTGCACGGCTCCGGCACCACCCGCACCGCAGGACCCCGCCGGGACACGAGGGGTGGTGGAGGCTGGCTTTGCCGCTGGCTCTGGCACCGCTGGTGGCTCCAGCACCGTCTCCAGCCCTGGCACTAATCCAGCCCCAGCCCCACCATCATCAGCACCAGCTCCAGCACCAGCTCCGGGCTCCGGCACTGCCGCGACCTCCAGCCGTCACGCCACGGCCAGCTGGCCCAGCTAATCTCTGCTTAGTGCCTCCGTATGTCCGTGGCCCCGCAGGATTTAACCTCTGTGGGATGCTCCAAGCCCCCTGCACCCTGAGAGGTGGCCCCCAAACCTCGGGGTCCCCGGGAGCCTCCCCATTCCTGATGCCCTGAGGCCATTCTGGAGGGCGAGGGATCCTGGAAGGGTTAAACCCAGCAGGCTGAAGGTCCCTGCACATGGCTGGGGTAATTCGGAGTAAATGTGTAATTTGAGGGAGCCCTGGGGCCGTAAATGAGATTATCCCGGCCAGACTGTGCCTGGGGGGACCTCCAGCCTCACCCACCATTTAATTAATGCTTCTAATGGACTTTGCCTGATGAGCAGTGCTGTCTGGGCAGCCCCGAGGAGCTTCCTCCCCAGCACGGGGGGACCCCATCCCTGTCCCCATTCCCGACCTCCCAAGCCAAGCCCCAGTGGCCGGAGGTCCCGGCCGTGGCCGCTTTCCAGGCAGAGCTCGAAGCTGCTTGTTTTCTAATCAGCGCTGAACAAACAAAGCACTGATTGAGTCTAATGGGCCCTTTAATCAGGGAGCCGGGTGCTGACACTAGATTACAGTGTTTATAATTTACAGCTAATCTTCTGGGCGAAGGAAAGGGAAAGAAAAATAAGAATATAAAGCAACGAGACGAGGAGGAAGGACGGAGCGAGCGCGGAGCCTCGCGGGGAGCCGGGAGCGAGCGGAGCCGCCGGCTGGGGTCCACTCACCGTTCACCACCGTGCGCCGGGTGATCTCCCAGAGCACCAGCCCGTAGGCCCAGATGTCGGTCTTCTTGTAGGACTCGAAGCAGTCGGTGCGGATCTGCTCGCTCAGCACCTCCGGGGCCATGTAGCGCTTGGTGCCCACCCGGGGGTTGTTGCCGATGTCCAGGTAGTCGCTGCCCTGGGAGTGCATGACAGCCAGTCCTGGGGGCACGGAAACACAGCCATTTGGGTTGGGAAAGACCTGGGAGATCTTCAAGCTCAACTATAAAACGCTGGGATGGCAGCCCTGGTCAGTGCCATGGTGGTGGTGTGTCCCAGGATGCTGCATCCATGGGGCAACACATCCCTGGGGTGCCACATCCCTGGAGACCAAAACCCTGGGGTACCATGTTCATGAGCTACCACATTCCCAGGGTACCACATTCCTGGGACATCACATCCCTGGGGGTACCACGTTCCCAGAGTACCATATTCCCGGGGTATCACATCCCCATGGTACCACATTCCTGGGACATCACATCCCTGGGGTACCACATCCCAGAGCTCCATCTCACCCAGGTCTGCGATGCAGCACTGCCGGTTGCTCTTCACCAGGATGTTCCTGCTCTTCAGGTCGCGGTGGGCGATGGCAGGCTTGCCCTGGGTGCCGAAGATCTCCACGTGGAGGTGGACAAGGCCACAGATGATGGAGGAGGCCAGGCTCAGGCAGGTGTCCACGTCCAGGGCCGTTCTCTGCAGGTAGTCGTAGAGTGAGCCGTTCTCGTGGTAGTGGGTGATGAGCCACAGCTGGGTGCTGGAGTTCCTCGACGTCATGTCGGAGGCGATGAAGCCTGGGCAGGGAGAAGAGCTGGGACCACGAAGCCACCACGCAGCTGCCCCCACCTCCCCAGCCCTCCTGGCCCCCCAGCTCACCCAGGATGTTGTCGTGCCGGAGGAGGACGGTGTTGTAGATCTCCGTCTCGCGGAACCACGACTGCTCGTCCCGGGAGGAGAAGATCTTCACGGCCACGCTCTCCCCGTGCCACACGCCTCGCCACACCTCCCCATAGCGTCCCTTACCTGCCACGGACACGGCACCACGTCATGCGGCCCCTCTGACCCCCACACCCACCCCACGCTCAGAATGATGCACCTGCATCCCATGTGGAAGAGCAAGAATGACCCTGGATCCGCTGACCTTCGGCCAATGTCCGTCCACACATCCAGCCACTTTCTCCCTCCCCCCGTCAGCAGGACAGGGGAAGAACTCAGGGTCTTTATGGGGTTTTGGCTGACAAGGTTGGGTCCAAGCCCCCTCCTGGACCTGAGGTTGGGGTGTCATCACCCAAGCACCAGCGGTAGGGCCCAGGGCAGCCTCCCCCCAGTCCTTACCCACACACTCCACGAGCGTGATCTGCCGAGCCACCGTTCTCTGGACGAGGAAGGGCAGCCCTGACCCGCTGCCTGTGGTGCAGTCATCGTTCAGCAGGTCCTGCACACCCGGAGTGACCGTGGGGTCAGCACAGAGCCTGACCCACCCTCCCACACTTTGGGGGCCTTCGGGGTCCCTCCCGGGGCTCACCCACCTCTAAGGTGCTGTCTCCCACCATGGATGCCTTCAGCATGAGGTCTGTGTCACTGAGGTCACTCTGCTTGTGGCGGTGCTGGGCCACCTTCCAGCAGAAGAGCACCGTGAGCGCCACGAGGATGAGGAGGGTGAGCAGTGGGATGAAGATCATCAGGAGGAGGTTGGGCAGGGAAGACGCCTTTCCCATGGCATCTTCTCCTGGGTGGGGGAAACGATGGATGGGAGCATGAGGATGGGGGTCTCGGGGCTCAGGCTTGGACCTGGGAGGGGTGGAGGTCTGAGCTCTGGGCTTGAGCCCGGGGAGGGTGGCTCTGCACTGGGGTCAGCAGCTGGTGCGGGCACGGCCCAAGAAGGAACACCTGAGGACATCTCACTGGCCCTGCCCACCTGGGAAAAGGTGGCCCTGGAGGTGCTGAGTGAGGGCAGGGATGACCTGCAGACCCAACCACACCTCCAGCCATGTGGGCAGCTCTGCCCTTCGCCCCCACAGCCCCGTACCTTGCAGGAAGATCTCCAGCTCGGCGTTGCACATGCGGGACTCGCAGCACCTCATGCCGTACTGCTCGGTCACGGGCGTATTGCAGTGCTCCAGGATGTTCTGGGAGAAGCAGCCCCGGTGCTGGGTGATGATCCCCTCCTCCCTCCTCTTGCTGACGAAGCACACCTTGCCCGTGCAGGTGGGCTGGCTGCAGAGGGGCAGGTCGCAGGTGCACAGCAGCTCATCTGCGGGCACGAGGAGGGGGCGCGTTGTGCCAACGGGGCCACCCTGCATGGGGGCTGGTGGCTTTAGTGACGGGGACATTGTCCTGAAGACTCCTGAACCAAATTTTGGGAGTGGCCAGCCTGGGACCATTGCAGTCCAGGAGGGGAAGGTGGCTGTGGGTGCTCAGTACTGGGAGCTCATCCTGACACCTCCTGGAAAACCACTGCCCCCAGGTGGAATCCAAGCCCTGAACCTGGGGCTCACCTGTGCCCACAACCCTGACAGGCATCGGATGGGCTGTGCCTCCAGCCCCAGCAACTGGGATTAACTGGGACGCGCTGGTTCACAGCACACAGGCACATCCTGCCCAGGGGGTCCCGTGGCATCAGTGGGAGCCAGATCCCGGGAGCCAGGACGGGATCAAAAGCCCCAAAGTCATCCGGTGCCTCCCCAGAGGGCATTTCAGGAGCCGGGTGCCAAACCCGGAATCTTTCCTGGAGCTTTTCCTGACTTCCCCAAAGGCACTTCCCTGTGCCGCGGTGCCAGAGCAGCTCAGAGGGCGGACGCGCTTCCAAACTCCCGATTTAGCTCTGCCCTTTCGCGCAGAAAATATCCCTTCTGGAATCAGCGAGTTCAATGCAAGGGCAGCCAGACGGCCAGCGGCGAGGGGACAGCAAGGGGACAGTGAGGGGACGGCGAGGGGATGGCTGGAGGTGGCCAGTCCCCTTCCTCTGCCTGTCATCCCCCTGCCCCAAAGGCTGCCCGGTGCCGGTGCCTTGGGGTGGTGGCCAGGCCAGGTTGGGGTTGGTGGCCCCGTGGGCAGGATGGGGACTTGGTAGTGACTTGTCCTCCCGATGGGCTCTGCTGCTCCTCCCCGGCACAGCCACACTTCCCCTGTCCCCCCTGCACGAGCACACCCAGCTGGATCCGTCCCCGGGTCACCTAGTGGGTCCCCAGGATGCTGAGCAGCTCCTCCTGGGAAGAACCGCGCTGCAAAGCACGCGGTGCCAGCCTTCCCCATCTCCCCTCCGGTGATGGCAAAGCCCTTGATCAACCGCGGTTAATTAAGCCGAGATCCTCCAGGGGGTGTTGGTCACCGTCCCGCGGGGGCGCATCCCCTCGCTGGGGACAGCCAGCTCCTCGAGGAGCCCCAGCTCCTTCTGCACCAGAGGTTATTTTGGGCAGAGACACTCCCGAAACGTTCTGGGAGGGTTTATTTTAACTCGTTTATTTTAACATCGGTACTCACCGGCTGCGAGGCCGAGGGGCAGAGTCACCAGCGCCAGCACCGCGAGGCCACCGGCTCGGCACGGCATCGTCCTGCGGGGAGCGGAGCGGTGAGAGGGGCCCGAGGGGCTCATCCCCCGCCGTGGGGGGCTCCGGGGAGGGATGAGGGATGACTTGGAGAGGGGGAGGGCGGGTGGAACGGGGTAGGATGTGCTGCTTCCAAAGGAGTTTGGCTCCGGATGTCCTGGGTCCAGCCCTTCCTGAGAGCAGATCCCGGGATCTCCCGAGCTTGAGGGACCTCCTGGCTGTGGCACTGGACACCACCCTGCGTTTGGGAGTGCACTGGCACCGGGACCCTGCCTTGCCCGTGCTGCTCCAACATCCTTCCTTCACCCCAGCCATCCATATCCCAGCATTTCCCACCGTTCCCTTGCTCCTGCCCTGTAAAACCACAGCCCCCACTGGTCCTGCAGCCAGGTGACAGTGGCAATGCCACCGGCCCTGCTGGGCATTCCAGGTTCAGCAGGATCCGGGCCATGGGATGGAGCTCAAAGCCCTCACACCACGTGCACCGCTGGCCACGAGCCGGGCTTCGATCCCGGCGGAGCTTATCAACGACACAAACAGGGGCAGCCAAAAACTCCCCGCCGTGCCTTGGGGGGAACTTTGGCTATTTTTTCTCTTCCTTTCTCCTTTTTTTTTCCCTTGTAAAAGAGACATTTCTGCCGAGGCAAACACGGCGGAGCCCCCCAGCGCCCCCCGCCCCGCTCCGTGGCCGCGGGCTCCCGGCCCCTCCTCGGCTCATTCTTCGTGGTTCCCGACATAAACACGCCAAAGGCTCCGTTTCCTGCAATTGAAGAGCCCAGCCCAGGGCTGCCGGGACAGGAATCAAGATTGTTTAGATTCTGGCCTTGATGGGGAAGCGGAGTCACGCAAGCCCAGCCCTCGGGATCGCGCTCCGACGCCGCTGACCCCGGCGGGCTCCGGCCGCGCCGTAAAACGGGCTTTTCCTCCCCAAAATAACTCGCTCGGTTGTTGCTCACGGGGAGGAAACAGCAACCTGGTGCCAGGTCCTGGGGCTGGAGGGCGGGAGGTGGGTACGGTCCTGGGTGCCCCGTGCTGGGAGCGATGCCAGGCTGATCTCCGTTCAGATCCTTGGCTGGGCCAGGATCAGCTTTGGTTTGGAATCCCAACTCCCCTGGAGCTGGGCTGGGATCAGCTTTATTTTAAAGCCTCTGCCTCCTCAGAGCTAGGCTGCTGCTCCCTGAGAGCATGGGATGCTCCCAGGCACTGGGCTTCTCCCCGCAACGCTGGGAGCTCCAAAAGGCATCTCTTTAAAGGGAAGCCAAGTCTCCCAGGTGAATTCCCTCCAGGGACCCTTTCCATTAAATCCTGAGCTGTTAGATGGTTGTGGGGTATTTGCTACGAAACACAAAGTGGGCAGAGCCTTGCCCAAAACTTGGCTGTATGTGAAGCGTCACAGATTGTCAGTGTCACCGAGAGCAAAGCCCAATCCGGAGTCATCCCTGGCATCCCACTGGGAAAACATCCTGAGTACTTCCATAAGGGGTCAAATCAGAGCCCTCAGCCCCATCCCTGCCCCCAGCCTTCCTCATTTGCCATCAGCAGCTGCACCCTCCCAGCATTCAGAGCATCCTTCCCCACCTGTGTCACATCTTCCAGGGTTTGTAGCAGCGTTAGGGAGATGGAAAAAACCCCAACAAACACCTCTTGGATGGGACGTGGGTGCCAACAGAAGCAGCTGGGAGTGATGGGCAGCTGCACCACAGAGCAAGACCCAGCCCTGGGAAGGGGAATTTCCCCAGGACCCCATGGAGAGAAAAGCAAAGGGGACATGGAGTGGGAGGCTACAGGAGGCCAGGGAAGGGTGGCTGGACACAACCCTTGGGATGCACAGGGTGGTTCAGGGATCCCAGTTCTTCCTGGGATGGCTCAGCTGAGCTTCACAATCCTGGTGCTTCCGCCCTCCCCTGCGGTTTCTGCTGCTCCCAGGGGAGTTTGCCACAGGATGCGGTTCCTGACTCGGTTCCCTGTGCTGCCTTTTCACAGGGAGACCCTCGTGCCAGTGCTGGTGCCAGTGCCAGCTCAGGGGGAGCAGGGGGAGCCAGGCCTGTGCCAGCTGCAGGTCTGAAGGGCTGCATGGGCACCGCATCAGAGTCAGCAGGAGCTTTGCCACAGCTCCCAAGGCTCCAGCCCGGTTTCAGGCAGAGATAGAGGTTCTCCTGTCCCTGCCCAGAGCTGCAGGTGGGTCACAGACGCAGCAAAGCCACGTTCACCCTCTGGCACATCCAGTGCAGGGGGGATGCTCAGCTCGGGGGGCTGCACTGGTGGGGCTGAGCCACCCCAGCCCCTCTCACTCATGGGCACTGCTGCTCCATAAGCATGGAATGTGGAACGTGGAATGTGGACACACAAAGAGAGCAGCAAAACCCACTGGGGTTCACCTGAGTGTGGGGCTGGCAATGCCCAGGGCTCCTCGTGCTGAGCAATGTCCCTGCCCTGGCTTTCTGGAGGGTTCCATGCCCACAGCAGGTCAGAGCTCCATGGTGGGGCTCGTCCTGGCTTGGCTTTGGAGATGGAGCCTCTTTAGTGGCTGTTTGGCTCTTAATTGCCCACCCCCCATCAGAGAGACCCAGAGTTTGGCTGTGCCAAAGGGGAACACAGAGGTGGCACATCCTGCAGCATCGCTGCCATCACTGCCCACCACCCTTGCTCCAGTCCCCAGCCAGAAGAGCTGTCAACTCTCCCTCATTTTTCCCCGTGCCTTTCCAAAGTACACCCAAATTCCCCATTTCCCATGTTGATTCCAGCCTTTCCGTTGCAGCTGCGTGCTATTTCAGCTCTTTAGCAAGGACCTGGGGACGGATCCTGCTACTTCCACGCTGGTGTGCGCCCAGATTCACACTCCCAGCCCCAATTCCAGCTTCTCTAACCCCGACGTCAACGCCGGCGTCCCACCGAATGTGAAGGAAATGGGGCCAAACCCTGATTTCAGCTGCACGAGGGGAAACCAGGAGGGAAACGCTGAGCTTGGCGCAGCCCCGAACCCCGCGGTGCTTCCCCACTCACCTACAGCATCCACGTCCCGCGGGCGTCCACGGCACTGCCCGGCCCTGGCGAGGCGATGCCAGCTCTCGGAGCCGGGGCACTTCTGCTCCGTGCCCTGTGCCCTGGCTCGGAGGAGCTTCATGGGGCTGCTCCCCTCCCGCTGCCCATCCCGGCACCGCGGCAGCTCCCACAGCCGTGCCCGTCCCGGCGGGGGAACGTCGCCGTTCCCAGCCCGGCCCCGGGGGCTCGGCGGCCCCGCTGTCCGACGCAGCCGCTTGGCAGGAGCTTTGTGGTCTGGATGTGGGAGAAGTCAAAAAAATGTTTCTTATTACTGCCTCTTCCTGCCTGGCTTCTCTCCACCACTCCCAGCTAATAAAGCATTTCCTATTGCTGAGCACACAGCCACGACCAGCCTCCCTTCCTCCCGCTCACCGGGCCCCAGCTCCATCCTGGTTGCTCTCCCTCGCCCGTTCCTCCCACCTTGTCCTTCACCGGGCACTTTCCCACAGAGTTTCCCAGCTTTCCAAGCAAACCCGAGCCCGAGGTGGGGACATGGCCATCTCAGCTCCTACCTTGGCCATCCCAAGGCCTTCGGTAGAAGAGCAGCTGGTTGGTTTGATGGGGATGGGAATGTTCTAGAGAGATGCTTTGGGAACGACCTTGACATGCTTGGCCATCCCTCCCGCTCCAGCGCTCATGGGGATGGAGCATCACAGCCCCTCAAAGGGGCTCCCTGGCTTGGACAGGACACAACCTTTTTGGGGTGCAGCGCTGGGGGGCAGGGGTGGATTTCACCCTCGGGGTGCAGCGTGGCAGCGGGGGGTGCTGCCGAATGGTCGCTCCACTGGGGACGCTCCGCTGGCTGCGGGCACGGAGCCGGGCTGGGTGGACCAAGGGGCTTTGCCTGGTGCCCGGTGCTGGCACGTCCCCTCCGTTCCCACCCGGTGCTGGGATGCCGCCGGTGGGGCCGTTCCCACGGCGGGAGGTTGGGCACTTCCCGCTCCCCCAGGGCACGTGGCACCGTGGGCAGCGGAAGCGCCGCTTCCCCTTTTTGCTGCTTTCGGGGCTGTTCTTTGGGCCCCCCCAATCTTGGCTGCTTCACACTTCTCCCATCCCCTCCTCCCCCTCCAGTGCCCTCACAAGCCCCATCCCTGCCTTTCTCCCGGCTGCTCCCCTGGCACCGTAACCCAATCCAGCACCACAGCCTCGTGGCTAAAGACACGACGGGGCCTGATTTACCTCCCCGTTCCCATTGCATCACCAGCCCCAGCCACGCCACGAGCCCACCCGGAGCCTCTCCGTGCCAGGGCACCCANCCGTGCCAGGGCACCCATTGCATCACCAGCCCCAGCCACACCACGAGCCCACCCGGAGCCTCCCCGTGCCAGGGCACCCATTGCATCACCAGCCCCAGCCACACCACGAGCCCACCCGGAGCCTCCCCGTGCCAGGGCACCCATTGCATCACCAGCCCCAGCCACACCACGAGCCCACCCGGAGCCTCCCCGTGCCAGGGCACCCATTGCATCACCAGCCCCAGCCACACCACGAGCCCACCCGGAGCCTCCCCGTGCCAGGGCACCCATTGCATCACCAGCCCCAGCCACACCACGAGCCCACCCGCAGCCTCCCCATGCCAGGGCACCGCGGTGGCGGAGCTTTGAGTCTCGCCGGCTATCGGCCGTGATCTAGGAAGTCAAAACAAACAAGAGCACAAAGCCAGGATAAAACATGAAGGACCTTCACGCGTGACCTTGCCTGTGCCGGGGCCGGAGCTTTGCGGAGCCGGAGCGGGGGAAACGGGCAGTTTCCATCAGATAGGAGCCGCCCGGAGGAAGCTGGTGCCTGCAGAGGTCTTATCTCCGTGACCATCTTTGCTCTGGTCTGCAGGTCTCTGTGATCCAGCCCCTCCCAGAGCTATTCCTGGATGGTTCCTGCATCCCTTCCGTGGGAGCAGGCACAGGGTGGGCATCAGCACCCTGATTTTATGGCTGTGGGCAGGAGTTATCCCGGGCAGCCAAGGGCGCCGGCTCTCTGGCAAGAGCTGGTGCCGGCTGGTTTGATCCTCACAATTCCATCTTCCAAAAAGGACGTGTTCATTTTTAAACCATAATCATCACTGCGGGGATAAACATTTGCTGAAAAGCTTCGAGAACTTCCAAAGTCCTAATCCTGGGTGACTCGTAGGGCAGGGATGGGTGGGAAGCTCCGGGCTCGGCTGTCCCTTTGGCCCCTGTCACTGTGGGAAAGCGAGTTTCCCTGCAGTGGGACTGACTGTGGAGGTACGTGACAGACAAACCAAACCCACCACGGGCTCCTGCCGCGGTGCCAGCTCCGAGTGGGGCAGACGGGGTGAATCAGCAGGGCTGGGCACCACCCGACAGCACCATGACCCGCCAGCCGTGGTGCAACCTCCTACCACCCTCTCAAAGCCAAAGAGAGGCTTTCCATCATCATCCATGTGCTCATCGCCGTGAATCCATCCCGTGGAAGGGCACAGGGATCACAGGACCACGGTCAGACCCTCTGGGGGGCCATCCCACTGTCCTTTGGGGTCTCACCGAGCCGTCCCCACGGTGGCAGAGGGGACGAGGGGCTGGTGGGAGCTTGTCTGCCCCTTCCCCTGGCACGGCTGGAGCCAGGCTGGCGCGGCACGTGCCACGGCTGCTCCGTGTGCCATCCGCCCCTGGCTCATCTGCCGGGAGCTGGCGAAGGAGGGCGGCCACGTGCCAGGGAGCCCGACCGAGCCAAGGGCTGGAGGGGAACACATGGGGAGGCTGCAGCTCCTTCCTTCCCCACGACAACCCCTCCCCTGCCTGCGGCTCAGCCCAAACCTCCCCGTGCCCCCCAAAAAGGCAAAGCTGCGGCCTCAAAGTGGGGGGTCTGGTGCCCCTAAGGGAGGAGGGGATGGCAAAGGGAGGGGGTTCCATCCTGGTTATTTTTTATCAGGATGACCTGTGCTTTGAGCGCTTTGATGCTGCCCATTGCCCTCCTGGGGGTCACAGCCTGGGTGCTGCAGGAGCCAGCACTCCTCTCTCACCTTCCGACACCCTGGGATGGATTTAAGAGGAGCTTGAAATGCAGAAACACCAGATCCCAGCTGCTGCAGCACTGGGCTCTGTGCTGGGTAATGTTGGAGCTTCGGAGGTCAGCTGGGAATGGAGCACCCCAAGTTGGGTTTCCAGCCTGTGCCTGGCACCTGGAGCTCCCTCACCCTTCACAGCAGGCAAATGCTGTCCTTGGTGTGTCCACCCCCAACCCAGGAACGCACAGGAGTGGGGAATGTCACGGAGGAGGTGACAGGGTGACCGGGGGACACTGGCAGCGATGGGGGGAGCAATCCCGCCAGCCCCACAAGCAACTGGGAGCTTTATTCATGGAATCAATCCCGTTAACATGGCAACCACTTCCATTTTAATTTGCTCAGCCACATCCCAATGCACGCTGCGGAATCAAGAGCTCGCGAAGACCAAAGAGGCAAAAAAAAAAAAAGGGAAAAAAAAAGGAAGAAAAGGGAGTGACTTGTGCCACAGTCCTGCTCCCCGGCATTCCCAAAACCCAGTCCAGAGTCGGGACCTGGCCTGACCAGTGCTGGACCAGAGTGGTTGCCCTGGGCAAGGGGCCAGGCGGTGGGACATCTCACCTGGGTGTGCATGCCCACATCGCCCTCCTGCCCCAGGCATTCCCATCCCGCCAGGAGGGAAAAAACCCCTGTGCCAGAAAAGCCATGTCCAAGGTGACAGCGGGGACCTCATCCCCAGCCCGGCACCTCCTGCCTCAGCTCTTCTTTTTCTTCTTCTTCTTCTTCTTCCCCCCGTCACCCTTGGCCTTCTCGGCCGCTCTCTTCTCCTCCTTCAGCACCTTGTACCTCCACTGGGGCGGCTGCAGAAGGTCCTTGTCCTTCACGGGCGGCACCTTCTCCCTGGAGCCGGCGGGCGCGGCGGACGCCTTGGAGACTTTGATTTTGGGGATGGGCTCCCCGGGGGAGATGAGGTTGCTGCGGCGCAGCCACAGCGGCAGGAGGGCGAGGAAGCGGCCGCCCGGCTGGCGCGGCGGCAGCAGCCGGATCTCCGATGTGGCTTGGCCATTGCAGGAGGACGCGCCGGTGCCGGGCCGTGAGGACGGTCCCGACTCGTCACCCGGGTCCGGCTCGTGCTGCCCGAGGATCTCCGGCACGGACAGCCTGCGCTTGCCCACCTCGGGAGGGCTGTCGGGGCACAGGGTTTGGCAAGCGGTGGCCACGAAGGGGCTGGCGAGGGACGTGGTCATCCTCACCATGTGGTCCATCACGCCGTCCTCCTGGGGGTCGCGGGGGAAGCTGAAGGTGAACGCGGAGCGGATCTTCTCCGCCAGCCTCTTGCTCCTGGATTTGGGGCTCAGGGCTTTGGCCACCAGCTCGGCCAGGGCCGGCCACTCGGGCTGGTACTGGGTCCCGAACTGCTCGGCCCGCGGGCGCCGCAGGAGGCTCCGGATCCGCACGATCGTCTCGAAGCGACCCGTGAACGTCGCCCACTCCTTGGCCGTCTTCCCCTTCACGGCATCCACGGCTTGCAGGTCAGCCCCTGCAGACAGCGGGACCCCGAGGGCGTCACCACCCCGCGCGGCAATGCCACCCCTTCCCAAAAAGCCCCGGGGACGGGCTCACCGGCCAGGAGCAGCGCGGTGACGCAGTCCTCCTGCCCCTGCACCGCAGCCTTCATCAGCGCCGTCAGGCCCCGGGGGTCCCGCTGGTCCACCTCGAGGCAGGGGTAGTAGTTGAGGAGGTAGTTGACGATGGTGATGTGCCCTTAACAGCCAGAAAGAAGCTGCATTAGAGTTCCGACGGTTAACGGGGAGGGTGAGGATGCAGGAGCTTGGAGGGATCAGGGCTGAATGGGTTTGGGTTTGTTTTGTTTAGGGTCTGGCCGTGGAGGGAAGAGTGCTGGTGCACCAGCTGCCTCAGCAGAGAACGCAGGAAAGAGTCCAAAAAATGAAAAGAACTAATAAACTCATCGATTCCAGCAAGGAACAGCGAGAGTAATGGGTGGTCCCCACCTTGGGACCCTCCTCCTTCCCTCTGTGGTTATTCCGGGGAAGGGAGCCAGAGTAACGAGGGAAACCAGTGTGGATGGAAGTTTGGTTCCTACACAGAGCTCGGAGCCTTTGGGGAGGTAAATCCCTGCAGCTCCTGTGGCTTTCCTGGGGTACGGGGGTGGCTCCCAGGGCTCTCCTGGGGCACAGGGGGTGGCTCCAGCCCAGCTGTGCCGCTCGACACGGCACCTTCGAGACAAATCACTGAAGGAATTCACATTTTTGCCTCAGTTTCCAAGCACTGCTGAGGTGAACCATGGAGGTAGCTGATGTCACACACCCCTTGGGGCTCATTTTGGGGTTTTCGGGGGGAGCATAAGGAGTCACGACCCTTCCCAAGGGGTGCCACAGGGGCTGCCCGTGGTGCTGACCTGCCTGGGCTGCCATCATGAGGGCTGTGTTGCCGTCCTTGTCCTGCTGGTTGACGTTGATGTAGGGACACCTCCTCAGCAGCGGCACGATGTCCACAAAGCCCTTGGAGCAGGCCACCATCAGCGCGTTCTGGAGAGGGGACAGCACTTGGCACCATCCTCCCCGTGCTCCTATGGCCCTCCCCAGTCCTCCCCCACCCCAAAACAGGCAGACTCAGGATGGGAGGACAGGTGAGGTTCTGCCCCAAGGGTTGGGTGGATCCGAGGAGAACCATTGCACCCGGGTGTCTCCCTCCTGCCCCGTCTGCTCGAGCAACCACCGGCCATCGGGATTTGCCTATTCCTGGAAAATCCTCTTTCTGCTCTTCAGGGTGCCCCTCCCAGCCACTCACCCTCCCATTGATGTCCAGCTCGGTGGCCTCGCTCCGGGTCACCCCCTGCTCCAGCCTCTCCCACACCAGCTTGGCATCGTTCCTGACGCAGCACTGGTAGAGACTGAGGACCCCAGTGCTGTCGGTCTCCAGGGAGGACTCATAGCAAGGGTAGACAGAGTCATCCGAGAAGATGCTGCTGCTGTCCGAGGGCTCTGAGAACTCCTCCTCCTCCTCCTCTTCCTCATAGTGCAGCTCCGGGTCGGATTCATCCAGGCTGGAAGTGGGGGCTGCAGCACTTTCTCCTCCACCACAGGCATCTGTCATCCGGCCCGGCCGGGGGGAGCGAGCCCAGCTTGGCCCCGAGCTCTGCCTGGGGCCAGGAGCCTCTCCCGGGGGCACGAGGGGGCTCCGGGGACCGTCACTCCCCCTGTGCAGACACAGAGTGGGCGTGGGAACCGTGTGGGCTCCAGCCTCCCCCATCCCACTGGGAAGAGCCAGCTGGCTCCCAGCCCGGGGGTCCGGATTCCTCCCTCTGCCCCCCTGCAAATGCTCACACGGGGGGCCCGGGGGATGCGACACCCCCAGGAGGGGGCACAGCACAGAGGGAGAAACGGGGAGATATCCTGGGGATTTGAGAGGGGGGGAAGTGTTCCGTGGCCTACGGGGTGACTCCAGGAGGGTGGGAGGTCGGGAATGTCTCGGGGGTTGTGGAGTCAGCGACCAGGGGAACACAAAGCAGCCAGATTGTTGGGAGCACACATCCACCCGGGCAATGCCACATGCTGGGTCTGGGCCCTTCCCAGCCGCCCTGCCCGTTTATCCAGAGCACATCAAACACCTTTCCCAGCAAAGCAACCCTCTTGGAGCAGGAGCTGCGGGCAGGGATGAAGCAGCTGAGCCTGGCGGCAGGAATTAAACCCTTTTGCTACTCAGCAGAAGCCAAGAATCCATTGATGGGTGCCGTGAGAGGAGGAAAGCCTTCAGAACTCCACTAAACTCTCCCACCCCTCGGGCATTCCCAAGCACGCTCTGGGGATGGAGGATGTTCTCCTCACCTTGAGCTTACCTGGGGCTGCTCAGACCTTCCCCGTGGGTCCCTCTTCACCTGGGCAGCATCCCGGCCCCGACCGGCAGGGAAAACTCACCGAGAGACTCTGGAAACTCCCCTTGTAGTCTTCGCAGGGAGTAAGAGGTTTGTGCTCTGGGGCTGAGGTGGCCTTTCGGCACCAAAGCTGTGACAACCCGCACATTGACGTGGGTTGGGTTATCCAAGAGATCTTAAATTAAACTGTTGCTTAAAATGGCTCCATCCACCCTGAGCAGGATCAGGGCAGGATTTAGTGGCTTTAGCCAAGGAGCTCCTGGGAGCCCTGGGCTGTATTTTTATACCTGTCTCAGCTCGGTGTGAGCAGCCCTGGGGGGCTCAGCTGAAACCCCCCAAGCTCCTGCCGGGTGCCTTTATATCCAGGTGAATTGGCGTAGCAGATGAATCTGGGCTTGGACAGCTGAGCTGTGCAGGTTGAATAAACTCTGTCATTCCCCCCTGAGAGGTGCCTTGGAGCCTCCATCCCACCTCCTCCCCTGGGAATGGATTCCAAAACCCTCAGGGCAGCCTTAGCCCAGGAGATGCAAAAACTGGCTTCCCAAACTCAGTTTGAAACGTGACTGTTCTCTTATCTTCACCTTTAAAGGGTTGGGTTTTCCTGCATGCGGTTGGTCAGTTTTTATGTGTTTCCTGGGGTTCAGGGGCCAGCTGGGCTGCGGGATCTGGGAAAGGGCATTTCTAGTCCCGGGATCAGCTATTTTCCTGCCAAAAAGGCAGGAGTTTGGTGCCAAGGCGGATCGTGGGAGGCCACGTTCCCCATTTACAGCAACCACTGAGACAGAGTCCCAAAGGTCACTTCGCTGCGTCCTTGACCATGAAAACATGGAGCAGATGAAGGATCCCGGCTGTTTCCTCTGTGCTGGGCTCATCCTGCTGGGAATCCCAGTGCTGGACATCAGGATGCCGGTGCTGAGCGCCCAGATCCCAGACCCGGCGTGGACACCGCGGTGTCACCCCGGTGTGACACCTCCCGCCACCCCGTGGCTCTGCCTGATCTCGGGGGATGACGGGAGCAGATTTAGGGCTTAGGGAGTCATCCCGGGAGCCCTGCGCTGTAACCTGCCCCCTCGAGAGGCTCTGAGCTGGTTGTGTAAGGACGGGGCCGGGTGCTGAGCTGGGTGCTGAGCTGGGGTAATTGTTGGGTGCCAGAGGAGGTGCTGAGGTGGGTGCCGAACTGGGTGCCAAGGTGGGTGCTGAGTTGGACGCTACGGTGGGTGCCAGGGTTGATGCCGAGGTGGATGCTGAGGTGAGCACTGAGGTGGGTGCTCAGCTGGGTGCCAGGGTGGGTGCTGAGCTGGGTGCCAGGGGAGGTGCTGAAGTGGGTGCTGAAGTGGGTGTCGGGGAAGGTGTTGAGGTGGGTGCCAACGTGTGTGCTGAGGTGGATGTCCAGGTGGGTGCTGGGTTGGGTGCCAAGGTGGGTGCCAGTGTCGATGCCGAGCTGGGTGCTGAGCTGGGTGCTGAGATGGGCGCCAGGGTGGGTTCCAGGGTCGGTGCCACCTCCCCATCCCCTTTGCCGGTGCCCTCGGTGGGGCCGGGAGGGTCCCCCCAGCACCTTGCGGTCCCCTTGGGGCGGCCGGGCCAGGGAAGGGACCGTCGGGGAGACAACGGGGGGCGTTTCTCGGCCAGCCTTCGCTGTCGGGGGGTTTGCAGAGCCCCCGGCCGCCAGCAGGGGATGCCGGAGGCCGCGGCAGGCGACGGAGCCCCGGCCAGGACCGGGACCGGGAGAGGCTACACCGGGAACGGGGGCTCCAGTTTTGCCCGGGACCCCCGAGCCGCGCCCGGGTCACCTCTGGGAGGGCAGCGGGCGGGGCGGGCTCGGGTCTTATGTTTTATTATCATCATTATTATTGATTTTTCCCCCCAAAAGTATGTACGTGGACGTCAAAGCATCCTCCCAATTGTTAGAGCATCCTTACAGATGTGACGGCATCCTGCCAGATGTGATGGCATCCTGCCAGATGTGATGGCAGCCTGCCACACATCCCAGCATCCTCCCGGGTCTCACGGCGTCTTCCCAGATGTGACGGCATCCTCCCAGATGTCACAGCATCATCCCATAGGTGGTGGCATCCTTCTGGCCATCACAACATCCTTCCTGATGTGAAGGCGTCCTTCTAGACTTCCTGGCGTCTTACCAGCTGTGACGTCATCCTCCCAGATGTGACATCATCCTTCCAGATGTGATGTTATCCTCCCAGGCTTCATTATACTTACCTGAGCCTTCACTGCCTGGGAACCTGCCCCTTAAGGTGATCCTGGACAGAGGGAGGGAGTGAAGCACAACTGGGAGATGAAAATCCAAGCTACACATGGGAATGGTCCCTGGGAGAAGATCGGCCCTTCCCAGAGCTCTGGATTTGGCTGCTCCATGGAGGGGATGCCCTGCTGGGCTCCTGCTCTCCTGGTGAACCCGCACACTCTAAATCACCTCTGATGCTCAGGAGCCCCCGAGCAGGTGGGGGGGCCGGGAAGGGGCTGGAGGAGAGCCCTGATCTTTCACCCCTCACCCAGGGTCCGGCTGGGAGCACCGAGCCTGGTGGTCTGGCCCAGGTCACTCATCCCTCGCTGCCTGGTCATCTCCATCACAAAACCAGGAGCAATAACTCAGCGTGGACGGGAAGTGGAGGGCGTTGATTTAGACCTGGGGACGGGCTCTCCTCACCCTGTCCCTCCTCGCCGCGGTGGGGCCGGGTCATGTCTGAGTGCGGGACAAGGCTGAGGGGACACGGTGACACAATTCGTGTCCCCACATCCACCCCTCTGGCTCCACGCTTGGGGGATGCCCAGGGAGGGCACGGAGCGGCCGGGAAAAGGCCGGGTGCTGCCGAGGGGGTGAGAGGTGCCCGGGGTGTCACACCCCGCTCCCAGCCCGGCCGTAAATCAGTGGCGGGTGTCACCGCAGGAGGTGACAAAGCCACCCCTGGGCTGAGACCTGGCAGCCGGAGCGAACCTGGGGTCACGCCGTGATTTACATCGCTGCGGCTGCTCCTGCTGCGGGTCCCAAACCACGGTGTCAGTCCCTCCGCCTGTTCCAGAGACCACACCACCTGCCTCCACCTCCCTTTTCCTTACCCAAGCGGCTCCAGAGGGGGGGATTGTCCCGCTCGGCGGGGCCCCCCGGGGC
>VWZF01003400.1:127309-143180 GCA_013396755.1 Sclerurus mexicanus
CGGCTCGGGGGGGGGGGTTTGCCCCGCGGGGCGGGCCCCGCCGTGCCGAGGAATGTCCCTCCCGGCCACCGGCGAGGACAAAGCGGTCGGAGCATCCGTCACACTCCGCTGACCACCTCGGGGAGCTGCTGCCCGCGGGGCTGGGGAGGGACAATAACCCCTTGTCTTGTGCCTGCCTGGACATTCCCAGAGGATGCTCCATGATTCCATGATGACACACGGCGGGCAGGGAAGCAGCAAGTGCTGGCAACCGGGGGATTCACTGGGATTTACCTCCAATGCATGTTAAGACTGTAAAGCTCCTCGGTGCCGAGCAGGCAGCGCTGTGACACACAGGCTGAGCAGGAGAGGTGAGCTCGGGCAGGACAAAAACATGAAATAAAACAGAAATCTCACCTCGGTCGCCTCAATTTACATGGGATTTCATGACCCTGGCACAGGCACAAGGGGTCCAGCCCTGGCACAGCCCGGCTGCGCTGCCTGAAAGGGCAATTAAGGGCTTGGGTGCATTAGCAACCATTATTAATTTTTTTCTCTTTTCTGCTCCGTAGCAAAGAATCAAAGGGGTTTAAGGGGCATTTTTCACCAGAGTTCTTCCCTTTGCCCTTTTATATTTTGGATTTCAGCTCAGGGGCAGCACAACCAACAGCCCAAACCGGAGAGCGCCGCTGGATCGAGGGTGAGCGTGGGGAGCAGAGTGTAGGACCAGGCACTGGGAACCAGGATACCGAACCGGGCTGGTGTGAGCCAGGCACGGCTCCTTGGCACTGCCCGTCACCCCTTGGCACAACCCGGGTCAGTCTCCGCACCCAGGATCTGGCGAGAGGCTCCAGCACCTCCCAAACCCCTCCGTTCCCATTCCCGCCCCGCCATCCTCCTCTTTAATTTAGGACCTTGGGGTTAAAAAAAATAAATAAATGCCAAGAGAGAGGCTTTTCTGATTAAATTACAGCTGGCCAGCGCCGGAGCCAGGGATCAATTTCAATTTCTCCCCATTTTTTTTTTTGTTTTGGAGGAGGGGGAAGCTCCGGGGAGGGCACAGAGGAGTGGGGAGAAAATCAGACTTGCTAATTCCTGCCTGTAATTATTCCTGAAGGGAAACGGTTCCGCAGGAGGTCCCTGGTGTGTGGGGAGTAATTTAGGGTTGCTCTGCGAGGTCTCTATGAAATTTGGAAGGAGAGGGGCTCTTCCCCCCCCCCGGTAATTG
Source organism: Sclerurus mexicanus (assembly GCA_013396755.1). NCBI lineage: Eukaryota > Metazoa > Chordata > Aves > Passeriformes > Furnariidae > Sclerurus > Sclerurus mexicanus. The sequence continues at coordinate 128,517 of VWZF01003400.1, forward strand.
TATTTCTGGTGCCGCAGATGGTGCCGGCTCCGGGTCCTTGCTATAAAGAAGATGGATCGTGGTGTGTGGAGGGAGTGAGGTGACGGCATCGCCCGGCTCCGTGATGAGCATTATCCATCAGCCCTTTACAAGGCAGCGGGAGCTGGGACAATAAGGAATTGCCCGGCAGGTAAAGGCCACCGCATCCAGTGGTGGCCCCGTCCCCAGCCACGGTCCCTGCCTTCACCTGGGGGCTTTTTGCCAGCTCTTTTCCTGGTTATCGCTGTATCTCCCAGCTCTGCATTTTTATGGAGGCTCCGTTTTTATGGAGATTCTGTTTTTATGGACTGCTCTTCCCCAGGAGCCCAGGGCAGGGAAGGGCGATGTTGCACCATGGTGGTCACACAGGTCCCTGTGCAGGAGTGGAGATGCCCAATATTTGGACTCAATCCTTGTGTGTCCCTTCAAACGCGGGATATTCCACGATCCAGGTTGGGAATACCTCTTGAAACTGTGATCTTGCAAGACCTGTTAGGTCCTGGGTGTCTGGAATGGGATGAGGAAGAGCCTGGCTGGACAACAAACGCTGGGAATGAGCCCAAGCGCAGCAGGGAAGGTCCCGTGGGCTGGTGGTGGCCACGAATGAAATAATTGATTTATTTTTTTTTTAATGCTCGTGTCAGGGAAATGGCTTTGTCCTTCGCAGGAATTTCCACGTATTTATAAAACATTGTTCCTTGAGCAGTTCCCTGGATATCTCCTCTCCCGGCAGCTCCAGTGTGCGCAGTCATGCTCGCACACCCATCCTCTTCCTCCCCTCCAAGCGCAGCTGCTGCTGCTCACAGAGGGTTTTCCAGAGGCTCCCTGTGGTTCCTCAGCCACGGGAAAAGCAGCACCTGGAGCTGAGAGCAAACCTCAAAAATGCCCCCAGCTCCAAGGGGTCTCCTGCTTTCAGAGCTCGGGGAGAAACGGGAGCCAGAGGAAAACTCAGGGAGCTACAAGAGGAGCCGAGCCCCTGGTTGTGTCAATAAACATCCAGTCATAGGATCACGCAGGGAATGACCCGAAACAGGAGACTTGGGATGAGGGAGCTGCTTCCACCTGGAGCATCACCTGGATGGGAAGGGTGGGATGCCCCAAACCCGGGAGAGGGACGCGCAGGAGGGCCCGGGATGGAGCCAGGTTTGGTGATTTACAGGATGTGACAAAGCCAGCTGGAAATGATGGATAGGAGGTGGGAAACGCCGGTCCCCAGCTGGGCCCCGGGGTGGCAGCGGAGCCGAGAGGACGTCCCCAGCTATTTATCATCTTTCCCCGGGCCCCTGGAGGACTCTGAACACCCAGTGACCAGCACGTGGGGGCGAATTAACCCTTTCCAAGGATTCCAGGGAGTTGGAGGGGGGGGAGGCTGTGCCGCTGGATCCTGGCGCCAGCGGGAGGATGTGGTTTTGCTCCCCTGCTCTGCGTCTGCCCCAAAGCACCCTCAGAAGGGTGTGATGCTGCTGCTCCACACGAAGCTGGATTCTTTCTGGTTGTTTCTCGGGTGGAAAACAGGCTTTCCCTTTCCCCAGGTTTTTTTGGCTGGGGGTGGGCAGGTCGGCAGGAGCGATGATGATGATGATGACGAGCCCCAGAAATCTGCTGGATCCACAGGGAATCCCCCCCGGAGCCTCCCTCCTGCGGCTCCTCGGTGTCAGAACCGCCTTATTAGATTTGGCAAAATATTAGGGGAGTGTTTGGAAGGTTAATTAACACAAGGCTCTGCAGCCTGGGAACTCGGCGGCACCGCTGGTTCAGCCCTGGGCCAGGGGGTTCAGGGAAACCAAACCTGCCCGGGACCACCCGGAGCTGCTTCCCAGCCCTGCAGCCTCGTGCCGATCCTCCCGGAACAGCCCTGGCACTGCCCGGTCCTTCCCGCTGTTGGCTGAGCATCAGAGCACCCCTGGTGTGGTGATTCCCAGTTATCCCAGTCCTACTGGGGTGTTTCCAGGTGGGGAAGCTGAGGAAGGGAGCTGTGAGGGGCCGGTGGTGCAGGGGAGCTGGGCAGCAGATGCCACCCCACCACCCCTGCCTGCTCCTGCTTTACTGGTCGGACTCCACGATTTTAGAGGCTTTTCCAACCCAAATGATTCCGTGATTCTTCCCTTCTCATCCCACAAGAGCCGCAAGGATCAAACAAACCCCAGACAGCTCCTCTGAGTGCACTTTGGGCAAGGCAAAGGCTTTTCCTTCGACATAAACTGCATTTCGAGGCCAATCCTGCCCCTGGCAGAGGGCAGGGATGGGCATCACCCTGCATGAACAGCCACGGTGGGACACGCCGGTGCCATTCCCAGTCCAGGATGGTGGGAACGAGGGGGACACAGAGCCAGGGAGGCATTCGGGGCTGTGACAGGGAACATCCAGGGCTGCTTGTCCCCGGGGGGGTCCCTTCCACCCCTGGGTGTCCCCCCAGCCCGGTGCCGGTGTCGTAACCCGACGCTCCCATTCCTGTCATGTTTTACACGGCTGGGCATGTGGTTGTGTTTTGTTTTGCCAACCTTTCCTTCCCCCAAAGGAGGGAATGAAAGGGCCAGTGTGCCGCCAATTTATTGTGCCTCCCGAGAGCCCCATGGCTGCCGAAAAAGCAGATGCCTTCTGCTTAATCTGGCCTGTTGCTATGTAAACCTCCTTCCTGCTTTGATGTCCCCTATAAATACTCCATGTGTTTCCAATAAACTGGCATTTTTATCACTGGAGCTGTTAAAGGCAGATCTGTGTCCGATTTGTCCCTGGGCTCGGCCGGGGGTTTGCTGGGGGGAACCTCCCTGCCCTTGTAAAGGGGCTCATTGTATCTGGGCATGGGGGTCCTGCACAGGGAGGGGACACGGTGGTGGCACCTTTCCCGGGGCTGGGAGGATGCTCCCAGGGGAATGGGATGTGCCTGGGTGCTAATCCTGCAGCAGCTGGGGCTCAACCCTGGGATGGAATCACCGTAATCCCAAACCCTGGGCTGGGGCCACCACAGTCCCAAATCCTGGGATGGAATCGCCAGAATCCCAAACCCTGGGTTGGAATCACCACAGTCCCAAGCCCTGGGCTGGGAGCAGTCCCAAAGCAAGGACCTCCCTTCTTTTTGTTGCCATCATGTCACTGAGCTGCTGGGGTGACACCACCTCACCTGCTCCCAAACACCTCCTGAACCTCCCGGCAGTGCCCCCCTGCCCTCTGACTGATATAAATCTCTCTGATGATCATTGTCACCCAAGGATGGAGCACAGACCTCCCCCAGCTCGGGCCACCTCCTCCAGCACGTTCACAGGGCGGTCCCAGTCCCCTGCTGTCAGTGCCGAGGCTTTGGGGTGCTCAGTCCCAATGAGGGGTCCCTGGGGATCACCAGTCTGGAGGAGGAGGTGGCCCGGGGTGGCTGCAGAGGGGTCAGTAGGTCACTTCGTCCTGGGACACTTGGGGACCAGTTCTGAGCGAGGTTTGATGCATTGTCACTACACAAAATCCAGCCTGAGAGACTCTGGTGGGGCAGGAGAGTCTGTTTTAAACCTTTCCAGCAGCCATGGGGCTCAGGCAGTGGCACGCTGCGGGATGGCATTCCCAGCTCATCCCCTGGAGCTGCATCCTCCTCCTCCTGCATCCTCCCTGGGGACTTCTGCCCCTTCCACTGGTCGTGTTCCCGCAGCTCCGGCATCTCCATCCCGACCCCGACCCACACTTGGAGGGCTCTCAGGGCACGAAGCTGGGCTCCCACGGAAGGCCACCACAAGCGGGGCTGGGCTACCAAAGCCTCCAGCCCGTTGGGAACCAGGGGGAGGGATTGTGGCGGGGGGTTTTCTGATGCCTGTTTTGGCCTGAAATGTGGTGTCAGGAGCCTGGCTGATATATGCCGCGAGAGAAGGGGTCGGCAGCGGCCGTATTCTTTATTCTGACAGGGCAATGAAAGTGTTATGTAGTCGTGACGCCTCCCTGCTGCTCCACCCCCCCCTCGGCCTTTATCAACCTGAAAGAGCCCAGGATCCTATTTATAACCTAACCTGAATTGTGCCGTGCCTGGGGAAGGGGCCACAAAGAGCAGTGATTTATGAACGTGGAAGAAAAACAATGCAGACCCTCCACGCTCGCCCCCGGCCCGAGGGGAGACCCCTTCGCCCACCCCCAGCCCCGTGGGGAGGGACCTGGGGGGGTTCCAAACGTAGCCAGAACGCTTTGCATGGGGTGGGAGCGGCTCCTGGGTTTGGTTTTGGGGTGGAGATGGGAAGCCAGAGCTTCCCAGGCACCTGATCCCTGCCTCAGGCTGCTCCGTGGAGCGAGCGCTCTGCCCTGTCCCGTTGGTCCCACCCTTCCCGGGTGGCTCGTGTTGAGCATCCTGAGTGGGTTTGAACCTCCTGGTGCTCTTCTGCAACTCCTCTCACCTCGAGGTGTCCAATCCTGCAATTATTTAATAGGCCTTAAGTGAATTACTCGGGTAAAAGGTGCTTTCTGCTGCGAGATTGCAAAGCCCCTCGTTAGGGCGCGGGGGGAAGGGGAGGGATGACAGCGAAGCTCCTCTCTCCAAGGTCAAACCGCTTCCATCCCTCACCTCTGTCTCTCTAATAACGTCGCCGATGAGCACCGGCGGCTTTGGGGGCACAGGACACGCAGGGACATCCCCGCCAGCTCTCAGGCATCGATTTGGGCGACCAGGTGCCACCCTCGCCCTGGTTCAATGCCCCAAACCCGCCATCCCCTACGGCACCTCAGCATCCCAATGTTGGTTTTGGGCTGCGAGAGGTTTGCAGAGCGTTTGGGGCTGCCCCTCGCTGCGCTGGGGTTCTGGGGGTCCCTGTGCCCCCCTCCTTCCCCTTCTTCCCCCTTTTTTGGGGGGCAGGGTGGTGGCACTGGTGCCACCGACGTGCCTCTTGCCCCCCTTGTCCATCTGTGGGGTTATTGCTGCTGACATCTGAATTTGGCGTGTGGAAAACCTTCCCTCCCGGGCCGTGACACGTTGATGGCTGAAGGAACCCAGCAGGGTTTTGACTTTCCCTGCCCTAATTATTGCCAGATTGCTCTGCCCCCGGCCCTGCACCCCCGGGGGAAGGGGCTGCACGCGTGGGGAGCCGGGCAGGGCAGGATGGGCTTGGGAAAAACCAGCTCAGCCCCATTTCCCTGCAACCAGGAAAGAGGCAGCACCAGAACCAGAATATTAGACGTTTTCAGTGCAAAAGCGACTGGAAGTCGAGCTGAACAGCACCAAGCGTTCCCTTAAGGATGCTCAGCCCGCTGGTGGGGATCTCCTCCACCTCTGGGTCAGCGTGGGGGTGATGTGCTGGTTCCCACCATCCACCAGGGTGGGTCCATGAGCCCCCTCCTACCTGCACCACCCCCCCACCGTGCTGCAGTTTCACACTGAGGAGCTCAAGGAGGGTGTTTCTTCTCTCTGAACCAATTTATTCCCGTATACATCGGGGTCAGCCAGGGTGCAGGGCCCTGCAACCCGAGCGAGACAAGCTCCTGACAAGGGAGATGTTGCTCTGCTTTCTGTCAAGCGCCGGCCCCGCTGCCATCGGCGTTTCCCTTCCTGCCACCGGGAACCTCCCGCCCGCGGGTGCCATGACCACGTCGTGGCGTGGTTTGGTCTCACCTGTGCGAGCAGAGCAGGGGGAGAGGGCAGGACACGTCTCTGGGCGCCACGGCCCCTCGAGGGGCCGGATCCTGGGCTGTGGTGAGCTGTGGCACCGGCAGCACTGCCTGGAGCTGGGGTGGGGGGAAACCAGAGCACAGGGATTTTTAGGAGGCAGAGGCTTGTTGTGGGAAAACCAGCTCCAGGTGCTGCACTCAACCGAGCGTGGAAACAGTGGAGGGGAAGGGCCGGAGCAGCTGGAGAACGAGAAGAGCATCCTGTGTCCCCAGTGTTGGGGACAGGAGGAACCAAACTGCCTGGAGAGGTGGGATGTGGATGGATGGGTGGATGGGTGGATGGATGGATGGATGGATGGGTGGATGGATGGATGGATGGATGGATGGATGGATGGATGGATGGATGGATGGATGGATGAACAGGAGACCCTGGGGGTGTGAGGAAGTGATGGTGCTGCTCTGTGCTGGTCGAGCCACCTCAGCACGCTCCTCCCTCCCCCTTCCATGTCCATACAAAGTGGGGTTTGAGCCCACTTGCCCTCGTTGCCCTGCAGAGGGAAGAGAGCTGAGATCCTGCAGAGGGAGACACACTGGTGCTCCGCCAGCCTGGAGCAGACCCACGGCGTCTCCCTCTGGCCCCTGGTGTGGAATTCTGTTGGATGGCAAATTCCACCGTCTCCGGTGTGGGACCAGCAATCACCTTCTCAGCCCTTCTCTGCTTCCAGCACAGCCTCAGCTCAGAAGAAAACCTTTGTCTCCGTGGGTTCATGAGAGACGAGGATCAAATCTGGACTTGCATAAGCCTGGAGATGGTCATGCAACTGGTGTTTTGTCCCGAATCCTCCAAGTGACATCAGTTGGTATAAATGCACCGCAGCCCCGTGGTTTCTTCGTCCAAAACTGAACCAATTTCGAAGCTCAGAGCTGTAGAATCTTCAGATTTAGGGCTTCCTTCATGAAAATACCGTCCCGGTCTCTGGAAGTCAGTAGGCACATCCATGATGTCCTTGAAGACCTTCTACTTAACCAAAAGTCTTGCGGAATGTCAAGAAGTTCCTCAATGGAGACATCCAAAACATCTGGAACGACGCCTGCCCAGCGTTCGTGTTTCATTGCGCGCTGATTTATCATCCCTTGAGTTAATTATTGACCTTAGCCTTGCCTTGGTCAATATTTACCTCCCCAGGTCAATAAATCTTGACGTTCACCTCAACAGAAGTCAATATCTCCTTAGTGTTTATCTATTCCTTCTGTTGCTAATTTTGCTGAAAGCTTTTATTTATCCTTTGAAGCGTTTGGGGAGGAGCCACCTCTGCTGATCCACCACGGGGAGAGGCTCTGCTGCTCCACGGTGGCTCACGTGGGACCTCACGCACGCAAGCCATGGGTGGCATCACTCACTCGAGGCAGGACACTGTTTTCCTTCATCCACCTGCTGAGATTTGGCCAGTTTTCCAACTTTTCTGATGGAGCTGGGACCACAGCTGAGAAGACCACGTGGCCTTACCAGCCGGGCTTGGAGCTGGATGAAGATTGGGGCAGGAGGGAGAAGCATCACAGCTGGTCCTCCAGTATTTATGGAAAGAGAGGCCAGTGCTTGCTGACGTCACCTCTGCTTTGCTGCGTGGTCCTTGGGCAGCTTGTGGGTGACGTTCTCACGGCTGGTGGTGGGACACGCCAGCAGGAGGAGGCTGAGGACACAAGGCTGAGGCCGTGGGGGCCCATGGGTTCTCCTCTCTTATCTCTGATGTCTCCCGCAGAGTTTGGGCTCCTGAGTCCAGGACAAGCTCTGCCGGCTGCCGGACTCTGCAGAGACTTTATCTGACAATCATCAAACTACCGTTTGTGGTGAGCAGAGACAGGGGTTGGTGGTGGGCCTGGCAGTGCTGGGTTAATGGTTGGACTCCGTGGTCTTAGAGGGCTTTTCCAACCTTTATGATCCCGTGATCCGATCTGGGAATGAATCTCCGCTCCTTGACTCTTGTTGCGGGTTCCCTCACCCACCAGGACCCCCCGCCATAATCCCTAATCTCTCTCCCCCCGTGCCGAGAGGGGAATCACCTCCATCTCCGTGCTCCTGCCTCGGACTTTTAATATTTTAATTGAGTGAATTGACCTGGAGTCGTCCATTGAACTCTGCGTGACCTTTTAAATAACAGGTCAAGGATTTAGCTTTGCTGGGCTGACCTCGCCCCTTATCTCCTCTCGCTGCTCCTCTCTCAATTAGCTGCCGCCCCCCGACCCGCTGGGGTTGGGACCACTTTGCTGGCGTCGCCGTGGCCTCCTCCACGCACGAGTGGGCAACGCCACGGCCCCCACGGCTCTGAAACGGAGATCATCGGCGCTCCCAGGGCGTTTGATGCCCTACAGCATCCTCCTTCAGGGACAGGCCTCCCTCAGATGTCCACCCGAACACCCAAGGAAAGCTTCATCCTCATCCTTTACGGGTGGGGAGAAGTGAGGGGCAGGGGAAGATGAAGCTGCTGAGAGGGTCCTGTGGCAGCTCCAGCCTCTCCAGCCACGCTGAGGAGACCTCATGGGTGCTTTTCTCACTGTCCTGGATTTTATGGGTCGTCAAGAAGAACAGCTTGAGATCCCCCATGTCCTGGTGAACCAAAAGAAAGTCACCCCTTTGGAATAGCTTGAGGTGCTGTGAGAAGGTCCTTCCCAAGAACAACAGTGGAAAACGCCTGCTAGAAGAACCTGGAAGGGTAATGCTGGGGGTTATAAAAGAGGCCTCTTGGCATTGCAGCGGACCTGGGACGTGGGATCCTCCACAGACACATCAGCTTGAGCAAGAGGTCCCGTGGGATGGGCTGAAACACCCTCCGCAGCTCCCTCGTGCTCTGCACACCTGGACACCCCTCTCCCGTGTCCAGAGGATGGACTCAGCACGCAGACGAATCACTGCGGGGGTTGAACCTCAAATTCGGTGACTTTTAAGGTCCCTTCCAACCCTTCCAAGCCATTCCACGACTCTCTATGGCCCCTGAGTGAAGGTCAGAGCTCGTTCCTCCCGCAGTGTCCGGCCACCCTCTCCCACCCGTTCCAGCTGCCCTGTCCATCTGCTCGGTGCCTTCCCAGGGAGCATCGTTTGACTTTTACGGGGACACGAGGGGGGCCAGAGAACAAATGCAGAGCTTTGCAAACCCATAAAACTCCGCCTGGTCCAATTTTATCTCGGCTCGGAGAGCGGCCCCGGCTTCCCCAGCCCCGTTAAATTAGCACTGGGCTCTGCATTCCAGGGTATAAATATCTGCCATTGTAGTGCTGAGGAATGCGAGCGTGTTGGAGTCTAAAATTAAAGAGCCGGGACCGAGGCATCTCGGGTTACCAGAAACAAGACCCCATTGTGCTCCCGGTGGGGCTTCGCGGGGAAGGCACCGCGAGGGTTTAGAAACCGCCCGGGTTAAATGCGAGCCCTTAATCGCGAAATTTGGACGCACCCCCGGAGTGAAACCTCCGCTGCTCCGGAGGGCGGGGTGCCCGGGAGGAGGATGCTCCGGGGTTTGGCCTCTGTGTGGGATGCTCCGGTGCCCCGTCCTCTCCTTCTGCCTCGGCTCTCCGCGGCTTTAAGCTTCAAATGAAGCCCCTCCGAGGCTCGGGGCAGTGTCAGCTCAGGGGGGAAGGTGCTGCAAGGATCCCCTCCCCGTGCCTGGCCGTGTCCGTGCCCACCCTGGAGGGTGGCCGTGGCTCCACTCTCTTTAACACACGGAGCAGCCGATGCTGGGCTGATGTTTGACTCGTGCAGAGGAATTCCTGACCCCCCGGAAGAAAACTGGTGCGGGGAAAGGGGTGGAAAATAAGTCAGGGAGGGATCGTGCTTGGGGCTGCCCGGGGGGTGCACGGATGTCGTTCCCTGTGCTGTGGCATCCTCCGGGATGCCCCATCCTGGTGAGTCCTGAAGCTCCAGGGAACCAAATCCCTCAGGGGAAACTCCCCTTCCTTCTCACTTCGGGTGCAAACACCTCATTGGCTGAGAATAAGGAGGAGGATGAGGACGAAAAGAGGAGTCAGATGGAGAAATGGAGTAGAAAAAGTCAGATTTGCTGTTATTTGCTGGTTTTAGGCCACTATTTCAGCTAGGATGCAATTCTTCATGAGGGGCTTGATGCTGCCACTTTGGGTTTGCACCCCCAGTTCTTCCTTCCCAGCTGGTGCAGCAGCAGCAGCCACGGGACCCACAACTCCCTGGGATGCTGGAGCTGGTCCTGGGATGGAGCGATCCCGGGGAGAGCCGCAATCCTTCCCCTCTTGGATGAGGATTTCACGTCTTGCCCCGGATCTGTGGCGGCTCTTGCTGGGCGTGACAGGGGCTGCCACGGCCACGGGTGTGCTGTGTCCCCATCTCCAAAGGATCCAGCACCTCCTTTAAATCCCACCCCACGAGCAGGGGCTTCGATTGCAGCCTCAGCCCCCTCCGAGATGGCGCGACCGTGACGCAGGAAAACCACAGAAACCTCTGTAAATACGGAGCCGTTTCCTGTTGCCGTCGTGGCGTCCCCTGAGCAATCAATTTATGGCCCCTAAAGATCCTCTAAGTGGATTTGGCCTCTCGAGATAAATCTTCTCCCTCTGTGCTTGCCCCGGGTCTGTGGCCACTGCTGCTAAATGGGGTGTTTGGGGGGATTTAACCCCCAGCTGGACCCTCGTCCGGAGCCGGCACCGACTCCGTGGTGCTGGTGGCTCCACCCTGGTCGCTCATCCCCGAATTGTTCTCGCATCCGTGGGGCTATTTTTTTTAATTAAGGGGGTGTGTTTGCCCCGGGGTGAGAGCTCAGGGCTGAATTATGGTTTTCCTTATACAAACGGACCGAACAAAGAGCTCCTGGAAGTCCTCTCCCTGCTCCTGCTCTCCCGGCAGGGACGAGCCCACAGGACCTTCCTCGGGGGGCACAGGGATCCTGGATTATCCTTGGGAGCCACTTCAAGCAAGTGAAGCTGCTAATGGAGCCTCTGCATTCCCCATCTCTGCCCAGCTTGGGCTGAAGGGGGTCCCTGTGATGCTTTGGGGCTCAGAGCTCACCCCTTTTGCCGCTCCCTCTCTGCAAAACCAGGACCACCGACCGCGCTCCATCCCCGTGGGGAGCAAAGCCACCGGGCTGGGGTCGTGTGTCCCCCTCTGCACGGAGAAAGGGAAGGGAACTGGGTTAATGCTCCCCTTTCCGTGCACAAAGGGAGGGGGACTGGGGCAGACTCACCTCTCTCGGAGAGGAGGAGCTGAGCTCAGTTGCAAGCAGGGGTTGAGATGCCCAACCCGGGGACGCTCCCTGGGCTGGGAAAGGCCCTATTAGCTACAGGGATTTTAAGCACAACCAGATGTGGGAGATGAAGCTGTTAAACCCCTTTTGTGCTCTGGGCAGGGGCTGAGGGGGGGTCCTGGGCCCCTGCATCGCCCCGTGCCCCCTGAACCGGAGGCTTCACTGGGGCTGGGGAGGGGACGGTGGCGCTTGGACACTCCACACGTGACAACCCACGGAGTCTCCCATTGCTCCAGCCACGACTAAGGCTCACGCCATGAGCTCGTTCCCCGATTTCTGCTCCTTCACGAGCATCGTCTCCTCCAGGAATTCAGCACAAGCCCTTTGTAAACAAGAGACCCATTGCCAAGAGGCAAACTGCGGTTTCTGGGGGCTGAAGGGCTTTGCTTTCCAAAAACGCATCCAAGATCGTCCCTCCTAGGGGTTGGTGTGGTTTCGGTCTTGTCACTGGGAGCAGGTATTCCCAAAATCCCAGGAGAGAGCAGCGAGGATCCAGCAGCCCCCCCAACAATAAATCAGCGGCTCTCTGTAATTTTATGTAACGTTAATAAATCAGACAAATGAAAATAGCTCGAGCCTTGTAGGGCATAAATCACCTCCCGCTCTGGCACGGTGCTTTAAAATAATTTGTAGATTGATGGTTGTCGGGCTGAATGAGGGAGTTGGGGGCCTGGGAAGATTTTTAATGACCGCTGCGGTGTGGTGTCTCCCCGGGCAGAACCCCAGCTCCTCCCCCCTTCCCAGTTTGCCAGAAGTGGCTCAGAGGGAACTGGGAGGTGGGAGATCTGAGCTGGACACCCCAGCACCGCCGGCCACACAGCCCTGGGTGCCCGTGCTGGGATCGGTGGTTTTCTGGGATGAGGCCCCCCAGGTTCTGGGTATAAACTTGGCAGGACCAGGTCACCTTCCTTTGCTTGGTCTCGGGAGGGTCTCGCTGCAGACAGGGCTTTGGAAGAGGGAAAACCAGTAGGAAATGTGCTGTGGGCACCAGCGTGGGCTCAGAGCTCCCATCCTGTCCCGTCACTGCTGGTGGGACACTTTTGTGCCTCCTCTTGGCCTCACTTTCCCCGTCCTATTCCTCCCTAAGGAATATTAACTCCATTCACCAGGTGTGCAGTTAGACCTGGCCTATACCCAGACTATGCAACTGGTTAAACCGGCACAACTGGCATCCTTGACCCACATCCACAGGCTTGGTGCCACCAGGACGAAGCAGGACGTCACCAGGACCTCTCAAACCGACCGTGCTCGGCCCCTTTGGTCCCTGCAGGCTCCCGGTGGACAGACACGCTCCCACCACCAGCCCCTCGGCCCCAGGAGAGATCAAGTGCAGGGTTTCCACGGGTTTTTTTTCCCCGTGGTGCCGCGTGTTTTACTGCTTTCGGAGGTGTGAAGAGTTAAGTGCTGGGCTGGGGGGTAATTGCTCCCTGACACGGAGGAGGCAGCGTGTTCCAGCAGGAGCAGCTGCTCTGCCCGCGGCTTGGATTCTTACGGATGGGGCTTCCAGCGGGATCCCGGGTGTTTGGTGGGGCTGAGACTCCCCAAAAACACTGCTGTGTCTCCCAGTCATCCCAGTGTCCCTTTGGCTGAGGTTCTTGGGGCCTCCCAGGCAGACCCAGCTCCGAGCACAGCGCCAAGGGGCTGGGATGAAAACCCCTCTGTGACCCTCTTGGTCCCGCTGTGATGATTCACGAGGATGCAGCCACATCGCTCCCAGCCATGAGCTCTCGACCTGCTTGTCTTTAAGAGCTGAAAGGAGCTGCTGCCCAAAACAGCGAGGCACATCCCGGTCCAGCAGCCAAAGCAGATGCAAAGCCCATCCCACCACCCAGGCACGAGCCACGGCCGTCCCAGCCCACCCTCTCACGGCTTTGTGGCCGGATTCAAAACGGGAATTTATAGCTGCTCCCAATCCCCAGGGAGGAAGGGCATTCAATAATTAGAGGCCTCTTCAATTAAAGCCCCTCGCTCCGTGCTGGGCTCTCGGAGCTCCTCGGTCCCGTTCCCGGCACAGCTGCTCCTGCCAAGGGAAGTGTGAGCCCAGGCAGGGACGTGCCACCCCTCCGTGAGCAGCAAACCTCAGGCATCACATGCCCACACCCCGCAGCCCTGGGATTATCATATTTTGCCTAATGTGAGCTGTGGAATGCCGGCTTCCCTGTGGGGGAAGAGAAACCCCGGTGTTTCTAAGGAGAAGGTGTCAGCACGGATTTTTGCTGATGGTTTCTATTGCTGATCAAACGGAGGAATAATTAGCGAATTCGGACTTTTGATTAGGAGTTTATTTTTTAAAGGAATCACGGGGAGTGATTAGTGAAAATAAATTGCGTGACCCCGCAGTTCCCATCCAGCTTTTCCTTGGCTAATGAGGTGAGGTTGAACCCTGCGAGCGGGGCTGGAAATGCGGCTTCCCAGTTTAATAAAAGGCAGCTTATACCCAGCAAAACTGGAACCGCAGTAAAGGTCAGGCTCGTTTTGTGGCTCGCTGGGATTAGGACCATTAGATACCGGTTTTGGGACACGGCCAAAGTCATGGGTCTGCAACCCTGGGAAGTCCTGACCACGGAGGACCCGCTGCTGGAGCCGAATTAATTGATTTGGCAGAGGGAGGTTGGTGCTTGGCACCTTCAGCAGCACCTTCGTGGCACCCCGGGCAGCTGAGCCGTGTCGCCCAGGGGGACACAGGCGGAGGCTCCTGCAGCTCCAAGGACAGGGAATGCTCATCTGCTCCCGGAAAGAAAAATGTGCCCTAATCCCTGAGGGATATGACACAACGTTGGGGTGAGGGAACGGTGGCGTGATGTGATTCCATCAGGGAAGAGCCTGGGGTGGTTAATTAAAATGGAACAGGGGTTTGGAGAGCAGAGGCGAGGCAGCTACAGGGCGCTCTTGGGGAAAACCCACCCAAAATAGGGGAATTTTGAGGCCCGGAGAAGGGAGTGTGTTGCCTGGAGAATCAGCACAGCTGATCCTGAAGCCTCCACGTATCCAGAGTTTTCAGGGGGTGGATAATGCCTTAATAAACGGGTTGTCCTGTGGCCACCTCCCAGCGACACACTATCCTTGGGGGCAACTGTTTTATTTTTGCACGGTAAACTAATAGCAGGAAAATATTCCAGGTATTTGGGATTCCTCGGAGCGCCGTCGGGCAGCTGAGGAGGACCCAGCCCAGGGCTCCCCGAGGGCCACAGCTGCATCCTTGGGGGTACAGGCAGGGCTGGTCAGGGGTGCAGCGGGTCAGGGGTGTTGGGGTGCAGGGGGCAGGGCAGGGGGAGCCAAGGACGGGGGTCAGGGATGTTGGAGGTCGCTGTGGAGGGGAGAAGGGGGTGCAGGGTCCAAGGGGATGGGGTGCCAGACTTACATGAGTGCTGGGATGTCGGGGTGTGGGGATGCTGGGGGTCAGCACACTTGGGTGCTGGAATGCAGAGGGGCAGGGTGCATGGATGCTGGGGTGCAGGGTGAATGGGTGCTGGGGTGCAGGAAGGCAGGGTGAATGGGTGCTGGGGTGCAGGAAGGCAGGGTGAATGGGTGCTGGGGTGCAGGAAGGCAGGGTGAATGGGTGCTGGGGTGCAGGAAGGCAGGGTGAATGGGTGCTGGGGTGCAGGAAGGCAGGGTGAATGGGTGCTGGGGTGCAGGAAGGCAGGGTGAATGGGTGCTGGGGTGCAGGAAGGCAGGGTGAATGGGTGCTGGGGTGCAGGAAGGCAGGGTGANGTGTCAGGGAGTGTGGCTGTGTGGGTGCCGGGCTCTCAGCTCCCTGTTGAGCCCTGTGGTCCAGAGAGCAGCGCTCACCCCCCATCCCCATCCCATCCCCATCCCA
>VWZF01003400.1:151600-192023 GCA_013396755.1 Sclerurus mexicanus
GCAGCAAAATTCCCTCTTTCCTGGTGGTACCTTTGCCCTGACACTGCTGCCACCTGATTATTCCTTAACATTTTGGGAGGGGTCTTGGGGAACAACCCCGTGGTGGCAGGTTGAGCTGTTTAAACCCCGTGATATGATATTTGTATGCCCATAAATACCCAGCCTGTGATAGGTATATAAAATGTAATTATATATGTTTATATATATAATGTTATATATATATAAAATGATCATAAACATACACACACACCTCTCTCTTTCTCTCTCTCTCTCTCTCTCTCTATATTTATATATATATGATGGTGTACAATTATAATTGCCTTATAACAGCCACAGATCTGTGCAATCCCAGAGTGCAGAAGGTGGGAGCTGTAGGGACGGATGCTCCAAGCACGGCACAGGATCCCAAAAATCCGAGCCCATCCCTCTGTCCAAGCACTGGGAGCCGCAGCCTCGGGCGTGGACGAGGGCAGCAGTGTCAGCAAAGAAAGGAGCCAAAAAAAGGGAACTTCTGGAAAATCCATTAGTGAATGGAGTGCAGGAGGGAGCTGGGCTTTTCAGGCTGCTGAGGGCGGTGTTTAAAAAAGAATCCGCGAGTCAAAAGGCTTGTGAAAACAAAAGCCACAGAGAGAGGCCTCCCTGGCCCCGCTCCGGTGGGGCTGGGACCGGCTCCCCGGGGATGGGGCTGGATCCATCACCCCGCGGGGGCGGGTGGTGGCCAGAAAGGAGACGCAGAAATGATGGAAAAGAGGAGGCTTTGCCCAATTCCCTGCGGAGCGCATTGCCCGGCAGAGAGCACGGCGGCCTTGGCGGTGCTGGGCAGGGCTGGGAGGCTCCCGGAATTAGAGTTAATTAAGATTGATTCGTTCCGTGGAGCGGAGGAGCTGGAGCGTTGCTGCTGCTGCCGCCGCAGGGTGGGAATTATCTCCCTCCTGCAGCCCCTTCCCCAGGGCGGATACCGGAGCAGATGGACCCGGTGCTGGGGGCTTCTCCCCCTGAGGGGTCCGTTCCTGGAGGTTCATCCCAGCAGGGACCCTTCCCTGGGACACACTGGGGCTTCTCCTGCACCTTGAGATGACTCAGGGGTGCTCCAGGGAAAATCCTGCTGCCCACCGGAGAACTGTCCTTCAGGCAGCGTCCTGGTGGAGCCCACGGCTGGGATGTGGAGCCCATGGAACGTGGAGCCCACAGCTGGAACGTGGAGCCCACAGCTGGAATGTGGAGCCCACAGCTGGGATTTGGAGCCCACAGCTGGGATATAGAGGCCACAGCTGGAATGTGGAGCCCACAGCTGGAANGCCCACAGCTGGGATGGGGAGGCCACAGCTGGGACGTGGAGCCCACAGCTGGAACATCAGCCTGAGGAAGGTCCTGCAGCAGTGAGGTGGTTCAGGGCAGGAGAATGTCCACTGGAGGAGCCGTAGTGGCCGGAGGGAGCTGGAGCCACCCACAGCAGGGAGTGGGCAGTGCTGTGATGGATTAACAGGGCAATTAATCATTTGGAATTAATGCTCATCCTTGGCGCAGTGGAGACATCGAGGCAGGAGCGAGGCTGAGGCAGCTCCGACTTCTTCCAACCCGCTCCTCGCTTCACCTCCTTCTTCACAACCCCCAGGTTTTATTGCCGCCTCCCCTCGATCCCGGAATTCCCAGGCCGTGGGTCTGCTCCCCCGGGTGCCGTTGGCCGCGGGTCCCTCTTTCCTGCCCGTGACAGATGGGAATGTTCAGCTGCTGCCGGATCCGGATGAATTTTTCATTCGCCGGCCGGGGCTGGGGCAGCACAGATGGACAACGGCCCCTTGGTCACTCCCGGCCCGTGCTGGTGTCCAGCTGCTCTGCACTTGATATATGAGCATCCAGAGCGGGCGCCGGAGCCTCGGGATCACCCGGGATGGGGCCCTTCCTCCCGGGGCTGGGAGAAGGCACGGGGGGGAGCCGGCCCAAATCCTTTTAACACATGTACATTGACCCCGCTCTGATTGCAATCCCATCCCTCGCCGCGTCGGGGAGGGGATGGGGAGTGTCACCGCAGCTCCCCGATGGATCTGCCAAACCCCCTGGATTTGCCACGGAATCCCTGCCCGCCCCGGGCTGGGGGTGGAAACTCGCACCCTTCCCAACGCTGTCGGCGTCGTGGTTGGGTTATGACACCTGAGCGTGGCTTTGTGCCTGGTCCTGCCTTCGGGACGGGCTCTGCTGGGCTGTCGTGCCTCTTCCAGAGCCTCCGTGCAGGGATTGACTGGAGGTGACCGGAATCTGGCCCCAAGGCGTGTGTCAACACGCCCCAATATTGCTTTAATCCCCGGCGTTAGTGCTGGAGCAGCTCCGGGACGCTGCCACGAGCCTCAGGTCCTCCGTGAGGGTCAGCCCGGTGTCTGCGGGGTCATAATTCTGATTTACAGCTCCGACTGCCCTCGGATGATGCCGTGGCACTTTCCCTGTGCTGCTCCCAGGAGGCAGCAGGGATGAACCCCAGAGCTCTGGTGCTCTGCTGGAGGGAGCTCAAGGCCAAAGCAAAGGCGTCAATTAGAACAAGAGAAAGTCGTTCCCGCTCCTGGGCAGAGCTGGGGAAGTCTCCTCTGTCCTGCTCCTTGTCCAGCCCCACCCTCCAGTGCACAGTCCAGCGTGGAAGATCCATCACACGCGTCCCTGAGACGGGAAATCTGTGTTTTCGGGGCTCTCGAGGGCTGTGGGAGCACCTGGGGAAGGCTGGGCTGTGGAAGGAGACTCCAGCATCCCGGTTTTCTCTTCCCAGGCCCAAAGTTTGCACAGCGGAGCATTAAAATCCTGGGAAGCCGGGCAGCCCCTGGAAGTGGGAATTTCAGGGGTAATGGAAGCGCTCAGTGGGTTTTGGGAAGAGCATAACTCCTCCGAGTGGCAGCTCTGCAGAGAGGAGCCGTCAGCGGTGGATGGAAACGGATCCACAGCTCATCCCGGCACCCGAGGACTGGGATAACCCTGCCAGGGCTGTGCAGAGGGGTGATCCCACCCGGATCACTCCCTTCCAGGGCCTGGCCCCTCTTGCCGGGGCTCAGGGGAGTCTGGCTGGGTTTAAACCCTCCCCTCGAGCGTGTTCGCCCTTGCGCGTCCCTCTTCTTCTTCGCCTCCCGAATCCATTGGAGCCCTCTCCCGATCCCCCCGGGGATGTGGGGTGGCCCGTGGGTCATCCCTGTGGGATTTCTGCTGGAGTCCCTTTTTGCGTGGGACCGACAGTGGCGTGAGGACACACGTGTGTGCGTGGCGTGCTCTGCGCCCCCGTGCTCGGGGTGGGATATCCCCGTCCCAACAAAGCCACCCCACGCCGGGATGCTGCTCCAGGACAGCTCAGCATCCTCGTGGCCGGAGCCCGCCGTGGGGTGGGGGCGGCGGGGGGCAGCGCCCCCCGTCCCCCCGCCGAGCCGTTGGACACCCTCGGTGGCGCTCCCCGCTGAAAACCCCCGAACAAAAGCCCAGTTCAGAGTCGCTGCTGAATAGATTAACAAGATTTCCATAATTAGGGCGGGCGGGGACAATAGGATTCTCCCTGCCCAGCCCCCCTGCCCGCCTTTGTCTTGCGCTGGGGATAATGGGCAGCAGCGAGGGTGGGAACCGGCCCGGCCATTTGGTCACTGGACAGTAATTTTCTCACACTGCCAAGGGGAGCATTGAAACATCTGTCCCGCTCCGCCGCTCATTCACGTCCCATTCCAACCCCGACAGCTCCTCCCTGCCCGCCGCCCTCCCCCCCTCCCTGGGTTTTCCAGGGTGCCACCAGCCTTTCCATGGATTTGGGGTTTCTCTTCTCCCGAATGCGTCTTGTCTTTCAAGCTGGTGCCTCGGCACTGCAAACCTACAACCCTGTAAATCTGCTCCTGGGGGCGGCTCCGGGATCCAGGGCTCAGCAATGGGACTGGAGGAGCTGTGCCATCGTGTTGGCTTCCAGCCACGTGCCGTGGCATTGGTCGCCCTCTTCCAGGCCCTTGGAAAAGCAATTCCACCGCTGGGCTCATGTCGAGATGCCGGTTTTTAGCTGGTGTATGAGCAGTGGGGTTTAAGCTTTGGGATCAATCCATGAGGAGAAGCTGGGGTGGCTGAGCAGGGGTTGTGTCCATCCTCGGGAAGTGTTCTCCTTGGAAATACAGCTCGTGCTGCCAGATGCTGGAGGACAGGAGAAGACAGATGTGGGTTTCCATGGGCTGTGGGCAGCTGAGTCCTGCCTTCTCCAGGAGGGTGAGGGTGGGGGTCTCTGCGTCGCCGTCGTGGGCAGCTGCTCCCTGGCTTCAGAAGCCTGGGAATGCCACTGGGATTTGCTGGTTGTGGTGGTGGCACCTCATTCCTGCCATGCTCTGCACTGAGCCTGGTGCCGTGGCAGATGCTGGAGCAGCCAGACACCTCCTGCTGCCCCCTGAGCCCTGGGCATTCCCAGCAGGATATTTTTGGGGAGGGCAGAAGCAACTGGAGCACTGCACAACGCTCAGCAAGGGTGGAAACTCACGGGGCTTTAATTCCTTAAAAAGGCCGAAAATATTAAGGAAAATGTCTCGTTCCTCATGGAGTCACCCAAACGCTCCGTCTTCCCTTTAGAGCCTCCCAGTGCCTTTGCCCCCGGGTCCCCCCACAGCCCCCGTGCCCTGGGGTGGATCCGCTGCACGTTTATCCGCGGGGAGCTCTTTGATAATGGCCAGAAATGCAGGAGGAGGCCGGCTGAAGCCACGCGAAGCCGCCATCTAAATCCTCTTGTGGAAGTTTGATATCCAAAGTGGAAGCACAAATGCCCTATAAGTCAATTAAAGCACTAAGTAATCTAATTGTGCCGTGGCCACAAAGTGGCTTAAAGGCTGCGAGCGGAGAGTGAGGGGGGCACGAAGTCCCCGCCTGGCTCCAGCTCGGCATCCCTGGGGGCGACGGGTGTGGGATGGAGGGGACAGGGGGGACCAGAGCAGGGGGGGATGGGGGGACATTCCCCCCACCCTCGGGGGCCGCGGGGATTTGGGGACTGAAGCGAGAGAGGGCGATGCCAAGCTCAGCGTCGCCGTGATGTGGAGGCTCCTGTGGTCGAGGGGGTTTTTGGGTGGAAGAATTTCCTCCTGGAAAGGGTGGTGAGGCTTTGGAAGGGGCTGCCCAGGGAGGTTCAGAGTGCCCAGCCCTGGAGGTGTCCAAGGAATGGCTGGATGTGGCACTCGGTGCTCTGGGCTGGGGGACAAGGTGGGCGTTGGGCACAGGGTGGAATCCACGGTCTTGGAAGTCTTTTCCAACCTCAGGGGTTCTGGGACTCTGTGGAAGTTCGGAGTTAGCTGGAGCGGGTGTTTGCAGCCGGGGCAGGTGTTGGGGTGCAGGACGGGGCAGTGCCGGTTTCTGGGGGTGCCCGTCCCCGGTCTCACCCGCGCCGCCCTGTACCCCCCCCGCAGGTCTGTCGAAGATGCACTGGTCACCAGAGCATGCCCAGTCCCTGAACCAGTGGCCGGAGCAGCACCTGGACGTCTCCTCCACCACCTCCTCGCCGGCCCACAAGTCCGACCTGTACCCCAGCACCCGCCAGCGCTTCAACTACGCCTGGGCCAACGACGACATCTCGGCGCTCACGGCCTCCAACCTCCTCAAGAGGTACGCCGAGAAGTATTCAGGGGTGCTGGACGCGCCCTACGAGCGCCCGGCGCTCGGCGGCTACGGGGATGGCGCCTTCGGGCCCGTTAACGGGCAGAAGGGGGACGGGGAGCCCTGGCCGGGGGCTCACGGCTCCGACGGCACCTACCCCCTGACGCCGATCCACGATGGCANGCTGGCCGTGCCACCGCTGGGCACCGAGGCAGGCACGCTGAAGAGGAAGGCGTTCGACATCGGCGGCGACGACGACGGCGAGGGCCGGTACAGGAAATACAGCTACGAGCAGCCAAAGTCCCCCTACCCCATGTCGGACAACGGCGAGTGCCGGGGGAACGGGTTCGGCGGCGCCGCCGAGTCCCCCCAGGTGGCCTTCAAGCCCGGGAAGCGGCCGGCGGGGCCGGGGAGCGGCGAGGAGCACGCGGGCAAGTACGGCGGGCAGCAGATGAAGAGCGTGGTGTCACCGCCCTACGGCGCCGGGGACGCGGAGCCCTTCGAGAAGTTCAGCCCTCCCCTCGCCAACGGGGAGCGGGCGGCCGAGCCGGGACCCCCCTTCGCACTGCGCCTGCCGCCCAAGGCGTTCGGCGGCGCCGCGGTGGAGGAGCGGCCCAAGAACGTGGACCCGCTGGTGCTGGAGCTGGTGAACACCAAGGTGGTGGAGCGGGGGCCGCCGGTGCAGTGGTCGGACGTGGCCGGGCAGGCGTCGGCGAAGGCGGCCATCGAGGAGGAGCTGCTGTGGCCCATCCTGCGCCCCGGCGCCTACAGCGGTGCCGGCCACCCGCTCCGCACCCTGCTGCTCTTCGGCCCCCGCGGCACCGGCAAGACGCTGCTGAGCCGCTGCATCTCCACCCAGCTGGGCTCCACGCTGCTACGGCTCAGCGCCGCCACGCTGCTCTCCGCGTGGAAGGCCGAGGCCGAGAAGATCCTGCAGACCGTGTTCTTCGTGGCCAGCTGCCGCCAGCCCGCCGTGGTGCTCATCACCGAGGCCGAGGCCTTGCTGGCGGCGCGGGCGGGCGAGGACGGCGGCCAGGCGGGCAACCTCAAGTCGCAGCTGCTCTCCTACCTGGACGGCGTGGCGACCTCGTCCGAGCAGAGCGTGGTGGTCATCGGCACCACGGCCCGGCCGGGCAGCATGGACGAGGCGTCGCACCGGCGCTTCGGCACGCGGCTCTACGTCCCGCTGCCCGACGGCGCCGCGCGGCGCCACATCCTGCGCCAGGCGCTGGCGCGGCAGAGCTGCTGCCTCAGCGAGAGGGAGCTGGCGGCCCTGGCGCAGCGCACCGAGAGCTTCTCCGGCGCCGAGCTCCTGCGGCTCTGCCAGCACGCCGGGGCTGCGCGCCGGGCGCTGCCGGGGGCGCCGGCATCCTACCAGGAGCTGGAGAAGGCGTTCTGCAAGGTGCGCCCCGCCGCCTCCCAGAAGGAGCTGGACTTGTTCCTGGAGTGGGATAAGATGTACGGCACCAGGCACTGACGGCAGCGGGGCACGGGGGGGCACCGGGGTGGCCCCCGAGGCTGCCGGGGCCGGGGCGCGGGCACGGAGTCGGGGTCTGGGGGCTCCCGGTGCCCCGGGTGGGGTTGGATCCCCTCCCCGAAGCGCAGGAGGCGCCGGCAGCACCACATACCTCACGTTTCCTATTTCGGACTCATCCAGGGAATCTGCCCTCCGTGGTTTCTCGGGAGCGTCGCCCACGACTCAGGACAAACCTATTTATTATTTCCCCCCCTGCCCGTCCCCGGACCGGCGGTGCCAGCGGGGCCGGGGGCGCCCCAGGATCCGTGTCCCCGGCACCGGGATCCGCTCCGGGGTCGGATGCACGAGCTCCCCCGTCTACCCGAAGGCTTTATTGTTGTTTTTGAATTGCTTTTTTCAATTCCCAACAGAAATACCTCGGGCGTCTCTCGAGCCGAGCGGCCCCTTCGCACCCGGCGAGGACCTTGGTTGGGGAGGGGGGGAGCAGGGGGGACACGCGAAACCAGGAGGTGACACCCCAAAACCAGAGGGTGACACCCCAAAACCAGAGGGTGACACCCCAAACCAGGGGTTTAAACCCCAAACCAAGGGGTTACACCCAAACCCGGGAGGTTTTGGAGTAAAATGCTGTAGATTGTTGAATATCCTAGACTCGGGTTTTTATTTTTGTAAGGTCTGTAGTACTTTCTGTTTGTTCGTTTGTTTGTTTGTTTTTTCTTTTTAACTACTCAGGAAAAGAATTACCTCAGAAAAGAATGAAAGAATGTGTTTTTAAAAACTCTTTTTATCTTCTCAGAAAAGGAAAAAAAGAGATTTTTTTAAGAGTTTTTCCCACCTGGGACAAAGCTGCCTCACGCGTTTGCTTCCGAAGGGGGTGAAGAAAGGAAGGAAGAAAAGGAAAAAATAAACTTGAAGCTGTTACAAAGATGAAATTTGAATGTATTTCGGGTGCTTTCCACGTGTATTATGCCATAATTTTATTTTCCTTTTTGCTTTTGCCGTTGGTATCGTAGCGTTTCGGTGGAGTTAACGTGTCTTCGACGGGAAGTTTTAGTGCCGTAGGTCGGGAGCTGTCGCCGGCACCACTTTTTGGAGCAGGGTGGGTTCCCCTTCCCGGAGTCGGGCTGGGACTGGGGGGGGGGGAATCACCCTCCCAGTGCGGGGTTTGAACTGGGTTTGGGTCGCAGTGGCCACCCCGGCTTTGCCAGGAGGATTCCGGCGCTGGTGCTGCTCCTTTGGTCGCCTGAAATCAGGGATTTCTGGCTCAGCACGGGGGGAAATCGCTTTTCCCCCTTCCCTCCCCCCAAAAAAGTCCACGAGGGCTGAGCCAGGGGTGTTGCACAGAGCGTGAACCCCCCCAAACCCATCCACTGACCCCCCCCGTTGGGTCGCTGTGGGGGTGGGGGGTTTTCCCAAATTAAAACCACTAATTTTTGTTATTTTTAGTGCTCTATAGATGGGGAAGCAGCTGCTCCTGATCCCCCCCNCCCAAACCTCAGGGTCTGCACGTGCAGAGACAACAGACCCCTCGGGGGGACTCCTCTCCCTTCCCCCACGAAGGGTCTGCCAGGTTTTTTCCCAGTTTTTCCCAATTTTTTCACAGTTCCTTATTGCATCCAGGGCATTACCGGGGCACCCCCTTTGCCCCCTCTCCTCACCCCCTCCAAAAAGTGGTGCTGGGTTCCTGAAGACTTATTATTATCCTGTTTGTACACTCTCTGTAACCATTTCTACCTCATTTTGCAACATATTGTACATGAAAGTATTTAATTCATGTCTTATTGATGTCTGAGACAGACAAGCTCTAGGGCTGGGATGGTCTACCTCAAGAAATGCTGTATTTTAAAGAAGAAAAGTATTACACAGTATTAAAGAGATTACATGAACAACTCCTGTCCTCGAGGGTGATTGGGGGGGTCCAGGTGTGTCCCCTTCCCTTGTTTGGGGTCCCAGAGGGGTCCAGGTGTGTCCCCTTCCCTTGTTTGGGGTCCCAGAGGGGTCCAGGTGTGTCCCCTTCCCTTGTAAAGGGTCACAGAGGGGTCCAGGTGTGTCCCCTTCCCTTGCTGAGGGGTCATAGAGGGGTCCAGGTGTGTCCCCTTCCTTTGTTGGGGGTCACAGAGGGGTCCAGGGGGGTCCCCTTCCCTTGTAAAGGATCACAGAGGGGTCCAGGTGTGTCCCCTTCCTTTGTTGGGGGTCACAGAGGGGTCCAGGTGTGTCCCCTTCCTTTGTTGGGGGTCACAGAGGGGTCCAGGTGTGTCCCCTTCCCTTGTTTGGGGTCACAGAGGGGTCCAGGGGGGTCCCCTTCCCTCGTTAGGGATGTTCCAGGTATGTCCCATCCCTTGCTATGGGTGGGGGGCTCCAGGTTTGTCCCTCCCTCGTCCGGGCAGCGTCACTGAGGTCCCGCCGAGGAGAGGACCCTGCTGGATTGTCCCCCCCTCCCCCGGGCCTGGGGGGCACCGGGGGGGATCGGGCAAATTCGGCTGCTGAGGCCCCTCCCAGCACCTGCAGGTACGGGGTGGGGAGGGGGGGTCAGTGGGTGAGGAGGTGGGTGCTGGACCCCCGGGTCGGGAGGGGACACGGTGACATCCCCGGGTGGCGGCCGGGAGGTTCTGGAGCATCGCGACCGATCCAGCCTTTATCGGGACCCCCGAAGTTCCGACGCTGCGAATGAAACGATCTGGTGAAAGGCTTCGAAGTCCCAGCCGGGGAAACGATCAGGGGAAACGATCCAGGGAAAAAATCCAGGGAAATGTCAGCGTTGTCGCCACCCCGATTCAAAGCGGGAGCGCCGGTGTCGCCTCGGGGCTGCGCTGTCACCTCGGGGCTGCGCTGTCACCTCGGGGCTGCGCTGTCACCTCGGGGCTGCATTGCCACCTCGTGGCTACGGGGCGGTCGCCAGGACCCCGAGCGAAGCCACCGCGGCCAAACCCGGCTTCGCTCCGTGGATTTGGGGTGGGAGAGGAAAAGGCAGGTCCCAGCCGACCCGCATCGCCCCTCCTGCGGGAGGGACAGGGCGGCTGCTGCCGTGGCCTCTGGGAGGTGGGAAGAGGGTGCTGGGAGTGTCCCAGGGAGAAGGGACTGTCCCCATCCCGCTCCTCCGAACAGGGAGCTGCAGAGCCCGGACAGTCCCGGCCCAGGTGAATCCCACGGCTGCAGGTGGGATGCTCCAGGGCGAGCGGGATGTGGGAAGGGGCAGAGGGACGGATGTCACTGCTGATGGGGAAGGTGCCCTGAAGCTCCTCCCGGACAGTGTTTCTTCTCCAGCCCTTTGGTTTGTCCCTGGTGGTGCTCGAGGACACATTTGGGCTGTCCCCACAGGCATTTGGTGCCCAAAGAGACTCGGCAGGGCCGAGTTAAGGGATGCAGGGATGCCAGGATGGATGCCAGGCTGAGCTGGGGCACAGTGATGCAGCCACGGGGTGCTCAGGGAGGTGACACAGGACAATAGACCCGGTGACAGAAACGCACCCCTGGAACATGCTGGTCTGTGAGGTCAGCGGGTCTTCTGAGCTCCCGGGCCGCCCTGACGCCGAGTGGCACCAAATCCACGCTGGCACCCAAAGGATGCTGCTGCCCACGGGACTCGTCCTGCTCTTGCTGGCCGCGGGCGGCCGGGGCGATGACACGGTGGCGGCCACTGTGGGCCGTCACACCATGGGCCGCATCGCCGAGCTGCTGTCCCCGTCCGAGTGCCACCAGCTGCAGGGAGAGCTGAACGGGCCCGACGAGGAGCTGCTGGAGCTGGGGCATCTCTCGAGAAGGAGAAGCCCCGTCGGCGCCCGCCGGAGCCGCCGCGGCACCGGGGGCTGCTCGGAAGCGCTGCGGCGGTGGCTGGTGACGGCGGGAGAGGTGATAACCTGGGACCGGCTGGTCCGCAGCCTGCGCCAGATCGGCCGCTCCGACATCGCCCGGGAGCTGGGGAAGAACCTGAACCAAGACCGGAGCCTGCAGCTGAGGAGGAACGTGGAGGGCTACAGGTGGAGCGTGCAGCACCTCAGCTCCGTGCAGCTGCAGCCCGGGGGGCTGCGGGGCAGGAGGGCCCCTCGCACGGGGAACGTGCTCTTCGAGCGGCACCGGCCCCCCCGGTACGGCCGAGATCCCCTGGCCTGGGTGCAGCCCGTGGTCCTGGGGGTCCTGGGAGCCTTCCTCACCTCCGTCCTCCTCACCGTGACCCTCATGTACTACTGCCACTGGAGGAGGCTCTTGGGCGCCTGAAACTGGAGGGGCATCTCCAAGAATCTGCCGGAGGGGAAAGGAGACCCAGTAAAGCCTCGTGGAGAGACTGAGATCCAGAGACCCACCTCGTGTGTTCCCCTGGGCAGGGTCCTCGGGTTGTCCAGGATATCCTTGGGTGTCCACCAGCCACCACCATCACCCCCTGGCTGTCACTGGATGCCCCATGGCAGGGACGGAGCTGGGCAGAGCTGGGTCGCTTCCTGAAGCACCAGTCTGGCCAGATCCTGGCACGGAGCTCTCCCTGTGTCCTCTCAGGTGGCTCCTGGCATGGAGCTGTCCCTGTGTCCCCTTGGAACTGTCCCTGTGACCCCTCAGGTGGCTCCTGGCACGGAGCTGTCCCTGTGTCCCCTTGGAACTGTCCCTGTGACCCCTCAGGTGGCTCCTGGCACGGAGCTGTCCCTGTGTCCCCTTGGAACTGTCCCTGTGATCCCTCGCATGGCTCCTGGCACGGAGCTGTCCCTGTGACCCCTCAGGTGGCTCCTGGCATGGAGCTGTCCCTGTGTCCCCTCGGAGCTGTCCCTGTGTCCCCTCAGGTGGCTCCTGCCCATCAGTGAAGGTCAGGCCCAGCAGCCACTCCACGGGGCCGGGGCTGAGGGGCTGTTTTGCCATCTGTCACCTGGTGCCCCCCGTGCCGTGGAGCGTCTGCCTCGGCCGCGGGGAGCCCGAGGAGCGGCCGGAGCCGGGGGACGGATGAAGAGGGGGATGCGAAGAGGCTGATGGTGGTGGAGAGGAACGAGGGCAGGTCCCACAGCCACAGGGGCTGCTCAGGGCTGCAGGTGGCCCTGGGGCAGCGAGGGTTTGCAGGGAGCACACGCCGGGTGGTTGTGGCAGGGTACGGCCCCTAAAGCATCACTCGGGCTCCCTAAAGCAGGAGGAGCTGGAATACCCCGGGCTGGGGCTGGGATGAGCTTTGTGTCGTGCCCAGGGGGTTGGAAAGCTGTGACTGTCCCAAGGTGAGGGGCCTGGGGGCTCCTGCAGGGACATCCTCCTGGACATCCACTCTTGCCCTGCCGTGCAAAGCCACCCTGCCTGAGCCGAGGGCGTGGATTTCGGGGCTCCGGGAGAAGGTAACAGAACGACAGGGCAGCCAGGAGAAGTTGTTAAAACAAGATGGACATACCTCTTTATTGCAAATTCCAAAGTAAAAAGATGTACAGTACAAAGGAACGCAAAAGTTCAGACATGGAACTCCCAGCCCGTTCCTCCACCGCCTTCCTCCTCCCTCCCCTGCTCCATCCTCCTCCTCAGGTGAACCAACAGAGTCAAACCAAGGCAGGGCAGGGGGAGCAGAACAGTTTGGGGGAGCCCCGGGGTGTCGGAGGGAAGAGCCGGCTCTGGGGCAGCGGGAGGAGGGTGTGGAGCAGCATTCCTGTCACCCCCCGGCCCCCCACGCCCCGCTCTGCCCACACCCCGACCCATCACACTCAGTAATCAAAGCCTCACAACACCCCTGTGAGGTAGGGAAAGAGCCACCCCATTGACAGATGGGGAGAACCGGGACCCCTCCGTCCCCCCCGCCCCAGTGACACCAGTGCTGACACTGGGGAGGCGCAGGAGGGCACGGCCACGCTCCGGGTCCTGCAGTGCCAGCGCTTTGCTTTTGACTGGCCTCAACTGAGCAGCAAAATTCACATTTGTTGAACGAATCGGACCAGAACTCAAAGGNGTAAGACACCATGGAGCAACGTCCTCCCCTGCCAGAGCAGACCCCACACGGGGCACCTGGACCTGCCAAGGGCACTCACCTGCCCCAGCCACGGGGGCCCTGGGCAGGCAGTGACCCCCCAAAAGGCACCAACCCCACAGACCCAGCCGGGTCCACCTGGGAGCACCCAAGACCAGGTAACACCAACCACCTTCCACCAGCTTCTCCTGCACCTCTCTCTGCTCCACGAAACCACCCCGAAAAGCCTTGGGGGAAGCAGAGAGGAGGAGGAGGAGGAGGATGGGAGGGAGGATGCAACCAGGCAAATAACTGGGACACCAAGACAACCTTCCCTTGTACAGTGAAAAGGGTAAAGTTTATTTCATTTTCTTTTGGCTTATAGTAATTGTTACTCATGTTGGGTAAGACCGGTATGAGCCACCATGCAGTTTCTAATACACTAATCTTCACTATTGAGCTTTTACAGCTTGAACAGGTTTTTATTTTATTTCATTTCACTTTTGCGGCAGAAAATTAAATCGCTCAGACTCAGACGCGGCCTCCACGGAACGCCGTGGGCTTGCCTGAATTTTTGCTCCACGTTGGCTTCTACATTTCGAAAGAAGGTGAACAGGAAAGTGAGTAAAGCAGCTTGGATTGGCATTTCGCCCTCGCCCTCCCCTCGGCGCTTCGGGGTCCCAAATTGACCCAAACCGGGAGGATTTCGGAGCGGGGAGGGAAGGGAACGACTCGGTGTGGGCACGATTTTTAATNCCTCGGGGTCAGGAGGGGGTGTCGGGGGTGGGCTGCAGGTGAGGGGGCACCTGCCAGGGGCTGCAGCCCCGACTCAGCCCATTTGTCCCCACTGCCCCACTCCCTGTCACTCCACGGGGGACCCCACAGGGTACGGGTTGGTCTGGAGAAGGGAAGCCAAGAACGGGGTGGGGAGTCGGGGTCTGGCAGCAGCAGCTCCTGGTGGGGGGACCCCCAAAAACACCACCCGTGCTCAGAGCTCCTGCCCTGCCCTGGGGAAGGNGGAGGATGCAACCAGGCAAATAACTGGGACACCAAGACAACCTTCCCTTGTACAGTGAAAAGGGTAAAGTTTATTTCATTTTCTTTTGGCTTATAGTAATTGTTACTCATGTTGGGTAAGACCGGTATGAGCCACCATGCAGTTTCTAATACACTAATCTTCACTATTGAGCTTTTACAGCTTGAACAGGTTTTTATTTTATTTCATTTCACTTTTGCGGCAGAAAATTAAATCGCTCAGACTCAGGCGCGGCCTCCACGGAACGCCGTGGGCTTGCCTGAATTTTTGCTCCACGTTGGCTTCTACATTTCGAAAGAAGGTGAACAGGAAAGTGAGTAAAGCAGCTTGGATTGGCATTTCGCCCTCGCCCTCCCCTCGGCGCTTCGGGGTCCCAAATTGACCCAAACCGGGAGGATTTCGGAGCGGGGAGGGAAGGGAACGACTCGGTGTGGGCACGATTTTTAATGGCAACGCTCCCCCCCCTCCCCTCGCTCTGCTCCCACATCCCTGAATCCGGAACGGGAATTCCGGGCGGGCGCTTGGATTCGGAGATTTGGCTCCCCGAGCCTCTCGGCCAGGAGTTTCCTCCCCGGCGAAGCCCCACCACGTCCCAGCTCCCCTGGGCGGGGGGAAACACCCGTCCCGGGGAGGGAACCGAGGCAGCAAAACCACCCCCAAACCCCCCTTTGCCTCTTTGCTTCGAGCACAAGGACCAACCCCAGCCAGGCAAAGGCTGAGCCTCCTCCCCCCCTCCCTGCTCAGCAACCTCAGCGTGTTTCCGACAGGTCCAGCGTTAAAAAAATAAATATATATATACAGAGTTGGAAGGGACTGTTTATTTTAAAGTACTCGAGGAGCTTCACGAGTTCCCAGCACGAGACTCAGCCCAGCCTGAGGACAATTGGGAAGTTCAGCCAAATCTTGCATAGAAGTGGTTGACTTATTGCACATCGGAACCCAAAACCAGGGACTTTTGCTGCTGCAAAGATCACTTGCCATAAAGCTTTTGTTAAAATCCGGTTTGGGGGGGGTCAGGGGTTTGTTTGGAGTATATTTTTGTTGGTTTTTTTTTCTTTGGGGGACGTTTCCTGGCTATCTAAAGTCTAAGGACAACAGAAAAATCTTAAAAAAATAAAAATAACCATGGACAATGGCATAAGCCAGAAGCCATTCTATAATTCTTTTGTAGTTCTTTGTATTTACAAAAAGGCATGCCGATAAAATAAAATGATATATTACAGTATTTATAACATCTCTTAAAAAGTTCAACCACACTTTTTGAGCTATTTTTTTCCTCTTTTTTTTTTTAGGTTTTTCCTTTTTGTGCTGTTCTACAACGTAGCCTGTACATATGGATGCAGGGTTTTTTTCCCCTTGCTGTCGTTTCGTTATTGGTATTTATCAGCGGTGTCACACGTGCCAGCCTTGGAGCCACGGGGGCAAGGCGAGGGCTGCCCCGGGGGGCCGTGGCACGGGGTGGCTGCTCCACGGCTTTCCTGCTCGGGTTTGGGTTCTTTTAAGCGACTTCCCTGTGGTTTTTTGGGATGTGGGATTATGCAAACCCCGGGGCTCGTCCTCCCGCCGAGTTGCGGCGCCTTTTGGGTTTGCTCTGGGCGCCCTTGGGTTTGGTTGGGTCCCGACGTCGGCCCCGACCCTTTGCCATCCCCTCCCCGTGCCGGGGTCGCTGCCCCACCCTGGCGCTGGAGAGACCCCCCAGCCCGAGCCCGAGCCGTGGCTGAGGACACCCGTGGCACGAGGAAACGGGGATGGTCGTGGGTGGCTCATGATCTCCTTCCCGCCCCGGCGAGACCAGGCAAGAGGCAGCTCCGAGTGCCCCTCCCTGCGCGGGGCGGGGAACGGGAGGGGGCGAAGGCCCCCGCAGCTCCTGCACCCCCCGAAAAACCCTCCCACGGGAGGCCACGGGACAAGCGGGGTCCCCGTGCCCCAGCCTGCGGGGGGACCGCTGCGGGCGAGCCCCCTCCCCAGCTCCCACCAGCAGAGAGGAGACCCCGCTCTGCTCGAAGCCTTTATCTCCACCCAAAGAAGTGTCTGCGCCGCGGGACGGAGGCCGGGCGGGAATTAGTGCTAAATATTCAGGATACAACTGACCTTGCCGGCTGGTCGGAGCCCTAGGGTTTGGGTTTACAGTGACATGGATAACAAGCCATTGCCGGATTTATCCTCTCCCCTTGGGTGAGGTCCAGAGCAGCATTTGGGATTTTGTTCTATTTCAGTGTGCAAAAAGGATGGCTCTATGGGAAAGAAAGACAAAGTCGTTAAACGGACACACACAATCCATTCATCTGCCTCTTGGGTTCTCGCGGGGTTTTGTCGGGGCTCGATGGGTTTCATTGGGGTTTTGTTGCGTTGGCGGTGGTTGGGTTTTGTTGGGGTTTGTTGGGTTTTGTTGGGGTTTGTTGGGTTTTGTTGGGGTTTGTTGGGTTTTGTTGGGGTTTGTTGGGTTTTGTTGGGGTTTGTTGGGTTTTGTTGGGGTTTGTTGGGTTTTGTTGGGGTTTGTTGGGTTTTGTTGGGGTTTGTTGGGTTTTGTTGGGGTTTGTTGGGTTTTGTTGGGGTTTGTTGGGTTTTGTTGGGGTTTGTTGGGTTTTGTTGGGGTTTGTTGGGTTTTGTTGGGGTTTGTTGGGTTTTGTTGGGGTTTGTTGGGTTTTGTTGGGGTTTGTTGGGTTTTGTTGGGGTTTGTTGGGTTTTGTTGGGGTTTGTTGGGTTTTGTTGGGGTTTGTTGGGTTTTGTTGGGGTTTGTTGGGTTTTGTTGGGGTTTGTTGGGTTTTGTTGGGGTTTGTTGGGTTTTGTTGGGGTTTGTTGGGTTTTGTTGGGGTTTGTTGGGTTTTGTTGGGGTTTGTTGGGTTTTGTTGGGGTTTGTTGGGTTTTGTTGGGGTTTGTTGGGTTTTGTTGGGGTTTGTTGGGTTTTGTTACATTTTTGTTGGGGTTTGTTGGGGTTTTATTGGGGTCTGTTGGGTTTTGTTGGGGTTTGTTGGGGTTTTATTGGGGTTTGTTGGGTTTTGTTGGGGTTTGTTGGGTCTTATTGGATTTCGTTACATTTTTATTGGGGTTGTTGGGGTTTGGTTGGGGTTTTGTTGGGTTTTGTTGGGTTTTATTGGATTTTGTTACATTTTTGTTGGGGTTTTGTTAGGTTTTGTTGGGTTTTGTTGGGGTTTTGTTGGGTTTTTTCTCCTACTGGCGGGTCTACGGAGAAGATTCACTACGAACTGGGACATCCTGGTGCCGGGCAGGAGCATCACTAAGGTGTCTCTCCAAAGACAGTGCGCGGTAGATACTCGGTGGGTTATTTATGGCTTAACGCCCCTCCGTGGCCGGGGGACTGCGCGTCTCGTGGTTCCTCATGCATGGTCCCTGCTCATGCCGTCATGCAAGTCGCTTCTGCGCGTTAAGGAGCACTTTGCTGCTGGGGGGAGGAGCCGGATCGGCTCCAGGCTGAAGGTACCCGCCTGCCCCATCTCCCAAACCAAGAGAAGCCCATGGAGAAAGCAGGCTGCAGGTAAGAAATCCCAAATAAACCGTGACAACTCAATGGGTCAATGGGTGCTTTGTTTCCATTTGTTTCCTTTTTTTTTTTGTTCTACTTGTTTTAACCTTTTTTTTACTTTTTTTTGGGTTTTTTGGTTGGTTTTTTTTTTTTTTTTGCTGCTTAACTAAATGCAAATCTAGTTTCGCGTGAACGAACCCGTTAACGGCGTGAACTTCTGGGTTTTCTTTCAGGAACACTCAACAAAATGGGAAAA
Source organism: Sclerurus mexicanus (assembly GCA_013396755.1). Classification (NCBI taxonomy): domain Eukaryota; kingdom Metazoa; phylum Chordata; class Aves; order Passeriformes; family Furnariidae; genus Sclerurus; species Sclerurus mexicanus. The sequence continues at coordinate 169,327 of VWZF01003400.1, forward strand.
TAAAATCCATTTTTGGGCTGCTTTGGAAAATACACGAATCCCAGCAGCGGGTTTGGGGGGTGTGGGTGTGAGTGTGGTTTATTTTGCTCGTTTGTCCTAAGTTGCATTGACTGATGTGGAACATGCAGTATCCACCTGCCCGAACAATAGAAAATCCTTTTTTTTTCCTCTTTTTTTTTTTCTGTGTTTAAATGTTTGTTTACAGGGTCCTTTAAACAGGTGGAAGGTCACTGCTTTAGATGCAACGCTGTCACACGGGAAGCAGACTATGTTTGGTATAAGATCTTCAGGTAAGTGTCTCCACAGCTCTTCTGTACTGAGATTATTTCAGGAAGTTTGTAAACAATCTTTTTTTTTTGTTTTTTTTTTCACTTGCAAATATTTTAATTTGTACAACTCTACTATTTTTTTTTTAATTATTTTTTGTTTGTGTGTGTGTGTGTGTGTGTGTGTCTCAACACTTGGATTCCCTGGCGTCTTTTTGTCTCTTTGCCTTTTCTCTCCTCCCCTCCTCCGCCCGCTGCTGTTTCTCCTTCTCGGGTTTGGTGACGCTGTCGTAGGACGGCAGGGACGCCGTGGACGGGGTTCCTTCCTTTTTCTCCCTGTTGGCTCCCCCGTTTTCCAGTTTGGTGGACGCAGGCCTTCGGCTGATGAAGCCACGTCGCGCCAAACGAGCCCTGTAAGCCCTCTGGATCACCACGGCCGACACCTCCTCCTGCTTGCGCCGCAGCGTCGTGGTGATGGGCTCGTAAGACACTTTGGAAGGGTTGGACGCCACAAACCTCTCCTCCATCTGCTGCCTCAGGATATCCAGCTCCCCGCTGTCCCCCAGGACGCGTTTGGTGAAGGCAAACAGGATGTCCAAGCAGTGGATCCTGTCCCCACTTACCATGGGCAGGTCCATGGCGATGAGTTCGATGGTGTTGGGTTTCGGGACGCGCAGCGGATGTTCCAGGGCGTCGGCGAAGTCCGCCAGCTTGCTGTACTCAATGAACTGCGTGGCGTCGGGGTCGAACTTCTCCCAGATCTCATAGAAGGTCTCAAAGTCGTCCTCGCTCAGCGGGTCCGCGCTCTCCTCCGTCGCCACGCTGAAGTTCTCCAGGATGATGGCGATATACATGTTGACCACGATCAGGAAGGAGATGATGATGTAGCTCACAAAGAAAAATATCCCCACCGAAGGGTTCCCACAATCCCCCTTAAAGCCACTGCCCGGGTGCTCCTTGTCCAGGTCGCAGTCCGGGGGCCGGTTCAGGATGGGCAGCAGGAGCCCGTCCCAGCCGGCCGACGTGGTGATCTGGAACAAGCAGATCATGCTGTTGCCAAAGGTCTCAAAGTTGAACATGTCGTCGATGCCGGCCTCGTGCTTGACGTAGGCGAAGTTCGACATGCCGAAGATGGAGAAGATGAACATGACCAAGAAGAGCAGGAGGCCGATGTTGAACAAGGCAGGCAGGGACATCATTAAGGCAAAAAGCAGCGTGCGGATTCCTTTGGCTCCTTTGATCAAGCGCAGGATGCGGCCGATGCGCGCCAGGCGGATGACTCGGAACAGGGTGGGAGACACAAAGTACTTCTCAATGATTTCGGCCAGGAACATTCCTAGAGGAGAGAAGGGACGAGTGTGACAATGGAGATGCTGCTCCCTCCGGGCCTGGGGAGGGCCAGGGCACAGGGGGCACCGTGGGCAGATCTTCAGAGGGGGTCTGTGGTCAGGAGGCCTCACCTCCAGGCAGGTAAGTCCTCACCAGGGGACATAGAAGGGCAAACGCTGATCTTTGCTCTGGGGACCAGGGACAGCACCCAGGGAAGGGCTGGAGCTGTGCCAGGACAGGGTTAGGTTGGATCTCAGCACAAGGTTCTTCACCAAGAGGGTGGTGGGCACTGCCCAGGCTCCCCAGGGCAGTGGGCACGGCCCCGAGGCTGCCAGAGCTCCAGGAGGGTTTGGACAACGGGACAGGGACAGGGTGGGATTGTTGGGGTGTCTGTGCAGGGCCAGGGGTTGGACTTGATGGTCCTTGTGGATCCCTTCCAGCTCAGGAGATTCCAGGATTCTAAGTCTTAGCTGGGTGCTCCGGTTCCCCAAACAGTTCTGCGCAGAGCGAAGGAGAGGGTTCAGCTGCAGGGGGTTCATCCCACCCGGATAAGGACGGATGAGTTCCTTCCTGGGGATGCGGCTCTGGGTGCCCAGCCCTGCCCCAGGAGCCGGGCTACGGACTCTGCTTTGAGGGAGCTGAAAACGCGTGAGCTAAATCTGATTTCAAGCAGCAGAAAAACCCGGGGCTGAGTTTGAGGCTGTGGTTTGTCAGCGGGCCCGCGTGCTGCCAACCCTCACCCCGGTTTATTCGTGAGGTTGTGCGCATTTCGCACGTGAGACGGTAAAAAACCCGAAACCCGCCGGAGGAGCCGCTGACTCAACACCCAACCACGTGCAAACAGTCACGTGCCGCGGCAGGAAGCCCCGCAGGGGTATCTGCAGTGGTCACTGAGGCATTAAAACATTCTGATGGGGTGAGTGAGACTTCTGCTTTTAAAGGCAAGGAGAGCAACTGGCAAGTGGTTTAGTCCACACAGCTGGGAAGGAATTCCAGACCAGGGGGAGGAGGCATCAGCCAGGACCTCAGGCTGCCAAATTCCACCACGGTCTCTTCACGAGGCTGCAAGAGAACCTCCAAACCCAGCTGAGCACCCCCTTCCGCGACCAGAACACGCTCTCCCCTGCAAACACCGAGACAGCCTGGCCCCCAGGGACCTCTGAGTGGTGTCACACTTACCCACGATGGACAGAATCACGACCACGAAGTCAAAAATGTTCCAGCCGATGGTGAAGTAATAGTGGCGCAAGGCGAACATCTTCAGCACGCACTCGCACGTGAAGAAGATGACGAACACGAAGTTGATCCAGTAAAGGATGTCCTCCATCTGCTTGCTCTGCGTGTCCGTCTCCACCATCATGGTCACCATGTTGAGGCAAATGAGCATCATGATGACGATGTCAAAGGCTTGCTGGGTGACAAAGTCGAACACGGCGCCTTGGATGCGGTTCTGCGCGGCGGGAGGGACGAGGAAACGGGTTTGAACAACGACCGTGGAATTGGGGGATGGTTTGGGTTGGGAGGGTCCCTAAAACTCATCCCATCCCATCCCATCCCCTGCAAGGGGCAGGGGCACCTTCCACCAGCCCAAGTTGCTCCAAGCTGGCTTTGGACACTCCCAGGGAGGGAGCAGCCACAGCTTCTCTGGGAAATCCGTGCCAGGGCCTGCCCACCCTCCCAGGGAGGGATTTCCTCCTAATCCACCATCAGGCAGCAAATGATTTCACTGCTGGTGGGAAGAGGGATGAGGACATTGTCCCATCAGTATCTGACGGAGCTTTCAAGGCAAGCCCTGCCCACAGTCAAACCTGCTCAGGGCAAAGGCAGGAAAATACACCCCAAAACACGGTACTGCTGCCGGAGCATCTTCCCCTTGGCTGAGCCCAGAGGGAGGGGGAGGCACTTCCAGTCGGGACCGGGGAAGGCAGCCAGCCCCACCTCGCTCTGCCGACTGACTGCTGGGCACCTGGAGGAGAATCCAGCCCCCGCTGTGTCCCCAGCAGCAGGATGCCTTCGACACAGGGCATCGCAGGGGCTCCCCCCCTTTCTGGCTCTCTGAGGGACGCACAGCCTTCCAGAAAGCAGGGAAACGTGCTCAGCCCTCCAGCAGTGCAGCCCCCAGGGCTGGATCGCTGCCCAGCGCCTCCTCCCCACCTCTGGCCCCTCACCCAGGTGGGCTTTGGGGATTATTTTGTTGATTCAAGCGATGAGAGCTGATTAACACCGAGCCCAGCAGGAGCTTTTTAACCTTTCCCAGCTGACACCTGAGTTACAATGACACGAACGGGGTGATGTGGAGTCCAGCACGAGTTAGAACAAAGGAAGCTTTTGGAGCCAAAGCTCCTTTGAAATCTGTTCCGCAGGTTCCCCCCCCGAGTTCCCTCCAACACACTCACCAGAGGTCGGGGAATGGGTTTTTGAGGCTTCTTTGAGCCCAGCTTTTTCATGGCATTATAGTACTTCTTTTGTTCTTCTGTCATGAAGATATCTTGACCTCCAAAGTAAAGGGGCAAAAGGAAAACTGGTTACAATCAGCTCAGGGAGCAGCAGGGAAAGGAAGAAAGCCCAGCCCAGGCAGGAGGAGACCTGCAGCTATTCCACACGGGAACAGCTCACACTAAGGCCCAGGGTGGAGTGACCTTCCTTTCCAAAGGAGTGTTTTTTCCTAGGAATGACCTGTTTTATTGCACCGGCTCCTTCCCATCCCTCCCTGCCCTGTGTGATAAACTGGGGTGAGGGGTGAGGGCATCGACAGGACGCAAATCCTCAGCTTGACTTGGAAGAAAAGCAGCTGAGACACAGGCAGGAAGATGTTGCTCCCGGTCTGTATGTTAGCAAGGCACAAAAACACCTCAAAACGCCTCAAAATGTCGTTTAGGGGAAATGCCTAATCTGGCTGGAGTTTAAATCAAGCCTTGGGCTGCCTCTTGCAGCCTGAGCCTGCTCAGTCAGTCCCCCCGGGCTGGGCAGGGACTGAGAGCTCCAAAAAAGGAGGTTTGTGCCCCAAACTGACTTCATTTTGCAGCCTGAGGACCCTCCAACAAGTCTGAGCTCGAATCAGCGAACACAGATCACTTATCTTTTTCTTCTGTTGGTTGAAGTTGTCGATGATGACACCAATGAACAAGTTCAGGGTGAAAAAGGAGCCGAAGATGATGAAGATCACAAAATAGATGTACATGTAAATGTTGTCCTCGTACTTGGGTTGCTCTTCTTGCTGAAGGGGACACGAGAAGAGGAACAAATGACATTTGCAAGACATCACAGGAACACGGGCAAAACGAGACTGGTTGTGTTTCCAGGCTCTTTCTTTTGAAGATCAGAAAGATCAAAAAAGAGAAGGACATTTTTACACTGACACAGCCACGCCTGTTCCCAACCTGCACTCAGTGCAGGGCAAGAAAACCCACTCCAAAATACTTTCCCATAAAACATGAAGAGAAGAGAAGAGGAGGGAGGGGAAAAAGCAAACCCAAAGGAAGCCCCAGTATTTGCATGATTCCAGCAGGCAAGAGCCAGAGAAGTGCCCCAGGAAGGACTCCAAGCCAGACACAATTCCAGCACCGGATTCACACGGACGTTCCCATGCAGACAAAAGGTTCACGGGGCACCTCCTGGCTAATTCCCCCCATGATTTACTTTGATCATTAAATCTCGCTGTGTTCTTTCCTCCGCTGTGTCTCTGCTCCAGCAGGAGCAGAACAAAACAAGCAACCGGAAGAACCTGTCGCTTTTGGGAATTTCCTTGGGCATCTTTTAACTCACCAGGGCGACAGAGCAAATACAGCACTAAAAACACTCTCTGCAGCCCTCACTCTTGAATTCAGCAGAGCAAAAGGGCAGAGTGAAACACGGGCAGGGGAGTTTGGGGTCTTGCACTTTACCTTTCTGGAATCTACTGCTGCGTACATGATGTCCATCCAGCCCTTGAAGGTGGCCTGGCAAAGAAAACACACGTTCTCTGAGGCAGAATTCACCCAAAACACGACAAAAAGCCTCACTTGTGCTAATTCAAGGACTCCCTGGCCCTCCTGGTAGCCCTGCGGAATGAACTTTAATATTACTTAAATAGTTTTCTATTCATTTAAATTAAACCAATCAAGCTCGAGGAGTTGGTCCACGGGAACCCCATGAGGTCCAACCAGGCCAAGAGCAAGTTGTCACACAAGGGCCCCTTGCTGTGCTGGGAAACCCACACGTTGGGACAGGGAGGGGACACCAAAAAGGCCCTTTTATTGCAGCCACAAGCCCAAGGGGGACCGAGGGGTCAGAGCCGGACTCACGACTTGCAGAAGAGCCAGGTATCCTGCCCCGACGTTGTCAAAGTTAATTTTCACGTTCTTCCATCGGATCTCCGTGGAGTTGGGCGGCATCAGAGCCTCGCAGTCTGTCTTGTTGTTAACAACGTCTATCTCAAAGCGGTGCTCAGCTGTTTCATTAAAGCAGTAATGATATTTCCCGGCAAACAGGTTAACCCCCATAATGCTGAAAATCAGCCAGAAGATAAGGCAGACCAACAAGACATTCATAATGGAAGGGATAGCGCCAACCAAGGCGTTGACAACCACCTGTGTTGGGAGGGGTGGGAAAAAGTTTCAGTATAAGACACGAGGCAGGAGACGGCGAGCATCAGTACAGCTGTTTTCGGGGGGGGAACGGCGCTGGGCCACCGACACGCCGGGGTTGGCTACTCCAGGCAGGAGCCGGCAGTGAACTTCTGCCGAGCCGTAACAAATCCTGCTCCAGAGCCCCCCGGGGAGGGGGGTCTGTTTTCAAAACCAAACGGGCCGCGCTGCTGGATGGACAGAGTTCGACTTTGGAACGTTAAATGACGATTATTTCACATCGTTTCCGTCGCCCGAAGGGAGAGGGGGGATTAGGGTTCCCTCGGAGCCCAGTGCGAGGACGCTCCTGCTCGTGGATCCCACGGGTTTCCCCAGCCAGTGGCCCCTCCGGCCGTTCCCCACGTTCAAACAAGGCTGTTTTCACTCCGGAGCCCGATCCTGCTCCCACCCCGGGGCTCGGCGCCGGGGGTGGGGACAGCACCGAGCCCGGCTCCGGTCACACTGAGGAACACCAAGGTCATACCGTGACTAAGCAAGGCCGGTCAGGTTGCCCCAGGCAGACGCTGAGCATGCAGCCGGGCGGGCTCGGGGGCACACAAGAGCCACGTTCCTCCGTCCCCAACGCGGCGCCGTCGGGGACGGGCTTGGCCGGCGCTCGGCTCTCCCACCATCGCCTCGTTTTAGCCTTTCCCAGTCCGGGAGCGCCGTGTCCCTGAGCATCCCCGGCCACCACGTGGCCGAATGTGGAGGCTTTTAATAGAGGTAGGTCAGCGGGATGTTAAATCTTTTATTATGATCTCCTAATTTAGGTCCCTTTAAGAGGTGAGGGGAAGCTAAACTCCTGTCACCCCCTTCGCCTTCGTTTCCAAAGGCGGCTCAACTGCTCGGGGATTTGGGAGTTCTCGGGTGGCAGCGCCTGAACCACAGCTGGTCCTGGTCCCCTCTGATCCACCACCACACACAAGGTGTGATGCAAACCCGTGTCCTCCTTAGAGCAGGTCAGGTGTCCAAGGCCAGCTTGGACTGGGCTTGGGGCAACCTGGGCTGGCGGGAGGTGTCCCTGCCCGTGGCAGGGGGTGGGACTGGATGATCTTTAAGATCCCTTCCAACCCAAACCATTCCACGGAGGAAAACCGAAGACCACGGTGATCTAGAAAGTGAGTGTCCCACTCCAACTGCTAAACTACGTCAGGAACTCATCGCTGCACCCAGGGAGGGCTGAGGGCACAGGGGACAGTCCAGCCTTCGCTCTCATCCTCCCTTCATCCCAACGGCTGCTGGACACCAACACCAGCGAGCTTTTTGGGGCCAGATCCTCCCGTCAGTACGTTGGGCCGCTCCAGCTGTCACAGGAGGTGACAAAAGGGTGAAATCCCCCCGAAACGCAGTCCCCTGCAGCTGGTGAAGCTGCCCCAGCTTCCCAGGAGCGGGGAGAGGAGGAACGTGGCTCTTGTGTGCGGACTGACACGGACACATGCACATCCCACGGCACCACGGGCAAACCCCCCGACTGAGCCCAGAGCAGAGCAAGCTCCTGCAAATGCAGATTGTTATGGAGGAGAGAAAAGCAAAGAACTCCACTTTGGGTCTCCCGTGCAAAGGCATTTCAGCCCCCCGTCCTCTGGCTCTGGTCCGCTTGGAGGGGGCAGGGACACTCGTCTTCCAGTCGAAACAAAGGAAGAATCATTGGGTTTGGGTCTCTGAGAGGGCTGGAGTTGTAACTATCAACTCTGCTGTGGTGAATCCCCCACCCTCAGGATGAGCATTTCCTGATGGTGCATCAGAAATCTTCCCTCCAGCACGGCTTAAAACTGGTTTTAATATGCCCAGGTTTGGTGCTGGGCCTGTTCTTTGCGATCAGAATCCTGGGCGGGACCTGAGCCCAGCCCAGCAAAGCTCTGCCCTTGTGCCCATGGGAAGTTCTCATCCTTTGTGCTGTCACCACCCAGTCAGGTTTAGAACGAAGCCAATGACACAAAGAAATAACAGCGGAGAAGAAACTCTCCTTTTTGGACTGGGACTCCTGGAATTCCAGGGAACTGGAGGAGCCCTGATCAGCTCAGTGCCCCTCACACTGGATTTCGGGCTCAGTTACACCCCAGCAAACACAAAGAGCAGAGGGACCCAGGGGGAAATGCTCCAGTCAGACCCTGAAGTGAAACTGTGACTTCCCTTCCCTTTTCCTTTAAAAAGCATAATTTTATCTCCTGTCATCTCTCTGATTTCGAGCTAACTGGGATTTAGCACAAACCCCACGTTATTGTTCTAAGAGCACCTGGGAAACCCCTTCATCCAAAATACCCTTTACTTCATTTTTCCACCATATAATTTTTGGTTTGGCACATTCATAGGAGACTCTTTCAACCCCAAATGGGGAAAAAAGCAGCAAAATGCAGAATATCAGTGGCAAAGCAGCGAGACGCCGCAATAATCGACATCCCCAAGGGAGCGGTGCCAGTTCCAATTCGAGGAAAGCTCGTTAAGTTCAGTGCTTTGCTTGTGCTTCGTTCGGGTTCCACAGTGACAGGACAGGGACCAAAAAGCATGGAAAAAGGGGAGGGGGTGGAAAGGGAAAGCTTCACTACCAGACAAGGCTGCCAGTCGCCACCAGACCGGACCGAGAACAACAAGGTGCAACGAGAGGAACGAAACCAAAGTTTTCGAGCGGCTGAGCTCCCCCGGCCCCTTCCTGCAGCGACCCCCGAGAGGCAGCAGCCTTTTCCCCCGGCAGGCAAACTGCTCTTGCCAAACCCTCTCAGCCAGAGCCTCCCAATCCGATCCCACCGAGAGCCAGCACCGGGAGGGGCCGGACGCCGCCGCGAGGCGGTTCCGGTTCTGCTTCTTTGCACCTGGTGATTCTCCCTAGACCGAGAAAGTTCCAGCTGAGAAGCCCCTCGGATGCTCGAGGTCAAAGCCAGGCCAAACGAGAGCAGCCAAGTGTCGACACGGGGCTACGAATGGCAGGTGGGTTGGGCCGGTAATTGATGTGATGAGGCAGCTTATGCATCTCCCTTGGTTAGAGGGGAGGGCGCGGGCAGGGCGAGGGGACATCCACGGAGAGGTGACCGAGTCGGCAGCTGCACCGTGATTCTGTCGGGAATTTCCTCTCCCCCCAAGCCCAGTTTTGATCGGTTCTAGCATGCTTCAAAAGAAACCGCTCCACGGGCATGCAGAAGGATCAGCTGCTAATGGAGTCTTACCCTCATCCCCTCAAACCGGGACAACGCTCTTAAAGGCCTCAAGGCTCTCAGTGTCCTAAGGGACTTTATGGCACCTAGTTCCGAGTAGCCCAGGGCATTAGCTATAAGGCTGACTAAAGAGACCTACACAGAAAACAGAAACAAAAGGAGAGAGAAAAGAAAAAAAAAAGAGAGAGAGAGATAAAAAATAATAAAAAAAAAGGAAAAAAAAAAAAGGAAAGGAAAAAACAAAAAAAGAAAGAAAAAAAAAAAAAAAAAAAAAGAAAGAAAACAAAGGTTCCAGACTGTTAGATTGGATCCCCTAACCCTGATTGCCCAGCCCAGGAGCCACCTGGGCCGCCCCAAATACCGAAGCCATGACACCAGCTGCCTACTTCACTTGACTGAACCGACCTGGAAGGAAATAATGAGGCTGAGAAGAGAACAGAGGGGAGAGATCAGTGAGAGAGAGGCAGAGACACACACGCGGAGGGGCTGCCGAGGAGGAGCCCGAGCAAAAGCCTTACCCTCGCCCTGCCCCGGCGGCGGATCCCGGCGGCGCCCATGAAATTTAAGCCAGACAAATGTTAAAGGCACCTATGGGAAAGAATACAGATAAAGACACACGCTGCACACCTGGGGCGGCTCAACCCCGGCCAGGACGGGGCGGACGGCTCCTGCGGACGAGGGGACGGCCGTGTCCCCCGTGTCCCCCGCCTGTGCCACCAGCAGCCGGGTCCCTGCCTGCCCCGGGCGCTCTCGGAGCGTCCCCAAGGAGGACGCGCTCGCGCGCCGAACCACCACGTTTTCCACCACGTTTTCCACCACTTCCTCCGAGCACAAAGACGACCTGGAGCCAGAGCTGGGCTCTGCGGGTGGGGGTCATCGAACGTCCCCGAGCCCACCGAGCCACGGCCGTGACCTGGCCACGTGCAAAGAGCCACGGGCACCGCCCAGCAGCTGCCGCTGCTCCCAGTTCTGCTGCTGCCACGTGGACACGGGTGAGAAACAGATGTGCCAACCTTTTGTGCGGGGAAAAAAAGACAGCGATAAACAGCGAGAAGGGAGGGAAAAACACGGGAGCTCCTCCCGGGACGGGTGGGGTTGGAGCTGGGTTTTCAGAGCAGGACGCTTCCTATGTGCCAGTCTCTGCTGGAATAATCATGTGAAGTTAATTATAAGGAGGATTCTTATCCCACACGTATTCCAGGGGAATTCCAGAGCCACATTTCTAATGCATAAACATGTGAGGAAACTGGGATTTCGCCCTCTTTGGTGCACGTGCCTCACAAGTGCCTTTTCCATCGTGACGTGACGAGTGTCCCTTCCATGGCAGGGACTTGGAATTAGATGATGTTTAAGGTCCCTTCCAACCCAAACCATGCCACGATTCCATGGCATCTGCCCCAAAAAGAAATGGCTACAATATGTGGCCACACAGCTCTCTGGGTTTTCCATCTGGTTTTAAAACTCCACTGATGAAACCCATGCCAGCGGTGTCCCAAAGGTTCCAGCAGAGATCCCAAGGGTGTCCCAGAGGTTCTAACAGAGCCTTCTGAAGGAAAACCAGCCCACTGAGGGCACAACCAAGCCCTCAGCAACACTGGTACCTTAAAATCCTGGGCCTGAATACCAAAATCCAGTGGATTTGGAGGTGTGATCTGTTTACCCTGTCAATACAACACTGGAAGTGCCCCATCCCTGGGAATTGCCCCATCCCTGGGAATTGCCCCATCCCTGGGAGTGCTCAAGGCCAGGTGGGATGGAGCTCTGAGCAACCTGGCCTCGTGGAAGGGATGAGCTTTAAGGTCCCTTCCAACCCAAATCGCTCCCTGATTCCAGGATTCCACGAACACAGGGCACAGGCTCCAGGAATTCCCATCCTTCAGCTTCTTCCCCTCGGGATAACCCCTCACTCCCCAGCAGGACACTAAGACCACGACAGGAAGAGGCTGCTTGAGGCTTTCAGGGCTCGCCCAGGGTTATTCCCCGGGGACATTCCGAGGGAAGACACGGCAGGCACGAGGTCGGGCAAAGGGAATCCCAGAGTGACTGAAAAGCAGAATCCTCCATTACTGCCCCGAGAAAGTCGTCACAAACACACCCAGGAAGCTCTGGGGATGAGGAGGGGGCTGGACAACGCTATCAACCTGCAAAATAACAGCCAAGAGCGTTGTTAGGATGCAAAGGCTCGTTCCCTGCTGTCCTGGCTCGCTCCAACTCCACCCACGGCACATCCCAAAATTTGGGGTGAAACCACGGGATTTAACAGGAGATTCTGGCAGGGGATATTTTGGCATCTCAAAGTCACATTTCAGACCCCTGGCAGAGAAAAATGTGCAACTCTCCTGCCTGAGACACGACGGGGAAAAGAAATCCCTCCTAAAGCCCTGGGAATTCCAGAGCCTTCTTCCCTCCCTGGACCTGTGTCACCTGCCTGGGAAGGTCCTGAGCTTTGCCTGGGAAGGAAAAGGAAATGAAACCTGTGCCCATTAACCGGCCCTTCATTCCCAACAACTGGGACTGAACTGGAACCTCCAGGCAGTGAGAGACATCCAGGGCTACTGGCAGAAAAGGAGACTCACAACATGCGCTTGTGGCCTGGGAAAGGTGTCGAGGGGATCAGGGAGGATTTTTTTGGGAAAAAAAATAAATGTAAAGTTTCAGTTTTCCACAGGAAACGTAGAGTTTGAGTCACTTCTGCCCCTGAATTCCAAGCACAGCTCCTCCACCTACTCAGGAATATTTCCAGAGTGATAATGGTGCTGAACAGCGACTGAATCATACACAGAATGTTCCAAAGGAGAAGCTCGGAGAAGTTGTGAATTCTTTTTTAAATTCCTGGCTTTTGAGGCTTTCCCTGCGGCCACTGATTCCCAGCTGGATGTGCTGAAATGCTCGAAAAGAATCCCAGCACTTGGAATGCCAAAGTTCCTGTTTATGCAACTCTTTGGGCTCCAGCCCTGCTGAATTCCACCATTTTCTGCCACTTTGAGCAGCATAAATTCCATTTATTTCAAATTCCCTTGCTGTGCTTCCGAGCCAAATCTATCGCTAAAACCTCCCCCTATTGTCCTTCTTCTAACTCTCCAAGTTATCCTCCCTTTTTTAATCCCCCCGTTTCTCCTCCCTCCCAGAGGGAATTCCAGGGCTGATCCATCCCACCTGTGACCCCTGATCTGCCCTTCCCGTCTCCTCTGGTTCTGCCTGTCCTTTCCTGGGCCTTTGGAGCAGAAGGAGGAGGAGGATGTTGAATGTCGAACTCCACTCTGCACAAAAACCTTTCCAAGTGGAGATTCCGGGGTTCGGGACAGCCCTCGGGGGCACCGGGGACCTTTGGCTGCCTCGTCACCCCCTTGTTGTGACCAACACGAGGAAATGATTCCAGAGAAGGTCAGTCCTTGCCCACCACACCTGGTGACACCTCCCGGTGGCCCAACACGTGGGCAGGTCTCCCAAAAACCCCATTTCCAGCTGAGGAAAGAGCCAAGGGCTGGGAAAGCTCCCCGGTCACACCCAAAGCACCGGGAGCACCCCCAGGGCTCAGGGCTTTGATCCTCCTTTGATGTGCAGACTCACAGGGATCTGGGACTGAATCCTCTGGGATTCAGCGAGGATGGATGCCAGGAGGAAACACTCCCCAGCGGGTTTTTTCCAAGCAGGAGTAAGAGGAGAGGATACATACAGCCACAATGAGGAAATCCAGCCAGCACCAGGCGTTGGTGAAGAACTTCACAAATCCATAGGCACACCACTTGAGCAGCATCTCCAGGATGAAGATGTAGGTGAAGACCTTGTCTGCGTATTCCAGGATGGTCCGGATGGTTTTCCTCTGCTCTATGTAAATATCCTCAAAAGCCTGGGGAAGAGCCAGGAGCTCGTGTCATTACATGGGATTCATTCCACAGTCCAGTGCTGTCACCCAGGAGCTTATTCAAAGGACACTGAGATGGGTTAAATATACAGCTCCAGGTGAGCAAAATATACATAATGTGTATAAAACACATAAATCATCCAGAGTAAAATGAATTCTGGCCCCTTACAGTGACCTTTCTCTGTTGGAGCAGTTGCAATGCTGCAACGCTGAACCAAAACAAGGAAATTCCTGGATAACTAAGACAGGGATTTCTTGATTTCCAGGGATCTGAGCGCAAGGTTTTAATGTGTGACATCCAGTGGCCATTGGGGTTTGGAGTCCCCACCCCAGAGGTGTCCAAGGAATGGCTGGAGGTGGCACTCGGTGCTCTGGGCTGGGGGGCAAGGTGGGCATCGGGCACAGGGGGGGCTCCACGACCTCAAAGGGCTTTTCCAACCCCAGCGATCCTGGGATTTTGTGATTCTGTGAAAGGAGACTTAGACAGGGGCTGACTTTGCCCCACATCCTCCCCTTTCTGCCCAGATTTGCAGGCCCTGTTCTTCATTGGAACTAAACTGAAGCCATCAGTGGAGGCTCCTGCACAGGACCCTGGGGGAGCCCTGCTGCTCCCCAGGAAAGAAGCCCCACAGTTTGCTTCCCCCCCCTCCCAAATTTCCCACAACCAGACGTCCCCTGGGCTGCACTCTGTACTCACCAAGGCACCGCTGCTCAGGAGGATCATAAAGATGATGAAAGTCTCAAACCAATTATGCTCCACGATCAGGAAACAGGTTTTCCTCAAGGTCCACCACGACTTGCCCAGCCCCTCCTCGATGTTGACCTGGCAACACTTGCAGCGCTGCATGCACCCTGCGAGGGGGACAGGGCACAGCTGGCTCAGGGACACGGAATTCCAGGGGCAGGGACACAACTCCCACCCTCCAGGGGCGCTTTGGATGCCACCGACACCAAACACGCCGAGTTTCGGTTCGGACTCCTGCGCTCCTGAGGGTTTGGGGATTGTTCTGCCACTCCCGGGCCCCAGTGAACAGCAATCTGGGGACACAGCAGCTCCTTCTGCCCGGTGAGGTCCAGGAGCTCGAGGGGACGGATGGAAAACTCCCTGACAAAATAACCTTGAACCATTTAAAGCATCTTTGCCATGGGAATACCTGGAATGGATCAGCTGCTCAAAGACATCGAGGCCAGAGACGGGAGGGGAAAAGTGCTCTGCTGCTGAGTACTCGAGGCATCAGCTGACCAAAAACCACCCTGCTCTACTACAGGTCACCCGTGATTCTTCAGGAACTCCTCTCTGGGAGGGTGGGGAGACCCTGGCACAGGGTTTGGAGCAACCTGGGCTGGTGGAAGGTGTCCCTGCCCGTGGCAGGGGTGGAGTGGGATGGGCTTTGAGGTCCCTTCCAACTCAAACCAGTCCGTGGCTCTGTAATCCACATCGTGGCAATGGCAACCGCATCTCCCAAATTCCTCCAAATCAGTTCACCAGCATCCAAAGAGGATCTCAAAACAAGCTGAGAACCAGCCCTGACCCAGGCTGGCCTAACCCTAAGGTGAGCTTGCAGCAGCCCAGTCCCCAGCACAGCTCCAAGGCCTCTTCCTTCACCCAGAGCTCACCTTCTGTGAAACAAGCATCTGGGTCCAGGTACTCCTCCGGTGCCTCCACAGGGACTTCTTCCACTTCAGGCTTTATATCAATGGTGCTGCCCTCGGAGGAGCTGGTGTCATCGAGTTTCTGAGCACAAAACAGACCCCAACCCCATCAAGAACCAGTTCCCAACAGATGATGGATCTTCACCACGACTCGGCCACGATTCGGTCACGTTTACTGGGATGAAAGTTGTTTCCTCCCTTCACTCCCTGAGGTTCTGACCCCCCTCGAGCTCATGTTTGCAGGACACACGGGATTATGCACTGATGTGGTGAAGGGTGTCCCTGTCCATGGCAAGGCGGTTGGAACCAGATGATCTTTCATGTCCCACCCAGCCGAGACCATTCTGTGACTCCATATATTTTATATAAGCATTCCTGCCTTTCCACAGAGCTGCTCCCATGAGGAACTTCTGCCTTGAGTGCAAACATGACAGCACGAACAGAAACTCTGGGCTGGAACTGCCCAGTTCCCCCTCCCAAGACGCTTCCAGGTCCTCACAGCCCACCAAACGACCCGAATGAACCTCTGGCCCTTCCTCCCACGTCCCACATCCCACGTCCCACCTCTTTGCTGCCGTCGGGATCCGTGTCGCTGCTGAAATCCTCCGTGTTGAGGTTCTCAAAGTCCGACTCGCCAACGGCGATGGGGACGCGGACGGTGAGGTTGGGGTTGTTGATGAAGGACATGTGGTCCTCGTCGATGATGTACTTCTCCACGCTGCTCCCGATGCCGCTCGTGGTGCCGTTGCCGTTCTTCTGGAAGTCGATGTCCCTGTTGATGTCGGCGCCCGTGTGGTTGGCGATGCAGTTCACCTTCTTGTCATAGAGCTCGTCCAAGGGCTTCACCTCGTCCGCCTCCCGCTGCTTGAAGTGGGCCTGCATGAACTCCCGCACCTTGGCCTTGGTCCAGGCGATGCCCTTCTTGATGCGGATCACCGAGATCTGCAGGTTGTTCATCTCGCCGTCGTCGTCCGTGGCCGCCAAGTTGTCCGCGCTGAAGGAGCTCAGCAGCAAGGCCAGGAACAGGTTCAGCACCTGGAAGGGAAGAGGCGATGCTGGGCTGGATGTGTTCCCGGAGGACGCACGTCCCGCGGGTGCTGCAGAGCTCTGTCTCCAAACTCCACCGAGAACCGGCTCTGGTGTCCCCCCCGGAACGAGACCCTGGCCCCGAACGGGGACCCCCGTGCAGCAAAGGGCTCTGAGGGGTGCCGGGGTCTGCTGCAGGCACAGGGTTCTCCCCACGGAGCCCCTCGCAGGCTCCAGACCAGAGGGACCGAAGCAGCAGCCACCCAAGGGATTTGAATTCAGCCTTACTGGTTCAGACCCACCTCTGGCTCAGAAAAAAAACGGCCAAAATCCTGGCAACGCGAGTGATCTCTCCGGGCTCTATTTCCTCGCCCACATCGAGTGACAGTCCCCAAGACTGATTTTGCCAAAACCCCTTGGCAAGCCGGGCCCTCTCGGAGAGAGCTCCCGACACCTCTGGGAAGGCTTGCAAGTGTTCATGTGACTCCATTCTTGCTCACATTTTCCTCCACAGACTTTCCTCCATGGAATCTCAGACCAGAAGGAACCATCCTGATCTAGTCCAACCTCCCACACAACAGGCCGGGCCGTTTCACAGCCCATTCCTGCACCTCGTGACTGAGCCAGTGGGCAGCTTTCAGGAGACACTTCCAACCTCATTTTAACACTTCAGGGCCTTCCCCTGTGCACCAAATTGCTCCGTTTCCTGGCCAGTTAAAACACCAGGTTTTGCTTCTTTTTCAAGCTGCTTTTACCGCTCTGGCCGGGTGTGGGTCTGTCCCCTTGGGCTGAGGGTTTGTTCCTCAAAACGCTCCGATGTTTTATTCGTGGGCAACTGCTGAAGGCCCCCATCAAGCAAAGAATATCGTGCTGCCAAAGTCCACAGGGCTGTTCATAGTCAGAGGCCATGAAGGACCCCAAGAGAGCAGGAACAGACTCCTGAATCACCACTCCCCCATCCTGTGGTGTCCCCGAGCTCTACCCCACCCAGAGGCAACCAAGAAAGCCCATCAGTAACCATTTACTGACCACTAAATTTCCGATGACCATGACCATCATGAAGACAATCAAGCACATGGCCTGTCCCGCCACTTCCATACAATCCCACATGGTCTCAATCCATTCCCCACACAACACACGGAAGACAATAAGGAAGGAGTGGAAGAAATCGTGCATGTGCCAGCGGGGTAGCTCACACTCCGGATTGATCTTGCAGACACACTCCTTGTAGTTTTTGCCGAAGAGCTGCATCCCCACCACGGCGAAGATGAACACGATGATGGCCAACACCAAGGTCAAGTTCCCCAAGGCACCCACTGAGTTACCGATGATTTTTATCAGCATGTTCAGAGTGGGCCAGGACTTGGCCAGTTTGAAGACTCTCAGCTACAAAAAAAACAAACCCAAAACAAATGACACTGAATTTCATCTTCAACAAAGAGGAAAATGGGGCAGGACTTCCGAAACAACAACCCCCTGGTATTTGTTTGAAGACAAGCCTTCTGCTGCCGAGGTCAGTGGGAGCAGGGAATGTTTAACCTCCCTCGGAATCTGGGCTCAGTCATCCCACACACACGGGCCTCCCTTCCCAAAGGGAAAGTCACCCTTTCCTGCCCAAACGCCACGAGCTGTTAGAGCTTGCAAAGAGAAGTTGTGCAGGAAGGAGAGACCACAAAAATGGCACCATTTCATCGCTGTCCCCCCCAAACCCAGGAAAAAAAAAGGGTTTTCCCTTTTCTTACATAACTGGGAAACATTTCTCGTGTAAAGGGAAGGGCTGGGGCTGTGCCAGGGAGGGTCAGGGGGGATCTCAGGGAAAGGTTCTTCCCCCAGAGGGTGGTGGGCACTGCCCAGGCTCCCCAGGGCAGTGGGCACGGCCCCGAGACTGCCAGAGCTCCAGGAGGGTTTGGACAGCGGGACAGGGACAGGGGGGATTGTTGGGGTGTCTGTGCAGGGCCAGGAGCTGCACTGGATGGTCCTTGTGGGTCCCTCCCANGTGTCCCCGAGCTCTACCCCACCCAGAGGCAACCAAGAAAGCCCATCAGTAACCATTTACTGACCACTAAATTTCCGATGACCATGACCATCATGAAGACAATCAAGCACATGGCCTGTCCCGCCACTTCCATACAATCCCACATGGTCTCAATCCATTCCCCACACAACACACGGAAGACAATAAGGAAGGAGTGGAAGAAATCGTGCATGTGCCAGCGGGGTAGCTCACACTCCGGATTGATCTTGCAGACACACTCCTTGTAGTTTTTGCCGAAGAGCTGCATCCCCACCACGGCGAAGATGAACACGATGATGGCCAACACCAAGGTCAAGTTCCCCAAGGCACCCACTGAGTTACCGATGATTTTTATCAGCATGTTCAGAGTGGGCCAGGACTTGGCCAGTTTGAAGACTCTCAGCTACAAAAAAAACAAACCCAAAACAAATGACACTGAATTTCATCTTCAACAAAGAGGAAAATGGGGCAGGACTTCCGAAACAACAACCCCCTGGTATTTGTTTGAAGACAAGCCTTCTGCTGCCGAGGTCAGTGGGAGCAGGGAATGTTTAACCTCCCTCGGAATCTGGGCTCAGTCATCCCACACACACGGGCCTCCCTTCCCAAAGGGAAAGTCACCCTTTCCTGCCCAAACGCCACGAGCTGTTAGAGCTTGCAAAGAGAAGTTGTGCAGGAAGGAGAGACCACAAAAATGGCACCATTTCATCGCTGTCCCCCCCAAACCCAGGAAAAAAAAAGGGTTTTCCCTTTTCTTACATAACTGGGAAACATTTCTCGTGTAAAGGGAAGGGCTGGGGCTGTGCCAGGGAGGGTCAGGGGGGATCTCAGGGAAAGGTTCTTCCCCCAGAGGGTGGTGGGCACTGCCCAGGCTCCCCAGGGCAGTGGGCACGGCCCCGAGGCTGCCAGAGCTCCAGGAGGGTTTGGACAGCGGGACAGGGACAGGGGGGATTGTTGGGGTGTCTGTGCAGGGCCAGGAGCTGCACTGGATGGTCCTTGTGGGTCCCTCCCAGCTCGGGATATTCTGTGATTCTAAGGTTTCTAGTCGCTCCATGTACAGCAACATTCAAAAAGAGCTGGAATTTGGAATACCAATCGGAAAGATCGCAGCACAGAAAGTCCTTCCACATCCGCCAGACTCAGCTCCATTAAACTCAGGGACACAATAAAGCCATCAAAGATGTTCCAGCCTTCTTGGAAATAGTAGTAGGGATCCATGGCGATGAGCTTCAGGAACATTTCCGCTGTGAAAATCCCGGTGAAAACCTGGAGTGGGGGGAAGAGACAAAGAGCAGGCAAAGAGTGGCTTTCATTAGTGCTTTGATCTCCAGGTTAAACCCCAGCAATACAATCCGGTCTAAGCCTAAGTCTCCATGAACAAGCTCTGCATCCCAGCAGGAGCAGATCCACGGGGAATGTTCCCCACCGCTCTCTCACCAGGTTTCCCACGGAGAGCACGTGTTCGAACTGCGGGGTCATGGGGTGGTGCTCCATGGCCATGAACAGCGTGTTCAGCACGATGCAGATGGTGATGGCCAAGTCAACAAAGGGATCCATGACAATCAAGTTCACGATCTCCTTCAGCTTCATCCAGTACGGGTGGCACTCCCAGATCAGGAACGTGTTGGCAAATTTGTACCAGCAAGGGGGACACTTCCTCTGGGACTCCTCCAGCTCTGCAGGGGCAAAACGAAACTCAGCTCGGGCTTCTCCTCTGAGGCTGAAGACAAAGACTGACAAAGCCATGAACCTTCTGACCACGGCCATGGCAGAGGAGTTGGGTCAAGTTATCGGACAGGTTGGACATCAGCAGGAATTTCCTCATGGAAAGGGTGGTGAGGCTTTGGAAGGGGCTGCCCAGGGAGGGTTGGAGTGCCCAGCCCTGGAGGTGCCCAAGGCAGGACTGGCCGTGGCACTGAGTGCTCTGGGCTGGGGGACAAGGCGGGCATCGGGCACAGGGTGGGCTCCGTGGGCTGGCAGGGCTTTTCCAGCCCCAGGGATCCTGGGATTCTCTGCTTTTACTGAGCTTCTCTGCCTTCTCTGTCCCCCCGGAGGAGCTGCACCACACCCGCCCCAGGTCCCCAGAGCTGCAGTTCCAACCCTGAGCTCCCCCCGAATTCCACGATTCAATGCAAACGACTCCAAACGAAGGGCTATATTTAACTCAGAACCGATCAAGGTAAAACAGTCTAAATCAAAGTTACAGACTCCAAACTGCCTTTGGTGCCAGTTTTTAAATAACTGAGATGAATTCTGTGCTGAACACGGCCCCGCTCTAAAAGAGGAAAGAGATGACATAATGCTGCCGAGGCTCTTCCGCAGGAATAACCTGATTAAGACCAACCACAGCCATTTACAGGAACCCAACACGAGGCCGTGTCCACCTTTTTGTTGGTTTGTTTGTTTGTTTTAAACTGCCTTATTTCAAGTGCCTCGGGGGGGGGAAAGAATCCAACTGCGGAGTTCCCCCCTCCGTTTGTTGCCTCGCTGTGGTTCCAGTCGGGCTGTGCAGCTGGGAGGGCTCAACTTTCCTTTCTCCTGGGTAGGGAAAGGACCGCTGTGCTCTCCTTCCCATTGGTTCCCTGGTTGCTTAGTATTCAGTTGCCTTGGAATTTGGGAAGTTAAAAGGAGGCCCGTGGCTCCGGAGCCCGTGGGCGTTTGCGCAGGAGGGAAGCGCGGCAGAGCCCCGCTCTGTTTCTAAGTATATTTGGTTTTCATACGGTTTTATTGCAGGAGGCAGCAGGAATTTGAGATCATCAACCTCGTGTGGCTGCTGCTCAGAAATTCTCGCTGGCTCCTGCACGACAGATTTGGAACTCTCCTCTCCGTGCGCTGTCCGTTCCAGAATTCCCATCACCCGGCAGCCCCTCTCCCTCCTGACAGCTGTCACACTCCTGGCGTGGCTCCAAGCCCTTTCTCCCAGGCACTGCAGCAAAGGAGGGGCATTCCAGCCCCGGGGAGAGGGAACGAGGCACAACACCCGGACCGGACCTTGTCTCACTCCTCTGCTCTGTTGGGAAGTTACAGCCCCTTGGTGTCTTTACTTCCATCTCCGCGTAATCCAGATGCAAAACTAAGCAAAGTTGAATGAGCGCCCCTGGATCAATAATGACTCCAAATTCAGGCAAAACCAACGCAGGAACAGGCACTGCCTGAAAGCAGGGGAGCCGAATCCCACAGATCTGCAGGGAATGTGTGGCCCAGGCTCCAAAGTGCTCTATTTGAGGCCCCACACCCCTCACCAGCCCCCTGACACACCAGAGTCCCAGCACAGGCTGGGTGGGGAGAGACCTTAAAGCTCATCCCATCCCACCCCCCGCCACAGGCAGGGACACCGTCCACTCGACCAGGATGCTCCAACTTGGCCTTGGACACTTCCAGGCAAGGGACAAAGTCCTAAAGTCCCTCTCCGGCTCTGCTGGAGCCCTTTTGGGCACCAGAAGGGGCTCTGAGGTCTCCCTGGAGCCCCTAAACCACACCTACCCTCAACAAGGGTGTTGGTCAAGCCGGTCATGACGCTGTTGGTCCGATCCTTCCTTCCGTAGGACGCGTTCACCTGATCCATGGAGACCAAGAGAGACCCGCCGGGTTTCTTCCTAATCTCAATTTCAGTAGTGCCCTGCAAAATTCAGATGGTGATTAATCCAAACTCCTGAGTCTCCCCGGGCTCTCACACACCCTCAGCCCCGAAACACGGCACTTATTCCACATTTCCACATTCTGTGTCGTTTATATTCTGTATTTCCTGCTCTCCTTCCCACTTTCCTACAATATCTAAGTGGTCACACCAAAATTCAGGCCCCCGTTTCTGCCGGACCAGTCCTTTGCAGCCTTAGCCAAATTAAGGATTATACTTTAAAGACCGCTTTCAAATGGTTTTTTAAAGAACTGCTGCAGCACGACACGTTTCACTCTCTGTGCTCCAGCCAACCAGACGGGCAGCGACTCTTTCACCAACCCGCTGGTCAGAGCTGAACCCTCCCCGGCCTCATCTGAGCCACCCAGATTAATAAGGTTCAGAATTTAACAGTATCAACACAGATTTCAAACTCTGCACCTGAAAATCAGGCTGGAAGGAGCTGGGCCCCATCACGGAGAACTCGTGGGGATTCCTCCCACTCCAGCCCACGACGCAGCTGATTTTCTAACACAGCAGGGATGTGAAATCCCTTGGCATTCCACCTTGGGAAGGATCACTCTGCCTCCCTCCACCCAGAGCTGGCATCTCCCGAGGCACCTCAGTTTCCCTTCCCAGGACTGCTCTGGAAATGCCCAGAAAATCCAGATAACGGGGCTTTTTTCTCTCCCTGTGTTGAGTCAGTAAAATAACTGCTAATTAATCCTTTCTCCCCACACAAGCGCCGTGCAGGGTTTCCTGCTCCCACGGCACCCAGGCTGTGTTAGGAAAGAGGATTAAATACTGGGGCAAAACTCTGCATTAACACGGGAAGAACAGAACCAGGTAGCAACTGATGCTTAGCAGAACTAATTGCAACAATTCAAATAATTGTGCTCCACTTGGGGAGGAGGAGGAGGAGAAAGAGCAGAAGGAAGAAGAGAAGGAAGAGGAGTGGCAAAAGCAGAAGGACCTCTGACTAGGAACCTTGGTCCTTTCCAACCTTCCCCTTCTGCTCCACCACAGGTTTGAGCCACATCAGGAACATAAAGATTCGTAAGGAGGACAAGGAGGAGAAGAAAAAGAAGGAGGAGAATAAGAAGGAAGAGGAGAAGGAGGAGAAGCAGGAGAAGGAGAAGGAGAAGGAGAAGGAGAAGGAGAAGGAGAAGGAGAAG
>VWZF01003400.1:198523-209343 GCA_013396755.1 Sclerurus mexicanus
CCCTTCCCCATCCCCGTGTCCCTCCTTGGGACCCTCTCCAGCAGCTTTAGACCTTTTCCATGTTGTGGTGCCCCAAACTTCACCAAGTCCTACAGAGGACTCAAACATTCAAACCACCTCAGCAGAAGGCAACTGGAGAAGTGTCAGACGCGTGAGGGGACTTGGTGACACCACCCCGAGCAGCCTGGGCAGTGGAAGCTTTAAGGTCCCTCCAACCCAAACCCAAACTCCAGGATTCCATGAGTTCATGATTCCTCAGCTCAGGGGTTTCGGGCATATTCGCTGCACCTCATGTTTTCAATAAAACAGAATCATCTTTTGCTTTGATTAGCATCCCTCATTTCCATTAGCATCCCTCATTTCCATCTGCATCCCTCATTTCCACCTGCATCCCTCCTTTCCATCCTTCAGCCTTCACTGCCTCTTTCTGAGCCACAGGAAGGTTTGATCCCCCCTTTCCCGTGGGGACAAGCCCAAGACACACAGAGGAGAAGAGGTTCAGTGCAAGGTACCAGAGCTCTATTTCACCCCAATTTAGAGGACATTTCCTCTGTGCTGTCTGGGGAGAAACTTGGTATGAAAAAGCAAAGTAATGTTCAATATTCAGGATTTTTCCTGGTGCGGAAAGGCCTCAAGGGCTCCCAAAAACTCAGGCTCCCTTAGTAGGGGTTCAATCATGCCCTTGGCACAAAAGGGTGGCACCTGAGCCTACAGGTAAAGCCTCTGGAAACAGGGTGGTTACAGGGATCACTGAGGGATTTAGGACATTTATTGCAGCCCGGGGCCCTTTAAAGCTGGTACTTGGCAATTTATGGAGAACTAAAGGAAATACCCCGTTCCCAGGTGGGATTCGGCCTCTGCGCGCCCACCCAGGGGAGCTCACACTGGGCACAGCAGAGCCCCAGCTGCTCTCAAGTCAAACTCCAGTGCCGAGGAGCTGCTGGTTATTGGCCTTTTGTGGCCAGTGTTCAACTCTTTGGGAATGATCCAAATAAGTAATAAAAGGGAACTCAGGAAACTCAACCACGTCGGGTGCAGAATCCAGGCAAACCCAGGCATTTAATACGATTCAAGCACTTCACTACAAGTCAAGTGCTCTGAACCCTTGGAAGGTTCCTACACGATCCCCGTTCCCTCGGGTGTTGGCGACTGTGGGACCCCAAAAATCAACGTAAAAGGGGAAAAATCTCTTCCACCAGCAACTGAGAGCCCACTGACACGGACCTGGTTTCCATCAGCAGGACTGAGCCTGAGGCAGGATCGGCTCAGGACAATAAGGAAAAATCCAGGAGCGGGGGGTGCGTTTCCTGCTGGGAACTCAACATCCCCGTGATCCTCAACATCAGCCCACGGGAGCTGAACTGGCAGGAGAAAGGGCTGAGGAAGGAAAATCAAGTGATTCCCTCTGGCACTGAACCTTCCTTGGGAAGGGGGTTCGTAACCACGGGTCGTTAGTGGGTTATTAGTGGGTTATTAATGGGGCAATGACTGTCCGACCTGCAGCTGCAGCCCAGGGATATTTCAAACAGCAGCCCGAGGAGGAAGGAGAGGCAGAGACTGGAGTTTGAAGATATCAGGCTGCTGGTCCTACACTGAGCCACCAAAAATCTCAATTCATTAAGGCACTTCGAGAAAATCCTATTTTCTGGCAGCAGCAGCTCCACGGTGAGATCCCATCGGGATAAAGCTTCCTTTGGAAAGACCAGGGCAGAAATCCCATCTCCCTCGGTTTGGCTTTTTTCCCTTGTAACCCCTCCCTTCCCTCGTCCCAAAATGCCCTGAGACGACCTGGAAACACAACTCACGCCATCATGATGACACTGAAATCCAGCCAGTTCCAGGGATCCCGCAGGAAGGTGAATCCGTCTATACAGAACCCCCTGGCAATGATTTTCACGAGCGACTCGAAGGTGTAAATCCCGGTGAAGGTGTACCTGGCGGGAGGGGAAAGGGCACTTTCAGCTGGAATTATCAGCGTTTCTGGGTGCAGGAAAGGGCCCTGAAGGACAACGTGTTCATGCAAACGAAGGGGGGCAGGAGCAGGGCAGGAGACTCGGGCTCCGGGAGGTTCTGGAACACAGGAGCTCGTACTTACTCCACGTTCTTGGACCATTCGGGCGGGTTACTAAAAGTCATGAACACACAGTTGGTCAAAATAGTGCACATGATGATCATGCTGAACACTGTGGGCACAGTCAAGGAGCAACGGGACACGTGCTGGCACAACCCCCCCGAATGCCCAGGGCGGGAGAGCTCCACCCTGCCAGGCTCCTTCTGCCCTGGGGAAGAGCCCGGATCCTGCCAGCAGCCTTGGGAAACGAGGCTGCTTATATATTATATACTATATACGAATATAATATATAATATGGAATGGGTAATACAGATAATCCATCAAATACAACCTTTATATATGGTTTCTATACTATGCAAGATACACTACTATATAGTATTAATATACTATATATACTCTTTATATACTATATATACTATTTACACACTATATATACTATTTACATACCATACATACTATTTACACACTATATATACTATTTACACACTATACACACTATTTACACACTACAAATACATCACATTACTAGTATATATTTATATACCATATACTGTATTTATGGTATATAAATAGCATTTTATGCCGTCATTCAATTCATTTTCTGTTTTCTGGCACGTCCCAGGAACTAAAAAACATCCCAGGCTGAAAGGCAAACGTCTCCCCAGATAATCCCCGTTTTGCAGGAGCATGAAAGCACCTTGTTGTGCCTGGGAAACCCACGGGGAGTGGGATTCAGCTTGGAAAATCCCACCGGAATCCCTGCCAGCCCCTCCTGGGAGCCGGGGGCTGATCCGAGCAGCACCATTTCCCACTTAGGAGTGGGGTTTAACTACTGAATTATCAGCACTAAAACCCAGCTCGGATCCAAAGCCGGCTGACTTCCCAAATTATTCCAGGAGGCTCCGAGAGATCTCAAACCAAGGCCCAGGAGCCCCCGGCAGCATCTTGGGCTCAGCCTGACAATGGGCACCCCTCGGCTGCATCCCAGACACCCAGGGGGAGGAAAGGCCACAAGAACTCACACAGAGCCAAAGGAAACGTTCCCAAGATGGAAAAGCTTTTCCTCCACCTGAGAAGCAGGAACGGAGGGTACAGAAAACTCTGAACCAGCAAACAAACGTGCTTGTGTTTCAGAGTCACATCTAAGGCACAGAATAATAATAATAATAATAATACACAACATACGAACACACAGGGCAAAGCAGCTCACCCATGGAAATGGTTTTCTCTAAGAACACCATCAGCTGATGCTCCCAAAGCCACTGGAGCTGCCTGAGCCCTGCAGAGGAACATTTTGGAAAAGCTGTGCCATTACAAGGATGTTTTAGAGATGCCAAAAGAGCAGCAAATCAGTCAGTGCCTAATTGCAGACGAGGTGGCTCTGGCTCCTTCTCCGGATAAAAACCCTATTGAATATTTAGTGTTGATTTACATCTTTTTTGGTTCTATTTAAGCATTGCAGCAGCTGTCAAAGCTCAGCTCCTCTTCACATGGACACAACTTTCAATCATATCTCTTCCGAGACTTATCCACGTGTGTGGGATGGGATGTGGCTCAAAGACAGCAATTTTTTAGCCCAAAAAAGCAGGTTTTGTGTAAATTCTGAGGCCGATCCACCTCCCCGGGTGCAGGACTGCCACTCCTAGGTGGGAATGGAGCAAAGGACAGTTTGGGAGGGCAGAGATTTGACAGGTAACAGGTTTCCAGTGGACACACAAAGGCAGAGAGAACTCGATAATGAAAAGGATATGAATGTATCAAAATTTTAATAGCTATTCTTCTAAACAGATTAAAAGGACTTAAAATGTACAAGGCAGGTGTGGCACTAAATCGGAAGAGTGTTTTCCCTCTGTTTAGTACTACAAAGGTCTGCAGAGAAACAAAGAGAGAGAGAGAGAGAGAGAGTTAATGCAGGAAAACCAGAGCAGGAATTGTACAAAAAAGGAAAACCAAACAACTTCCATAGTAAAAAAAAAATAAATCACATATTCTGGGGGTTTTTTAAAGAATAATCTCCTTTATGAAGCTCTCGGTAGGGTGAGACATACCAGGGCATCCTGGATATCCCCACCAGCACATCCTGGATTAATTCCACTCCAAACATCCATTTCAGCAGAGACTTCAGAGCAGAAGCCAAACCTCCCACCCAAGCCCACGTTCTCCTCTTCCACAGCACCATCACCCCCAGCCAGGGGATAAGGAGAGAGGCCCAAAGCGCCCCAGCACCAGGAGCCAGCAGCAGGTGTGGCAGCTGAGCCCCCACCACGACCCCTCTCCAGCCCTGAGTTCCTGCAGCCCAGCCCCAGGGAATGCCCAGGGCTCGATGCCAACACCACCTTCCCCTGGGGACTCGCCCCTCCTCGCAAGTGAAACAACCCATTCGAGCTCGTTTGGCTCAATTAGACCACTGAGGACTAAATTATTTGCAAAGGAAATCCAATCAGGATTCACATTCTTCATTAGCTGAACCACTAATGCAGCCCCACCAAGAGCATCTGATGACATCCCTGGACAGCTCTTCAACTGCAGCATCCAGAATTAATGACCAGATCTCCTTGGCACGGAACAACCTTCTAAGAGGCCCCAAAGTTTTGCAGAATTGCAACTACAAAGCGCTCAAGGGTCACCCAGTTCTAGGAACCAGTTTTGTTCCCTTCCCTGACACCAGGAACTTCCCAGGATTTGCAGCCCATTCCTTTTCAGGTCTCTTTTTAAGGCTCTGGAGCAGGACACCCATCTCACCGGGACGTTCTCACCCCCTGTAGGCAACGAAAGCTCTGATGTGTCTGAGCTGAACATTCTGTGGGACCAGGAGAGCTGGACAAAGACAGGAATTCCCCAAAAGGCCGCACAGTGGCTCCGAGTCGTGGCTCAGCTCCATTGTGCCTCCAATTCCCAGGGGAAAATCCCTGTGGAGGGGCGTGTGGCTCGCCCAGGCACAGCTCTGTGAGCCAGGGGTGAGAGCATCCTTCCCTGGGGACACAGGGACAGGGAGCGTGGCTTCACCGAGCCGAAACAACCCAAAGCTCGGAGCCAGCTGGATCAGCCAGGGCTGGGGGATGGAAACGGCTCCAGACGCGGGGTCGGAGCCCTTTGCCCCGGGATGGGGAGGGATCACACAGGGACACACCTTCAGGAGCTGTTCCACACGGGCTGACCCAGAAACCTGGCATTCCCTGCTGGAAAATCAGAGACTCACGCTGAGGTTGGAAAAGCCCTCCAGGACCAGAGTGCGACCTGTGCCCGATGCCCACCTTGGCACTGAGTGCCGTGTCCAGGCGTTCCCTGGACACCTGCAGGGCTGGGCACTCCAAGCCTCCCTGGGAAGCCCCTTCCAAGGCCTGACCACCCTTTCCAGGAGGAAATTCCAGTTGTTTCACCCCATTTCCTACCAAACGTGAACTCCAGGTTGCGTTCGCGCTCTTCGCCCCCCACCCGCTCCGTGCCCGTACCTAAGGCAGCTCCTTGTTTGCCCTCCGTGCTCTGCCCACGTTTTTGGACCACAAAACTTGTCGGATTATCGCTGTCTGTAAAGCCCATCATCCCTGGGCCTTTCAGGACAACCCTCACACCAAGAACGTGCCTCAATTCCAGTCTGCTCATCGATTCCAGCAGTTCCCAGATCCACCGTTCCCCTGTGCATCCCATAAAACCTTGGGGAAACCTCCAACCCATCTCATCAATAGAAAGAAAAGCCCAAAAGCCAAGAAGTGTTTGGCAATTCAAAGCCTCTCTTGGTTTCTCTTGCTGCTGCTCACATATTAAAACTCCATTTCGAAATGGCTGCGAGCGCCTAAAACCTTCGCTGGGGCCGGGCCAAGAAGGTCCTCAAGAGCTTTTAAGATGTGCTGAGGCAAAGCTCGGAGCTCCGAGGAAGGTGGCACCTGGAAAAAGGCATTTGGACGTGGCTGTGTCTGGTTGAGCTTCCCAAAGCCTCGGTTTGTTGTTGGGGCCGCGAAAAATCTCCGTCCGCTTCAAAGCCGGCGGGAGCCGCGCTACCGAAACCTCGGCAAAGGGGCTCCTGAAAAAAGAAGGAAGATCCCAAATTTCCTGCATTAATCTGCAAAAGGGTGACTGTGCTGGGGGGCAGGACGGGACTGACGGAGGGACGGTAAGAGACGTTGCAGCTCCGGGAAGATCCAAGACCCTCGTGCTTGCTGCGGGTTTAACGCCTGGTGGGTCCGTGGTGGCTGGAGAGCGAGGAGTGGGCAGGAGATCTCGGAAGGAAACGGCTCCAGGAACAGCCCGGGAACGTATGGAAGCACATTCCTGCAGCAGGGACACGGTGACGGCCTGGCACTGAGGGCCGAGCGACGGCTTCCTGGCGGCACTGCTGGCAAAGGGATGCCCAGGGAATCGGGGCGCTCTGGGGGCTGAGGAGTCGCAGATGGAACTGGAGCAGCCCTGCGGAGAAGGGCTTGGGGGGCCGGGAGGGAGAGGCTGGATGAGCCCAAGAACCCCCTGGGCTCACCCCCAGCAGGGCAGGGGGGGGTCTGGTTGGAACTCCACTTTTAACAACCTGGGGCTGCTCACACAGGGATGTTCTCCCGGATTTTTGCTGCCACGAGTGAACGAGAAGTTCACGTACCGACCTTTGGGGCTTTCGCTTGGAACGTTTTCAGTTTCCAAAGGCAACGAGACTGTGGAAACAAGAAAAGGCCGATTTCTGAGGTGCTTCTGGCTCTCCCCTCTGTTCCACTGAAACGCAGAGCCCCGAGCGGCGCCGCGACCTTGCGGAGCCACCAGCCCTCCCTGCGGACGCCCCGTTCCCGAGGCAGATGTGGCTCCTGCAGCTGGGCCCTCGCATCGCTGTGATTTTCCCAGGCCCACACGGCCAAGGTGACATTCCGGGCCCCAGGGCCCATTTCCAAACTGGGCATGTGACTGGGGGAAGCTGCAAGTCACTCCATTGGCACGAAACCTGGAGGGATCCTCAGGTGCTCCTCTGCCGGCGAGAGGTGACCTCGGACGTCCCGCTCCAGCCTCGGCTCTCACGGCTCTATGGACGGCCCTCCTTTTTCCATTGGAATCCACCCAGCTCAGCTTATCCGTGGTCTCAACTCCCAGAATATTCAGGGACCTTCTGCTGCCTCCTAAACGGAGCCAAGGGCAGGAGCAGGAGCACCTTCCCCTCGTCCCGCAGCAAGGACGACACTCCTGCCCGGGGACGGTGCTCGAGGAAAACGACCCCAGCCTGGGAAAAGGCACATCCAGTGGGAAAGAACAGGGTGAGGAGCTGTTTGCAGGAGGGATGGGCTGGGTCAGAGAGGGAACGGAAGGAAAGAGAAGTGCAGATGATGGGAAAACCTTATAAGATGGAAATCCTGACAAGGTTGTGGGAGTAACAGGGGAAGATGGTCCTGAGCTCTCCCTTCTGCTCCCATCCCTGGGGCTCCCGAGTTTCGTTGGCACATGTGAACAGGGAATCGCAGGTCCCAGCCTTTTGGGGGGCATAATTGAAATGTTTTGAGTTTCCACAACAAATATCACGGCCAGTGCTGCTTCAGCCACTCCTTCAGGCCAGGAACTGGAAGGCCATTACAACGTGAAAACAAGGAATAATGAAAAAACTCTCCCTGGTCCTTCCAGAGACAAAAAGGAGCCAAAGGAGCTCCCAAACCTGCTGCCTGTGAGCAAAGGGATCCCAGGTTCTCCTCAGAGTCATCTCTTACTCCTCACTGCAAGAGAGACACTGAGGGGCTGGAGAGTGTCCAGAGATGGGAATGGAGCTGGGGAAGAGGCTGGAACACCAGGAGGAGATGGGGGAGCTCATCCTGGAGAAAAGGAGGCTCAGGAGGGACGTTCTTGCTCTCCACAACTCCCTGACAGGAGGGGGGAGCGGGGTGGGGGTCAGGTTGGACATCAGGAGGAATTTCTTCCTGGAAAGGGTGGGCAGGCTTTGGAAGGGGCTGCCCAGGGAGGGTTGGAGTCCCCACCCGTGGAGGTGTCCAAGGAAGGACTGGCCGTGGCACTCGGTGCTCTGGGCTGGGGGACAAGGTGGGGATTTGGCACAGGGTGGACTCCATGATCCTGGAGGGCTTTTCCCACCTCAAGGATTCTGGGATTCCCAGGGCAGAGCAAAGAGCAGCACCTTGGACAGAACCATTGCTGTGACTCCCCTTTAAAGATCAATTAAGGAGCCCCTGGAAGTTCAGCTGCTCCCTTAAAACGCAGCTGCAGTTTCCTCAGAGGATCCAAGATCACCGTGTCCTCCTGCCACGGGAAGCGGCGGCTGACTCGTCCCCGTGCACGCCGCGGAAGCAAAGCCCTGTGATGCAAAAGCCTTCTGGAGAGGAGGGGAAAAAAAACCACCACCTTGGAAAACTTCCCATGATTCAAGCAGATTCGCAACTCCTGGATGATTCAGAGAGGGGCCTTTTTTAATGGCCTTAAAAAAAGCGCTTGGTGGGAAGGCACTGACTGTGGGAAGCAGCGGGAAGGGCAACCCAAGGAATGGCCACGGAGGGAGGGGTGGGAGGGAACGGAGCACGGGGATGGTGGGCAGAGCACGGATCCAGTTCCGTGGGAAGAGCCAGGCTCTGCTCCCAGCGCAGCACAGACAGGCCTGGGTGGGTTTGCCTCCCCTCTCCAGAACCTTCCCGACATCTCCACGAGCAGGTGACTCCTCAGGGAACCTACGGAGCTCCTGGAGATGGGACAGAGGCCGCTGGAGATGGGCTTGGTATGAAAGGTTTTCAACAGCGTTGTATGGGAGGCAAATATGGAGCCAGAGGGAGCAGGAGGGTAAAGGGTAAATTCCTCCCTGGGAGGGTGGGGAGGCCCTGGAATGGATTTCCCAGAGGATGCTCCGTCCCTGGAAGTGTCCAAGGCCAGGCTGGAGCAACCTGGGTTAGTGGAAGGTCTCCCTGCCCGTGGCAGGGGCTGGGACTGGGGGGGCTTTAAGGTCCCTTCCAGCCCAAACCACTCTGGGATTCTGTGAAACCCTCTCACCGAAACCAGGGAACACCAGACCGGTTTAATAAAGAGAAAATAAAAAAGAAAAAACATTCCTGAGGATCCCTAAGGAGTCTCCTCCCCCCAGGAGCTCCCGGCAAGGCATCTCCTGAAGCACCACATCACCTGGACTGTGCCTGGGACCCAACACACACAGGTCACCCAATTCCAAAGCCCTGAGCTCAGGCAGCAGCTGCTCCCAGCACCCCAACGCGACAAACAACCACCAAATTCACCATGGAAATGCAGGGAAGAACAGCCACTTACACCCAACATTCCCCAAATTCAGCTGACGCCACGGCAATGACGCCCTGCCAGACTCGGAGCCGCCTCTGAGCGTGGCACCAACGTCTGTCCCAACACAAACCCACCGAGCATTTGCTGCCCGGGACAGGGATTTCACACACAGCCCGTTGTCCCCCGTTCTGAACAGTCCCATCACAGCTCCTGGCACCCACTGGCCAAACCTGCAGCTCCTCCGGTGCCAGCTGAGCCCCAGGCAGAGATGGCAACTATCTCAGCTTGCTCCAGTCACGGTTGTATCACAGCAAGCAATGAAACCGAACTCAGGGAACCTCAGTTTCAGCCTTCGGAGAAAACCTGTGACCAGGCTGCTCCCCACTCCACCCCCGGGAGATCCCTCCCCTCCATCCCCAGCAGGGTCCCAGCTCCCCTCACACCGTTTCTGAGCGCACCCCACAAGCTCCTCCTGCCACATCACCTCGACTCCAAATACTTGAAAAGTAAAGGCAATCAGGATGAAACCCACGATCCCGTGTCCCAGAGCTTCGTCCCCACCCCGACCACACTGAATTCCATGCAAGTGGTGGAATGCCCACTCAGACCACCACAGCCACCCTCAGTTCAATCCTCCCTATTGCCCCGATGGGTAAAGCTGCCACACCAACACAACCTGCTCTATTTGTACTCTCCAGAGCCCGCTCTCTTAAATCCATCCTTGGAGATCGACCGCATGATAATTAAACCTCATTAAAAAAAAAAGACGTGACAAGCCAAACCAGCCCCATCCAAGACTCCATTCTTTGTCTTCCGCTCCAACCATACCCAAACCTGCCACTTCCCGAGGCCAAAAGGCGCTTTAGCGGCTCCTTTCTCGCCAGACTCACTTTCTGGGTCATATAATAAGGGTCAAAGTCCTCCAGCGGCACAGCGACCAGCCCTTTTGGGATGTCCCCGTAGATGAAAGGCAAGTTCTTCCCCGCCTCGAGGTCGCTGTTGGGTTTGGGTTTGCTGTCCTCGTCGTCATCGCGGTGGCTGCTGTCCTGCTTCGAGCGCTGCTTCTTCTTCAGCTCCGCGATGTGTTTCTCGATGTTGGCCAGGGACTCCGGAGTGAAGGGCTTGAAACTCTCGGGGCCCGGTGGTGCGAGCAGCCGCGCTGCCATCTTTTCATCCTGCACCAGCTCCCGTCGCGATGGGGCACCCCGGGCGGCTCAGCTCTGCGGGGGCAAAGGCGGGCACAGCGTGAGAACCCGCCCCCGGGGACCCCCAAAACTCCCCCGGGACCCCCCAAACCTTCCCCAAACGGGGTCCCTCCCCTTCTGGAACCCCAATAAAACACCCCAAGACCCCCCAAAACTCCTAGAACCCCTCCAAGAACCCTCCCGGGACCCCCCAAACCTCTCCGAACCCCCCAAAAGCCCCCAGGGCTCCCCCAAACTTGGGGTCCCCCCCACCCATGGGACCCCCATCACACACCCCCCTCCCCCGCTCACCTCCCAGGCTTGGGAGGGTTTGAGGGGTCCTGGGGGGTTTTGGGGGGGCCCAGGGGGGGAGA
>VWZF01003401.1:0-122393 GCA_013396755.1 Sclerurus mexicanus
GGGCGCGGTGGGGGCGGGCCGGGCCGGGCGCGCATTGCCCGTGCGGCGTTCGCCTCGGGGCCTCGCACCGCGGACACCGGCGGCACACGCGTGTGTTAGGGGCCACCGAAGGCAGGAGCCTGCGGTAGGGCTCAGGCCGGCGGCGGGAAGGGAAAATCAGCCGGTGGTGGCGAAACGCGGAGCCGTCATCGCTTGGAATGAAAGGGGTTAGCGGGGAATCCCCGGAATAGTCAAACTGGGCAACAGTTCCGTGGTCTTTTTATGCAAATGATGCAAGGGCTGATGAATCTGGATTAGACAAGGCTCAGGAGAGATCTTATCCGTGTATATATCCATGTGTACCCATACATACACGTGTACCTCAAGGGAAGGTGCAGTGAGGACGGAGCCAGGGTGTTCTCGGTGGTGCCCAGTGACAGTGTCACAGGTGATGGGCACAGGCTGAAACAGAGGATGTTCCCCCTGAACATCAGGAAATACTTTCTTACTGTGACGGTGACAAAGCGCCCCAGGGGCTGCCTGGGGAGGTTGTGGAGTCACCATCCTTGGATACCTTCCACAGACACCTGGACATGGTCTCTAGGTGGCCCTGCTTGAGCGGGGAGGTTGTGGAGGGACCATCCTTGGATATCTTCCCGAGACACCTGGACGTGGTCTCTAGGTGGCCCTGCTTGAGCGGGGAGGTTGTGGAGGGACCATCCTTGGATATCTTCCCGAGACACCTGGACGTGGTCTCTAGGTGGCCCTGCTTGAGCGGGGAGGTTGTGGAGGGACCATCCTTGGATATCTTCCCGAGACACCTGGACGTGGTCTCTAGGTGGCCCTGCTTGAGCGGGGAGGTTGGACCAGAAGGTCTCCAGAGGTCCCTGCCAACCTCAGCCAGTCTGTGATTAAGTGTAATCTGCCACCAAATTCGCTGGCATTGCTGTTCCCCATGCTTTTACTTCAGGGGGAAAAGGTGCTTGCTTTTGCTTTTTTTTTTTTTTTCTGATAAAGTTAATTTTCAGCCAAGTCAGTTCCTCGATCCAGTTCACCTCTCGGCAGAGAAAAGGAGAGGGAAATAAGGACAGAGCTGTTTGCAGCTCTCACATTAAAGCAACTGTGAAACTAAAATGTTGAGTGTACTGAAAGGCAAGAGAATACTTGAAAGTAAATCAGGAACAGGACATTGGGCCTATATAGTGTCTTGCGTAATCATTTTTTGTTTCTCATGTACACATTTCCCACTCTCAAGTTCAAACCTCAAAACTGAAGTTAAATGTAGAACAAGATATTCTTCTGCCACGGAGAGACAGAGAAGCCACTTCTGAGTCCAGGAAGAGAGCTTGGGCTGGCTCACCAACAGCAGCCATCAACAGCTCTTTTATTTGTAAAGAATCTGCTTACTTCATGTAGCATCCTTTTTTTTTTTCTGTCACTACTTCTCTGAAGCTTGCAATGTAAGTGTCATTCTATCATTACCTGTGCCTTTCAAGGAAGACCAGTCTCTTTTTCCCATAAAATCCTTTCTACAAGGAGACTGCATTGCTATTGTTTGGCAGCATGGACAGGCCTGGACTGCTCACACAGCTGCTTCCTCTAGGCCTTTGGCACCCTCGTGAACAATGTATCTGCCGAAATCATCACTACCTGTAATAAAAATGGGTCTTGACTTCTCTAAGCACTTGAGGTCTCCACCCAGCATAACTGATGGGTTCAAAGAAAACAGTTCTGCCAGTACCTTTTATGTTGTTGGGTGTTTTTTGTCTTGTTTTTTTTTTACAGTAGCTACCACTTCAGCTTCCTGTCCCATTCTGTCGTCACTCATTATGATCTCCCATTTTCCTGTGAATAAACATGTCAGGTATGTTTGTTTTATTTCTATCTAAGTTTTGATCTTCAGAAGTTGGATGGATCTTATTTTTCCTGTGATAAGTTTGCACTTGTTGAGCATTGTGTCTGACGATGGCTACGTACATCCAAGATCAGTAAAGTGAACCAGAATCAGAACCAGAGCTTTGGTTTAGGCTTTGGTACAGCTGTATTCACGCGCTGAATGCTAAGATTGATTGAAAGTCACAGCACTGCCTTTTATCTTTTAGGAGTTGTTTTTTCCACTGGCTGCAAATGAACTCTGGCTACAGGAAACAGATTGTGAAACTGGCTCCAAGGCCTTAACTTCAGATTTCAACCCTCTGTTTTATAGATTTTAATGTAGTACTTTGGTAATGGGGATGAAGGTGGCTTTATTTTTTTCCAAACTAAATCTCTGCAGTTTTCTGATAGCAGGTCAAGCTTTGTGCGCTGCAAGACATTGTGGAAATCAAGGTCAAAGACTACCAGTGAAATTAATTAGAGCCTGAAGTTAGGGGAATGTGTTTGTTTGATTTGTGCGTTCACTGACTGAAGTTAATATGCTTGTTTTTGGTCTTTAAAGAATGGATAAGAGAAAGGCAGAATTATGAAGGAAGCAATCTGGCAGCTCATCCAGAATTACAGCATTTGAGTTTTCAAAATGATAAGCTGAAGAAAAACAAATCTGTGGCTGTTTTAAACCTCAGTATTTCCTTCCTTGATGATTTATCAACTTCCCTCTTTTTTTAACTAGATAAGGATTCTATTGTCATATGCAAATGATATCCAATTGCAGAATTATGTTTGAAAATAAAATAGTGGTTGTATTCATGTTCTTTCTAACATATAAGGCCTAAAATATTTTATATTTACTTTTGAAAGTGCATTCCAGTTTCTGTATGTAACAAAAAAGAAGTTTACTGCGAAATCCAGTAGTCAGTTACTGGAAAACTAATAATAACACAGTAACACTTTGCAGTTTAGAAGGAACTGCTTTTTAAATTACTTTCCTTCAGCTGCTTTCACCTGGTTTTGTTAAGCCTTACTTTATTTCAAATAGTAAATACCTGGGATGGGATCACTCTCTGCTAAAAGTTCATCCTCCTATTTTGGATGTGAATATTGGCATGTTGCCACAATAAATGGCACTCCACCGTATAATGCATTTTCCTTCACCCTCTGAGGAAATAAAGTTGTGTGACTCCTCTTTTGCAGAGAGACACCAAAAAGCCAGAGGCTACTCCTCTACTGCCTTTGAACACAGGCTCAGGCTTGGTGTCAAGCCTGGACTTGTATATTGTTCTAATAGACTGGCCTCAAAGATCAAGCAAACTACAGTTTAAGATGTTTAACATCAGTTAAACATCTTTGTCAGTGATGTGAACAGTGGGATCGAGCACAGGCTCAGATAGTTCGGTGACAACACCAAGCTGTGTGGTGCAGTCAACGTGCTGGAGGGAAGGGATGCCATCCAGAGGGACCTTGACAGGCTGGAGAGGTGGGATTGTGCAAATCTCATGAAGTTCAACAAGGCCAAGTGCAGGATCCTGCACCTGGGTCATGGCAATCCCAAGCAAAAATATAGGCTGGATGGAGAATGGATTGAGAACAGCCCTGAGGATAAGAACTTGGAACAGCTGGTGATGAGAAGCTCAGCATGAGCTGACAATATGTACTTGCAGCCCAGAAAGCCAACTGTGTCCTGGGCTGCATCAAGAGAGGTGTGGGCAGCAGTTTGAGGGAGGTGATTCTGCCTCTCTGCTCTTGTGAGACCCCACCTGGAATGCTGCATCCAGCTCTGGGGCCCCCAACATAAGAAGAACATGGACCTGCTGCAGTGAGTCCAGAGAAGGGCCATGAAGATGATCAGAGGAGGCTGGAACACCTCTCCTAAGAAGACAGTCTGAGAGAGTTTAGCCTGGAGTTCAGTCTGGGTTGTTCAGCCTGAAGAAGAGAAGGCTCTGGGGAGGCCTTACAGCACCTTCCAGTACCTGAAACTGGAGAGGGACTTTTTGCAGGGGCACATAGGGAGGGGGTGGCTCACAATGGCATAAGGAGGAATGCCTCTAATCCTAAAGAGGGTAGGTTTAGATGAGGTACTAGGAAGAAACTCTTGATGACATGGATGCCCCATCCCTGGAAG
This sequence comes from Sclerurus mexicanus, assembly GCA_013396755.1. Lineage (NCBI taxonomy): Eukaryota > Metazoa > Chordata > Aves > Passeriformes > Furnariidae > Sclerurus > Sclerurus mexicanus. The sequence continues at coordinate 3,977 of VWZF01003401.1, forward strand.
TGTTCAAGGCCAGGTTGCATGGTGTCATTGAGCAATCTGGTCTAGTGGAAGGTGTCCCTGCCCATGGCAGGGGAGTTGGCACTAGATGATCTTTAAAGTCCCTTCCAACAAAAACCATTCTTTGATTCTGTGTGGGAGAAAATATGGCCTTCTTTTACTTCTGGGCATGTGCTTGTATATCTAGTATGTGCTCTGGCCTATTTTACACCGAACTCTGCCACTCTACCTCCTTAGAGGTCACAAATGCAGCAGGGATGGGTAAGTTAGCCACTGGCTGCTGCTTAGGAGATTAAATCTTTTATGCAGAAAGCCTGTGGAATAGGTTTATGCTGAAGGGTGGGTTGCTTTGAGAAGAGCTGAGCTATGATGTACCAGAACTACAGGCAGCTTACAGTCCTGCTACACTATGCCAACTCTCTGACAATACCACATTTATACTTAACTGATTAAATGTAGTATTTAACTGTATAAATGTAGCCTGAAACACTGAAGACTAAGAAAACAGTATGGGTAAACTAAAAATTCAGTTTGAAAAACTCCACATAGCATCCACTTGAACTCTCTTAGTCTGTCTGAATAGAAATGTTCAGAGTTGCCCCAAACTGGATGTCTTGGTCCCTGTACCCCCTTTGTGCCCATTGTGTCTAGGAAGTAGGTAGAGCAGCGCCAGGAGAGGTCCAGCCAAGTGGAACTTCTCCAACCCTGTCAGATTCTGTTGTAACCACAGCTAGCTTCAGTGCCTGGCTGTATTTGGTAGACTACTCACCTTCAGTACAGTAACCCAGTGATGAGAGAATCGGCTTTTAGCTCAAAGGCATTTATGTCAACACCTCCTAACTCCCAGGAGAGTATCCCAGGTGCTCAGAAGGACTGCAAAATGGAAAGGAGGCATTCCTCACCTCAGTTGATAGATTTGTGCCCTATTGGAAAGCGTGGCAAATGGGTGGCTCTGGTGTGAACTAGAAGGAAGGAGACACAGAGAGCGGTAGGCACTTATTCCTGGTTTCTGGTAGTTAGTCCCAAGCCCCAGTGCTGTTTTTTATCCAAGAACTACTTGCTACAAAAATGCATAAATAAACCCCCAGACTCTGTTTCAATGATTAAACTAGACGAGAGAAACACGTCCTTGCTTTACTCTATCTCCTCAGCTGCATTATCCTTGTTCTAGACTCTTACATGCTTTTCGGAACAGGGTCATAACTTCAAACAAGAAGGTGGTGACTCCCTGTTTCCTTCCTGCTCTTCCTCCTCCCAGTCTAGCATGATCGTCAGGGATGAGGCATGAATGCTCCTCAGGAACTCCCACTTCCAGGCCAGTGCTCTGACCACTGGGTAGCAGCACGGACAAGATGGACACTATTTCCTCCAGCTGCACTTTGAAAGAAAATGAATACTGCTTATTGGGAATTTTTTGGCTGATAGGTCAAAAGGCCTTTTAAACACCTCTGGCAGGCTCTCTGTTAACATAGACCTTGGTGTTTTCCAGCAATAACACAAAGGAAAATGCTGTGACCAGCAGCCACATGAAGTCACAGACCAGAAAAGCTACAGGGACTCTTTATTCATTGTTTTAAAGAACAGATTTTGGCACTCACTGGCAGAAGAGGACTCCAAATTCTGAATCCAAAGAGTGTAAAGTTGCCAAGCACCAGGGTGGGACTTCACACACATCTATGTGCATACAGTCTCCCCCAACACAACTATTGTTAGCTCCTCACTGAGTTTGCTGCTTGTTTTGGACCTATACTTGCACTTCTTTTACACGCAGGCAATGTAAGCCTGTCATCACCACACTCAACCCAGAGGCTGAAAGGGTCATGTATCTTGGAACATTAGTCCCTTATCAGTCTCATCCCTCTAACTTATTAAGGTCACACAGAATGGCAAGAATTTAAGACAAGACTCTAGAGATTCACTAAATTTCCTTGCAATCACAAACTGCATATAGTTAACAGGGAAGGAATGCCTTTTAGAAATTTTATAATCAGTTGAACTTAGTTTTCTATCTATTGTGCAGCAGGATTTTATAACATTTACTCAGATTTACCTTTCCTGCATCTCTGAAATCATGCAAGTTTAAACATACAGATTACATGGAACATGTAATGTCTTTGAATGTTTTAAGTTTTCCCAGACAACTCAGGGCAGAAGTAGTGATAAAACTATTTTTGCATTTTTGACTACTCATTATACTGTATGATATGTAAACTATTTGGCACTAATACTTAGAATATTGTGCCTGGTCAGGATGTGCAATGTGAATGCATTGGAGTTGCTATGAATATTCTGAGTTATATAAGCAAATTATATTATTCTCCAACAAAATAGATCTCCAAAATAAGACTGAGGAGTTGCTCTTACTCAGATCTGCTTGCAAGTTTTCTGCATAGTTAAAGACAACTGTTCCTGACAAAGTATGATTTTGGGAATCATTTCTTGCCTGGAGTGAAACTTACCTTTTCCTTGTTAGCATCTTTTTTTTTCTTTTTTTTTCTCATTCTGGTTCTTAGGTTGCCCGATGTACAAAAGCAAAATGGAGTTCTTGTTCCCTGCCAGGTGCCTATCTATCAGCAGCACAGGAATATATGAAAAAAAAAAAATGTAGGTGTGGTAGTTGGTAAAAAGAGACAAATCCTACAAATAATTACCTTCTTTGTGTTTCTCTGCTCATCCATGTCAAGCTTTTATAGTTATCTGTCTAAAAATCTACCTCCTACTCTCTCTTCATGCTAAGTTAAAGGATACTGTATGAAGAGACTGACAGATTCCCTGAGCAAGTATTGATAAAAACAGAAGTTTCCTTTAAAAATAAATTCATGTGTGTGTTTCATTTGCCTAGAGGACAAGTTGCAACATTCTAAACCATCTTTCAATGATACTATTAAATATTTGAGACATAAAAGGTGAAAAGTATCATGCAGTAACTGTTTGTTTTGAATGAGTCATTACCTGCAATAACTATCCCCTACTTTCTTCACTATGATTGTCATTTCAACCCACTCTTACACTTGCCCTGCCCTAATCTAATATGACTTTTCCTTTTTTTCATTTGCCTTTCTAATCTCTAATTATTCTGCCTGTGCACAGATATACAGTCTTTTATACTGGAGTCAGTTGCCCTTGAAAACCTTCCCTTTCCACAGCAGCAAAGCCTTCCTCTTTTTAATCAAAGGTCTACAGCCAAAGCCAGTAATTCCTTCCTGTCTTCCAATCTATCAGGACACACTAAGCTAACTACATATGGAAGACAGTGTGATGGCATTAGCAGAAAATAGAGTGGAGAGAAAAAGGAACGTGGAACAGAATCTTAAGTATAAAGTGAAGAGACACGATAATTGTTCTTGTTTGGGGGGAGAAAAGAGTATTTTTACTTTGAGAAAAATCCTAACATTGTGCTAGAAGAGGGAGTGTGAGAAAAAGAAGGACAAGGAACAAAACTATGGGATTATGTAAGTACAATGAAAAAAGAGGAGACAAGGGGCAAAACTCAACTGTAACATGGGAGTGGATGAAAGGAGAAGAATAACAGAACTACAAGTGAAGTGAAGAAGTATATTAGTGATCATTTAAAGTATTTGGGTTTGTGTTTTATGCTTATTACAAAATGGCTGTATTTAATTACTTCGGACTGATTAAAGACTTCTAAATGTAAATATTTTGATAACACTATATTCCAGGCTAGATACTTTCATGCTAACCTACCAATTATTACTACATAGGAATTTGCAGTTTTGCTCCTCTGAATTCTAAGTTCAGTTGTCATCTGCACATACAGATTAAAGCAGTTTGCACCAAATGGATTTCCCCACAAAGTATTGATTATGTGTCTATCATGCAATTTTGAATGAAGGCCCAATTGAATGAGGAATTTGGTCTGCTGTGCTCATTGAAGAAAACAGCAAAACTCTAATGACATTATGACCGGAGTTTGCTTTCTTGATACATTGCCAGGTTAGAACCTATTCCTACAAAAAAAAAGTAAAAATACCTAATTTTTTCCCCACCAAGTTATTTTTTTCCATTGTTCAGAAAGTACTTATGTAACTCAATCAGTTTTCTTTCTTCCTCTTTTTTTATCTCTAGCAAATGGGAACTAGAGAAATATTAGTAAAATGCCTAGATCTGACACAGTGAAAAGTCTTAGGAGTTGGTTTGGGTTTTGTGTTGGTTTTTTTTCATTAAAATGCCAGGTTTTATCCTACTTGACCGTATATAGAGTGTCATGAGAAAACATAGAATGCCATGTCTTTTCCTTTTCTTCCAAGATTGAAAAACAATGATTATATGAAAGTTCTGCATAAGAATTGAAATTCAGGAATGAATAGTTTTTGCTACAGCAGTATCAAAGAAGACTGGGCACTTAACCTTTATGTATCTGGTTCTGAGATTGCCAGTGTGTATCTCGCAATTTGTACGACAAACAAACTCCCATGGACTTCTCTGTATCAGTTTTTCAAAATATTCCCAGGGTCCTTAATTACTCTTACAAATTTTAGCCATTTGCTCTAAAATTATTTAAAGTTGAACTTGACAAAACTTAACATGTGGAAATGCTTTATTGATTCGGTGAGGTTTCACTTCCTCTTAATTTTGCAGCTGTCACCATTTTATTTTTAACCCACTTAGATTAGAGATGGCATGGGAGTACCAGTTACTTAGATATGTCCTGAGTGATATCATATGCTTCAGTCTGATTAAAGTAGTTTTGTCAGGATACTAGAGACTGAGTGTTCCCAAAACAACAATGCCATTTGCCTACAAAATTCTCTTTTTTTTTTGTCTGTGGAAGGGTCGTTGTTTTTCTGTTGGGAATAAGGCTGAGTATTGCAGCATAGCTAGTATAGCTGACCAAGGTTTTTCCCTGATTCTCAAAGGAAAGGGAGGAAAAACAGACCAGTTTGGGTTGTGTCACTAAAATGGCCTCTCACATAACCTTTTGCCAGCAAAGCTTGGCTCAAATAGACAAAGCAGCAGCCAAAACTCTGGGAGTTTCTTGGTATAGCCTGTGTTGGGGCAGTTCTTTAAAACTTCTCGTATGTCAGATAAACAGTGAATCATTCCTTCGTTCATCTGAGACTTTGTTTTCAGTTATGAAAAAACCCACTATAAATTTTGCATGCCCAGTAGGTCAGGTCAGAAGATGGATATCTTTGTATTTCTTTCTGAAAAATGCTTTGATCTGTTTTTTCTTTTTCTTCTTTGAAGGTGTTCTGACAGCACCTCTTTGTTTGGTTCTAAAAGGTTGCCCTCACAAGTGATTTGAATGAACCAGTGTCTCTGTGAGATAACAAACACCAGAAAATTTAATGGAAGAATCCCTTATATTATCACTTTATCCATTTAGTATATATCTTTTGGGAGACTGTTAAGCCAGCATTGTTCCTAAGTCTGCTATAGTTCACATGTGGAAAATGCTTTTCTATATGCTGCTTTACAGTGTGGGACATAATTGTGTATGTGGCAAAACGCTTCTGGACTTTTCACTTTGGGAGACTTTTTTTTAAGCTTTTTTAATGATATGGCTAGAAATGGAGGAGAGGAACAGAAAGAAGGGGAAGAGGGGGATGAAGAAATTATAACTGGTCTTTCTGTAACATTTGAGATTTCATTTGTGTTCAGTAACTCTCTAATGTTGTTATGCTTACTCGTGCAAGACAGCAGTAACTAAAATGTCAATTGATTTTTACAGCAACCCAATCCAGTACTCTGGCATTTAATGCAGGCCACATTCAGGAAGAGTAAATTGAAACTGTATAAAGGTAAATCGTATTAGTACTTAGATGACCATGATGAAACGGGAAATTCCCTGTTTGTTTTAAGGTACCAAACTCCAGCTTGCTTGCTCTCCTCTGAGGTATGAAAGTCACATATACAAGTATAGACCTGATGATGGGATTGCTCCCCAACATACCTTGTGCAAGCTTGCTCTCAGCCTACATGTGATGATAAGCCAGCAGGCAGAAGTGGTCCCCCTGAAGGGACCAGCTTTGCTCACGCTCAAACCCCAGGGATGAGCACACCGGCTGCAGCAAGGTAGGAAGCAGGCACTGTATTTGATTAATGCAGAGCTGTCACAGAGCTAACCTGCTATGCTTGGCATCATGCGCCATGCACAGGGTTACAAACATGTGGCACAGAACTCTGCGAGCCTCCTGGCTCAGACCTGGAGAAGAACGGATGGCTTAGCCAGGTTGATTTTTAAATGGCAAGCCCATGGTCAGCACCAGGTTGCCTCGTGCTTGATGCAATGTGTGTAGGAACTGGCTGTGTGTTTTTCTGTGTAAAAGAGCAATGGGTATCTGTGCATCCACCAACACAGGCTTGGGCCAGTTCTGGTTAAAAAACTCAAAGGGCTGATGCTAACTCCAGATGTGACCTGCACAGCACAAGTGCTTCGCCCCGCTCACTGCAGCGGTGCAGGCTGCTGGGGTGGGACTGCAGCATTTCTTCCTTCTTCCCCTCCCCTCTGCAGGTAACTAGGGTATTTTGTCAGCCCCTGTTTAATATGCATACTTCTTCCTTGGCTGTTCCCCAAACTCAAAGGAGTGCACTGATTTCCTAAACGAAGAACTTGTCTAAACAACGGTGTTCTGGCTGCTTTAAGGAGTGTTGTTCAAGTGGTAAATCCCCCTAAGCCTTGTGGAGTTTTATTAGTACAAACATTGCTTTTTGGGAAGCAATATCTGCTTTGAAGCACCTCTCTAGGGCTGCGTACCAGGTGTCCACAGTAGCATGGAATAAAACAGTGGTTTAAGCTTGCAGTGGATGTGGGCTGTGTAAGACTTTGAAAAACAAACCTGTTTGTGATGGTTTTATAGAAGTTTAAATACTTGTGGGGAAAAAAATTAATGGTAGGACTGTTGATGTTCAGACATATGTCAATATACTTAATCATTTCCTGATAAGTTTCTTGTTGCAGTGGGCTGGAAGTAGCCAGGATGTTTAGTGATGTCTTGCTGCTGTAGAGTGACTTGGTCCTTTTCCTGCCATATCTCTTTGCCCAACGTCTGTGGTGTTGCAGACGCTACTCCTGTGCAGTATGGTCATTATAAACTGTATTTACCTGCTAAGATATTAGGACTCAACTACACCAGAGCACCTCTACTAGAGTAATTACGCTGACAGAGCCTCCAAGCACTATAGCAACCATTCTTTAACCTACTTCACACAGCCTCCGCATCTGCGGAAACTGTGGTAAAGCAAGGCTTCCGTAACTAAGTCTGCAGCAGTTTCTGCAAACACAGGTGTCTCGGTCCTGTGGTGTTTTCTTTCACACCCTTTGTTGAGCCTGTGCTCTTAGGAGCAGCTTGGGGAGCTCCCCCCTCCAGCTGCAGTGTGTGTGTTACCCTCTGCTGTGCTGGCAAAGTTGTGGGTTTTTGTGCTGAAGCCTGCACCGGATTAGCTGGATCGCTACCACCGGTGGGTGAGCTGGCCTCTTCTCTTTCACTTTCCTCTGCCGGTACTTGCAGAACTAAAGGGTTTTTATTTCCCTTTCTCCCAAGCAGGTGTCCCCCATATTCTCCCACCTTTGTGTTGCTGAGCTTGTCCACAAACTGGTGCTTTATTTCCTCCTTCTCTTATTCATTATTTGCTTCGGATCACCGCCCTCCTTACAACTTGTCCACAGACCCATCTCCTTGGAAACAGCAAAACTTGTTTATGTGAAAGTAATAAGGAAACTAATTGATGCGTAGCTGCCAGGCATGCAAGGGAGCCATGTTCCACTAGAGAATGTTGGAAAAGCAAGTCTCCACTTATGCTGACTGCCAGCTTGGATGGTGTGAGCAAAAACCACCTTCTTCCTCTGGTGTTTCCAAAGTTGCCTTCATTTGTTCACAGCAGCGGTAGGAAACCTCTTGAATGCACATATCCTTATTTTTATGGACCTTTTGAATTGGTAATTTTCATCACCAACATGTAGGGGTTGAGAAGCAATGGGAAAATTGGTCAGTCTTGCTTATATCTCATTTTGTGGAACGCTGTGCCATGTGAGGACATCTCCTCACCTGTCTTGGCCCTGACCACCCCTGTGGCCGCAGGTCTTTCCCATCCATATTTTGAGGTTTATGCAGCTCCCTGCTTTGTGCCCTTCAGTGCCACTGCCCTGTGTGCTGTTGGACATGGCTGACAAGGCCTGGCAGTCTATTAGAGTCCATCAGGTGTCCCTGCATGGCCTTTCCTGGTCCTCCAGGACAGAGCAGTGCATGCTTATAAAACAGATTTTATGGACATAGATGTGGCATGGTCACCATGTGAGACCTCTTACCAGAGATGGTGGAGTGGCTGGCTGACTGCAAGTGCCGACTCAGCACAGAGAGCTTGTGACCTGGGCTTGCCCAGGATGGCAGTGGGATCCCATGGAGAACTCTTTGGGAAAGGCCTGTTGCACAAAGGTAGCCCGGATAGCTTCCCACTTCGGGACCAGGGCGGCCACCCTGAGTGGTGTGATCTGCCTTGGGAGTGTTAGCACAGAAGAGTGGTGGTCAAGCAAGCCCTGGCAAAGAGATGCTCGTGTCAGCGTCTCTGTGGTGACAACTTGGAGGAAGAAGGAAGGGTTTCTGCGTACCTTTGGCATAGTGCATGTCTTAAAGAGGCAGTTTGGATGGAGGATGATTTTTTTGTTTGTTTGTTTCATATGGCCTCTGAAACAGTGCTGTAAGAGCTGCTCCTGGAAAATTTTTCTGTTATTGAAAACTTTTTTCCCCACCCACTCGGTATGAATGGCTTTTCCTGGGGTGTGCATCAGCAGCAGGCTCCTGTCTTGGTTTATGTTAATTCCTCCTGTTACTAGATACCTCCTGTGAGTGACTTTCTTGGGAACTAACATCTGTAAATAGCCTTGCCCAATCAGGAAGATTGTTCCAGTTGCATGCCTTGTATTTTAAACTCAAGTGGTACCATAACTGTTGTATCACTGAACCTTCAAATAAACTGTTTTTCTATCAGCTGAAGCTGTATATACTCTTCCTTAGTTACACTATATCAAGTGAAATGCTTGATAGGTAGCAGGATGTTGATTTAAAACTTGCTTTAACTTTCTAGAGATTATATTAACCTAAAGCAGTTTCTGCAAGTTCACTGTCCATGTCTTGAGTATCAAGGAAAATCACAATTTGACCGGGTGTGAACTGTCTTCAAATGTACTTCTGATAAAATAAAGAATGTGAAAGGGTGGGGCAGAAAGGGAATAGAGAAACAGAATTTGATACACATGCTTAATAATGGGGAGAATGCTGGGAATGTTGCATATTAAATATCCTTCTGCTATCTCAACACTAGATGTGGAGAACTATGTCTTTATTATGTAATACTAGTACATTATTTACCATAGGTAATTTGGTTTTTCATCCAAAAGAATGGGAGAAGAGCATTAAGAAGGCTGCAAATGGAAACAGGTTGTAAAACTTGGAATGCTTGCTCTGCAGGGAGCGCTTAGAGGCAAGACATTGAAGTCTGTGAAACAGTTAATAGAAAATCCTGTTAATCTTGGGTTTTAAGAGGACAAAAATCAGCATAAGTTATTAAAAAGCTCCAAGAAAAATCTTGGAACATTTTGAGTGGTCAAAGAGAGCTATGTTTAGTGATGTGAAAGGCATTGTTCTGGAATTGCATTAAAATACAGGGTATGGGATATGTTATTGTTATTTTTGGTTGGTTGGCTTTTGTTTTGTGTGGTTGGTGGGTTTTTTTGTTTGGTTGGTTGGTTGGGGGTTTTTTGTTTTTTGTTTGTTTTTTGTGGGGTTTTTGTTGGAGCTTTTTTGGTGCACATTATCTGGTTTGATATAAACAAAGCCAGGGACAGCCCAGTGACATACTTTGAAAAATGTTATGCAGTCTATTAAAAAACTAATAATATTATCTAGCTCTCTTTCTACAGGCTATGGATTCTGAATCAAAGAACAGTTTCATAGGAAGCTTTCTTCAGCCACCAGATCGGATGCTTCCTGCAGCCTTTGCTTATATAGGATCAAAGAAGTTGGCAGCTGTTGCTGGTGACAAGTCTTCTATCACAAATAACCAGGGTAAAGCCAAAATATGTCCTTAAAGTGGTCTTTTTAATTGTTCCATATGAAATCTCCTGAGCAAAGTCCCCATTCTATTTTACTTAGTTCAATGACTTGCTGCGATTATCAGACTGACATTGAGACAGGATGTATATGTGTCCTGAGGGAGTAGTCTCCCTGAAGTCATATGTCTGGAATGGAAACCTCTGCAAGTGTTCTAACATCCTTATAAACTTTGGCTTTGAAATTTGTTTAACTTAAAAATGACAGACTTCCTCTAAAAGCAAAGGAGGATGCTTCTAACTCAGCAGAACAGTTCATGAGTTTAAATATCATTAAAAAAATCATTAGTATGGTACACTGACTTGAAATTGGCTTTACATAGTGCTATTTGACTCCTTCCAGCTTAAAATCACTTCTAACTGTTTTTTTGTGTGGTATGTTTCCTTGGGAGAACTTTTGAACAAGTCAAACTCTCAGGAAAGTTAGCAGCAGGAAAGTTAGTCCATAACGTATCTGAAGAGCTTGGTGAATGATAAGAGATGGTAAAATTGCACAGACCCAGTCTACGAGTGTGCATGTGATCATTGTTCTTCACTTGAAAAATCTGTGACTTCTGTAGTAATCTTATGTCATGCAGAGTTTGGGCTTTTTGGATTAAAATGTTCAATTTAATGTTGCGTAGCTAAGCGTTTAAGTAAGGAAATGTTTGGCATACCAAGAGAAAGATGGAAAAGGTAGTCCCGCTTCATCTTTCTGCTTTCTGGTATCTGTTTTTTATTTTGGTTGGGAGCAGAGGGTGGAAGTTGTTTGGTTTTGTTGGTTTGTTTGGGGTTTTTTTCTAAGCTGCTGAGAGTTGTTAAGTAGTTAGCTAGCAATATTTGATGGGTATTTCTTTAATGAGAGAATTAGAATAGGGAAACTATCAAGACTTATAAAATGTCAGAAAATAAACTTGACCTGTTACAGAACATGTCTTAAACTTCCACAGATGTGTATACTTTGTGGAGAGTTGGTAGACTTTTTCTTGTAGCTGAAATTGCAACTTTTATTTTTGGCACAATTTTGACAACTCCTGATTTGAGGCTAAAAGCAAACTCTTGCATGCTTAAAGAATCATCAAATACAAGAAACTAGGTATTGAATCATTACCTTTTGAAAAATAAAGTATTGCCTATTTTTCTCTGTGTATCTGATTTCTTCCCCTCTTCTGAACACGTTTTCTTTTTCCAGTCTGTCCAGACCAGTTGTATTACATCAAAACTTGTAACCTCACTTGGATACCTGTGTTCCCTGCTTCTATGTAAACAGAATTCCCAGGATTTATTATACTCTGTTTGCCGTGATTTCTTTGTGCTTGCTGCCATTTGGAGTGAAAATAGTTTTGCTCATAGGGCCAATATTTTATACCTCAGTTATGCAGTAAACATGTACATTTTCTCCCAGATTTGTTCTGAGTATGTTAGTGTACAGCTGGGGAATATAAGTCATTTTAGAAGTGATCCTAGGAAGAAAATTCAGGTATTATATTGCAATGTGAAGTGTTTTCTAACAATGATAATCATCATCATCACAATAGGAACTGTCACTTAAGGTGTAACTGTTGCATTGTTGACTAGCTGTAGTGGCAGCCCTAAAAACTCTTCAAGGAAAGATCCACCATCTAGAGCTGGAGAAGTCACAGGCTGAAGCTGATCTGCGCAGCCTCTCCAGAGCAGCTGCTCAGTATAAGAAGGCCTTAGAGCATGAATCCTATGAGAAGGACACAGCACATCAAGAACTGATGCAACAGAGGAAAGGTATTTCTTTCGAGTGATAAGGTGTAGCCACAGCAACTCTAAGACAGTATAATCCACAGAGTGTTTTGAAAAGCTGCTAATTAATGCAGCCCCCTTTCATTCTTTGCTTCAGAACTGGAGAGAGACAGGAGCTTGATAATTGTGGATCAAGTTGAGATATTTTTTACATATATTAATGAAATGTTGCATAAGCCATAAAGCTATTTTAAAGACTAAGCATGTTTCAGGTATGTTTAACTCTTACAATGCACAAGCAGCTGCTTACCTAACACTGCTAACTTGAGAAAAGATAGAAGAAGGGAAGAAACTAGATTCTAGTTAGATATCTGCTGATATGGATCAAAGTAACTGCAGCGCTCACGTCTTTGGAATTCAAATTGGAGTCTAGCTCTAACAAAACATTTTTATTCTCACCTCATATATAAAATACATTTTAACTGCATGATTTGTTCAGACTAACAAAACTTTTCTTGCATCTTTTGAAGACAGAGAACTCCTTAATAAAATGACAGTCTGGCTAAATGTGTAGCTCCCTTTGCTGTACCAAGTGTCTTGTTTCTCTCTGTAGATGCAAGTGTGCAGTTAAATGCAGCACAATCCCGCTGCTCCCTGCTGGAGAAACAGCTGGATTACATGAAGAAAATGGTTTCCACTGTGAAACTGGAAAAGAAAATTATTTTAGAGCAACAGGTGAAGTCCTTTAACATACTAACAATGTAGTGATATAGTTCAAAAGTATAGAAATGTGCAGGATCTGAATTTTTTTATGGCAATTTTTTCCTCAGCTCTGCTCAGGGTGGTAGCAAACAAGCAATTTACTGTCTGACTGGCTGATGACAGCCATTCAATGAACTGCATGAAAAGCTCCCTGGGTGGAACTCCTAATCAGCAAAACCATGCTAATACTTGCACATTTGATAGACAAAAAGCCTGCTGGAAACTTAAGCCATCTTTGTCTGCCTGGTATTTTTCATCACTTTGCAATTTAAAAAATATGAATCTTAAACTAGTTAAACATCTTTACTGTAGTTTGAGGAGGTTTTTTGGTGGGTTTGTTTTTTTGGCTGTCTGAAACAATTTCAGTCAGCTGCCAACTCCTTTCTTGCTTATTTTTTCCAGGCCCAGCTGCAGAAAGAGGAAGATCAGAACTGGCTGGAACTGCATGCGAAACTTGAAAAGCTTGAAATACTAGAAAAAGAATGTCTCAAACTTACTGCTACTCAGAGAATTGCTGAAGTAAGCATCCATGGAATGACAGTCAGAAAGTCACTTGATTTAATTTCATGGCATGCTATTAGTAGTACTAAGTTTTGCAAAAATGAATCCTGTAAAATCATACCTAACTGAATGCCACCTTGGCTTCATTTGCATGAGTCTTTTTTCAGTCTGTGCTTTAAAATTCCTACAGTCCTGTGTTATCTTGCTTTACAATTGCAAGCTACTTCAGATTTCTGATTCAACATGGCAAACTGAAGTGTGACTAATCATTCTTGCCTTCAAATTCAGGACAAGATCAAACACTTAGAAGAAAAGATTTGTAAGGAAGACCTTCAGCATAAGTTAATACAAGATGAAACTGCTCAGGTAGACTGAAAAGATTTTATTTTATCTTATTTTTTCGGACTGTAGAAAGCTATTTTCTCTGTCCAAAATACCCTTCTTTTTATTACATTTAAGCTCCACATGTTTATTACCCAGGAAGAACTCCTGGAATACTACTGAGACCAGTTATAAACTACATGTTAGGAAGCTTGCCAGGTGCGTTGCATATCTCAATGAAGAAAGATTCTACTTGGGTTTGTATTAATGATACAGTTCATCAGCCCAAACGCTGCTTTAAGTAATCTAGGTAGAAAATGAATTTTTAGAAAATCTGCAACTCAATCAGATAACCTTAATTCACAGTAACTAGAAGTTGGTCATATATGAACCCTTATACTCCAGGTAAGGTTGGCTGTTGTATTTGTTTGCCTCTCTTCATTAAGATGTGTTGAAATCTAGTACATAGGGCTATACTAGAAAAAATCTTTAATCAGTGATACATTGCTCATCAAATGAAATTTTGAATAATTCATTATTCTGTGAAGCCATAATCAGTTTGTTGGGTCACCATACATCTGAGGGAGGAATATTTGCCAAAGAGAGCAAAATCAAAACAACCTTTCATTAAAGGGGCAGAGTAGTAGTATTCCAAACCTCATTTTGTGGATAAGTAGCAGCCACTTTGCAAGGGAGCAGTTGTGGGGGGACTCCCTTGGAGTGCAGTGGAGGGACTGTAGTAACACTGAAAGAACCTAGCCATCAACAAAGCTGCTGCCTTAATTTAATTCATCACTGCCATCAGTTTTTATACCTTGTTCAGGGGTGATGGCTTTTCATCAATCCAGGAAGACTGTAGCTCAAGTGTCTGGCCATCTCCAGAATCTGGCAGAATGACACAGTTGAAAACTTGCAGGTTTTGGGGTTTCCTGCTTAAATTGCTTGCTGCTGCAGAGCAGAAGGCCTAGTACGGAGATTTTGCCTTCTGAGAAACACAGTCAGAATGACTTTCCCAGAGTGGATAATCTGACTTTAGCAGTGGTATTAACATTTGCTCAAGAAAGGACGTAGGTCCAGTAAACTAAGCCCTAAACTAGTATTAGTACCATCTTAGTGCACTGGAGAATGGATTTAGGTCTGTTGGATCTGTGCTTAGAAACACAGGGTGTGGCGTGGTTCACTTCCTTTTGATGACAGAAAAGCCAGAATATTCTCACTTCAGTGGTGGACCTCCAGCACTGTTTAGCCGGAACTGTTACACATGCCAAAACAAAGTTCTTGTCCTGTGTTTAATTGGGAATGATTATTATCCTGTTTATCAGGGGCCTTGATATCAGCTTTGAACTACAGAGCAATCTAAGGATCGTCCAGCAGGTTTGACCTCAGTGTTACACAGACAGACTGTCCCCAGCTTGTAAGAGCCAAATGTTCATATTATTTGGATTTTATGATCAGATCCCCAGCGTGTGGCAGGATTGGCTTATCTCAGTTGCTGCTTGTCACAGTGGAAAAATACAGGTGCTGCAGCTGGATATGAAAATGAGGAATTGTAAGACAGAGCTGTAAGATCTGCCCAACACCCTGCCTTCCTAGTAATCTGTTCAGTTTTTAAGAGTAGCTTATGCCTTCCAAACAGGATAGCTAATAGTTCCCTTAATTGGTTCTTATCCATGCATGAAAGAGGGAATTAATTAAACCATGATATTTCATACTTCTAATACTACATTAAATGGTTGCTTTCTTTTTTGCTTATTCCCACAGCTTCAAACAGGACTTGATACAAACAGAATTTGGATGTCTTCGGTAACATCTCAATGCGAACCTGAAAAGGAAAATGGGAAGAAGAAAAAACCTAAGAAGGTAACATGGAAATTGTTATTAGCATAGTGTTGCTGATAGTATCTGACACACACACAGATTGGAATTCGTGAAAAATGGTGATGTAAGGGACACTTGATTCATCTGCTGCACTTTACTCCATTTTCAAAGTTACAAAAATTGCTGAATTATCTTTTTTTTTTTCCCCTTTTATTTTTATTTCCTTCTTTCAGTAGTTAAAATGGTCCTAGGGCTGGTAGCACTTCACTGGAAAACCTTCCCTTACCAGCTTGACAATAACCTTTGTTACAATCTTACTACCATCTTCCATGTTCTGTTTTGGCCGCCTTTCAGTTTATCTGGCAAAATTAGTTTCCAAAGAAGTTTTAACTCAGCATCCCAAGATGGTGTGTTTTGGGGGGATTGCTGAAATCAAGGGAATTCATTTTGCAACACATGTTACAGATCAGTCAGAATTTTGCAACTGTGGTTTTGAAAACTTAAATAAAGCCTGGTTCAATTTCTTTAATGTCAACCTAATTGTCAAACTGTCTGCTACATGCATATGGAATAAAATTTACTTGTCTCAGCTATTGGAAAGTCTTTCTCGTTACACATACAGGAGGGAAATTGTTTTTTTAAACGGAGGGAAACCGAGGTGATGCATTTCACTCTTTGAATTTTACTTACTAAAAAATGAAGGTTTAGATTGTGCTCTTGAGTCAGCAGATTGGAATTTCTTGTCTTATGTTTTCTTATGGCAGCAAAATCCTACAATGAAGAAAACGCAGCTTTCACAATTGCATGTAAAGGCTGGTGACCTACCTTTTGTGGCTGGGAAGGTGGGTGAAAACCAATGTTCTCACTGAAGTGGCACCTACAGTTTGAGTAAGTCTCTTTACTGTAATTGTTATTTACTTCTGCAAACCACTTAATAATTCTTCTTTAGTCCATCAGCTCCAGCCATTCTGTTACTGCAAATGTACAAAGTGTGTTGCATATTATGAAGCATCGCAATCCGTGTATCTCATCACGAAGACAAGGAGGAGCTACGTCTGGGATTTGTGGACACAGTGCCCTTTCAAAATCTGTATCATCTTGTTCCATGTCACCTACTGCCTCCAGAAGTCTTTCAGACATTCTGCTGGCCATACAAGATGAGCTGGGACAAATGAGCTGGTGAGTACTCATCCCCTGGTGTTATGAGTAAAGGTGACTAGAGTGGTAGCCCTGAGAAGATGCACGTGTGCTATAGTTCAGCCTAGCCTGTTTTAGGTGTAGGACTTCTTGTTGACAGAATGACCTGGGCAGGCTTGACTGGTAGGATTTTTCTCATTCAAAAAATTCTTTCTGTCCTGCTGTTTAACTGGTCTTGTGAGCAAGCAGCATACTCTTCACCAGGGTTTTTCTGCTTCCACATCCTGTATTTCAACAAGCTGCTACTGAAGTAACAGCTGCAGCAAACGAAAAATCTTTCAAGCCTATGCTTTTTAGAAATTTTAAGCATACTCTGAGATTTACCAAGTAGGCCAAAAATGTTCTCCTGGAGAAAACTGCAAAGGTGGTGTTAATATTGAGCAGGCCTGCAGGATGTAGTCCATCTGGATGGTGGAATAGGTTAGTACAGCACTGACATGAATGGTCTTGTCACAACATCTATCCTGTTCCTTTGTACCCACTCTGTGTTCTCTCCTTACATGCATACCTGATGGGTCTTTGTGCTGAGTCAGTCTGGTCTTCATGCCCTTTGCTTGTTGCAGGAGAACTTGCTGGTCCTGTAAGGGGGTTGTGAAAGAGGGACAGTCTCCCGCCAGAAAACTGACAGGGTGTGGAAGAAGCTAAAGCATTAGATGGGAGTGTATATATCTTTCTAGCCACGCAAGTAATTGTGGACCACAACTGGTGTTCCTAGGCATCTTCTGATTAATGCAAGCTTGTAGCTTTGTGTGCCAAAGCTCTGTGGCTGGTCATAGCACATGTGTTGATGTCATGAGCTGTGGTTTGAACAGAAGGTGTGTTGGTTAAACCAGTTAGGATGTTGACACTGATTTGAAATCCTTGATGTGGCAAAATTTAAACTGGCGAGCAACCTCATCTTCAAAAAGCAATGTCTGGCTTACTCATGGCAGTTCAAGGACAGGCTTCGTTTTGTCTTTTCATAGCAACGACCAGTTGCTTCAATTAAACTGTCAAGGAGCAGCAGTTACTCAGAAATCAGAAAAGAAACCACGACCTTTGTGAAGAGGTCACTTATCTGAAAGAGGGTCTCTGGTTTTGGCTAGTTCTAATATCTAAGTATCACGAAGATCTACAAAACTTCTTTTAGTTAAGCTGGTTAATCTAATTAACCAGCCCACTTCTCTGCGAATCTGTTTGAGTAGACTTTTAATTTTAATAATCTGTCAGGAAAATTGTAACTTGAATGTACTATTTTAAACAATACTTCTCTCTATTGCACTAAGCTTTCAAAGTCTGCACGAAAGTGGGCAGGAAGTGAAAATGCTGTACTGCATAGCTGCTGTTCTCTTTCCAAAATCTCATTCTGCACACTACAGTACATGTAGTTGTTATGCCTATGGGAAGAGGGAGAAATAAGTTGGGCATCAGCTACAAATTTGGGATGAGAAACTCAGACACATAGGAAAACCTTTTTCTTTTCTCATGTGAGTGTGTACCAGATTAATGTGTGCTGTGTGAGAGGGTAATACTGCAAAATTGCTGCACTCTGTACCAAATTGCTAGCAAGTCCTGCAATACACTGGAACTATTGAAAGAAATCCTAGGGACTATTTCATGAATACTTAGTGTGCCATTCTTGTCTCTAATAGTGAGCATCAAGAACTTTTGAAGCACATACAGGAGACTCAAGACTCCAAAGTTCGTGAAGACCTGGAACGGGAGCTGGATTGCCTTGTAAAACAAATGGAGATTAAAGGAGAACAAATATCCAAGCTGAAAAAGCACCAGGCTACTGTAAGAATAACATGTAAAATCTCTAGCTAGTAACATTCTAGTTGAAAGGCTGCCACAACTCTGCCTCCTGTTGTCATCAGCTAGAATGTCACTGGAATGTTTTAAGCCAGGATGTTCCAGTATGGGTGATTATATTTAGACTGCTAGCTAGTGTTCTTGTACCTCCAGTTCCTTCATTTGATCAAGAAAAAATGCTTACAGCTGGCAGTTAGGAAGGTATGGTAGTGGGAAAACTTCCCACCCTGTGGCCATTCTGCAGTGCAGAGCTGGGTTGCTCAGTGTGTCACTTCTGCTCACCGTGTTAAGACAAACTGTTAAGATTTCATTCCTTTGTCTCCCTCTGAGAAATGAGAAAATAGAAGCTGTAATTCCTGTACAGACTGGATTGAATGTCTTTTATATTACTGAAAGACTGAAGCTTTTTGTTAGCTAAATAGTCTGTTGACCAGAGCTTCTCCAAAATCATAGCCAGACAAGCCTTTCAGTTTTGTTTAACCCCTAACCTGTCTGCGTTGTGTCAGATTTGGTTTAGAGCCATAGATAACAACTTTTCAGATATGCCCATATAAAATTACTCTGTAGATGCACAGCTTAACTCTTTTGTAGCATTTTGGTTTGGAACATATGGTTAAAAATTCAATCTGTATTTCTATCTGATAGTTTTCTGTGCTTCCATCTTATGATTCAGGATAAATAGATTCACCTACAAGTTTTGCTTATACAAGAAACAAAACAAAACTCAGTGTGAAGCCTTATGAAATGGAGAGATGATAGTTAATTGAATTTAAATCTGGCCTGTTTTATTCACATTCGTTCTTTGATAGATTTTACCCACTCAAAATTTTTATTGTCCACGTAATTGAAAGCACAATGGTGCTTTATATCAAAGCAGAATTATCACAGTCACGTGTTAGCAATAGGGACAAAGAACATTGACTGTTGAGTCCTTGGTGAATCTCTTGGCAGTGTCAATTATTTTTTGAATAAATATCTTATATTCTCGAGGAGCCAACAATTATGGTGTTTTCCTTGCCTCAGAATCTTGCCGACTTCATCATACAGGTACCTAAGACAATAGACAACAACTGCACCTTTCTTTCTTTCTTTAACATATCTTTATGGCTACAGTTTGCCTTTGTTTTGGGATGACGAGGAGTAGCACATACAATGTGGTGCAATCTTGTTGTCATCCCTGCTTATTATCAGGGTGCAGATCTTCTGGCAAGTCATCTGTGCTCTGGTACAGCCTTATCAGAGCACACCACTTAGGGTCCTGATGTAAATAGTAATGTCTGTATGATTACTGTCTGTCATGCCCTGGTTATTGATACAGGCCATTTCTGTAACTCCTTGGCCTGCACTGTTTGGGTTTTTTTCTGGTGCTTTTGCACAGAGACAGTTGTTTTTTTGTACAGACCACTCTTAATATTTCTGATGCATATTTCTGCTTCTAGAACCTGTCATACAGAAAATGTCATAGTAATCTCTGTGTTTCACAGTTAATAATATGTTCTAGAATGCAATTAAAGTTAATTATTTTTAGAAATGGACTTAAAGCCTAAATTGGCATTTGGAATGCTTCCAGCCTAATTTTATCTTTGGGAGGTGACCTTTTCATGCCAAGTGCAAGTCAAGACTTATTATTTGATGTTTTAAAAAACATTCTTTAGCAATTAACCCTATTTATTCTGTTTTCCATTTTTGTTAAGGAGGCTTCAAAGTAAGCTGCTTAGATAAAGTAACCAATAAGAAACAGTGTACATTTTAGAGGCTTATTGGATTTTTTTATTATTACTGTAGCACAATCTGAAATGGAAAAAGACTGTTGTAAATATAGATTGGTAATAGATGATACTACATCTCTCTCTCAACAAGCATTTTTACCTTAGGGAGTGATGAGGTTCAACAACCTACTGGGTGTGGGTGAGGTTAGTTTGTTGTAATGCTTTCTGTATGGGCAAGGTCAGTTTTCTGTTACAGCAAGACAATTGTGCAAGATAGTAAGTTTAAACTTTTTTTTAATGTTCCTTGGACATCTGTAGTTTGGAGTTTGGTATAAGTCCAGTAAGCTCTACAGCTGCGAGTGTTCTGAGTACATAACACACTAACTAGCAATCTTTCTTCCTAGGTGCAGAAATTAAAGAGAAAAACTCAGAAACTGAAGCAAGGGGCAACTCATGTCAAACTAAAGTGTGGTAGCCAAAAGGAAGCAAAGGAGATTGCAGTCATTGTAAAGGAAAGCGTGTCTCAATCTTCTCCCGAGCAGAAAAGCAGATGCTCTCTTCAGCTGCTAAAAGCTGTGAGGAAACTTCAGTCATCTCTGAAAAAAGATGATGTCATCTGAGAATAATAGTTCTGAAGTGTGGTATGTTAGAAGTTTTTGAAGTTCTCTGTTATCTAAGAAATTTTTAGTTGCAAAAAATACCTTTTAAAAATAAATGCACTATAGATAGATATAGATTCTAAACTGCTTATTCTCTAATAGGTCAATTTGTTCACCTCAGAATTAACTTTCATGTAGGGTAGCTATAAATCAACTGCACTTTCTTGTCATAAAATGTTTTAATGGACTAATGAAATGCTTATTTGTTAACTTGTCAAATAAAATTTTACAACTTTTTTACCCTTAAAATAATATGCAATCTTTGCCGTCCTGTTTACCCCTCTGCCAAGGAGATGCTTAGAGTTGCTTTTCCAGATTGGCTTGGGCTAGTGCTTCTGTACAAATAAAAACAGTGGCTTTCCTTTTCTCTAGTAACTGAAGATTCAGATCATTGCAACTGAGGCAGAAGAAGCGGCATTGTCTCTTATTTATATATACTTTCATTATTATTATTACTCTGTAAGTTTTATTGATAGTCTTAGTATTAGGGACTGCTGGGATCTGGAAGCACCACCCATGACTTTGTTTAACCACGATAACTTAGGAGTGTTCTTGATGAAGAGCATGGTAAGAGGCCACTACCAAATGCTTGCATGCTTGTCTTCTCATCAACAGAACTTGCTTTTAGCACAGTGTACAGTATCTGAGCTGTCATAGACGAGACCTTGAACTGTGTACCAGTACATGTTGTAGAATTACACAAATGCGAGATGGGTCTATGCATATGTAGTAAAAAATCTAATGGTGACTTCAAATCAACACTGGTTATTTAGTTGTAGTTGAAGTTTCTGACTGATTTTCCCGGCTGTTTGCATATGTCAGGAAAAAACCCAGTTTCCTCCAGATGTGTAAGTTCCGCTGCAGATCTCTTGTATAAAGGGAATGCAGTGGTTTTTTCAAGCCCGTATGCAGGTAAGAATAAAAATTGGAGGCATACTCTGTTGTCAAGGGTTTTGAATTAAGGCTAGTAATGGGATATGGTACTAATGGAAAGCTGAGTCTTTGAATCAGTAAGTTTTACTCTGGCACCCTTCAAGGCAAAGGATTAGAGAAAATTTCAGGTAATTAATTTAAATTTAGAATAGATTGTTATGATCTTTGACAGGACTTCACCTATGTGACCTTTTTCGTGTGCATGTGTATGGAGATTATATGCCCTAAATGTATTTATCAGAACCATAGAAGACCAGGCTGTTCAGGTGATCTTCAGGGATGGGTTTCCTCCACTCTTAAATTGCACAGACATCCTTCTTACTTATGGATTATTTCTGGCTTATAAAAGCACATTGTATGCCTGAAAACCCGTAGACAAAATTCCAAGAATGGTATTTTCCTGGTGTAGATAGCATTTCTGAGTTAGGTTTATGCATTTCTGGACACTGAAATCACCAATACTGGTGGGGATATGGTACATAAATCACCTGCTCCCTCTGTGCCTTGCCCTGGTATTTTTGTTGACTATAGGATTCTGGGGAGAGGGGGCTATTTTGGAGTTGGAGCTGGAGAAGGAGGGCCCTGGCTCCCCTTTTGGACAGGGACTTTGGTGTAGGGCTGCAACTTTGGGCCTGTCACCCAGGTAGTGGATGGGGCAGTGCTTAAATGATGGCAGCATTGAATAGTCAGTCTTCAAAATGCCTGTGCTGACAGGGGCTGTTTAGTCCCAGAATAAAACTGCTGTGTTTGCCCTCCTTATTAGCATATTCACAGTTTGCAGCAATTGTCAGTCATGTAAAATAAGTCTTCAAAGAAATACACAGCAGTGAATAATTCTCTAGAAACTGCAGGGGTGAAGTTAAGCTGGTGCACAACTGTGGCAAAGTTCAGCTCCACGAGAATTAGGCAGATCACAGTGAATTTTGCTGGGCTCTGAGTGCTTCATGTCTTTATGCTCCAAAAATGTCCTGGCCTGGAACTCCATAGAGGTACATTTGGAGAAAGCACAGTGGTCAGAGCAGGGTTCTTCACAAGAACAATATGTTTTTGGCTTAGTAAGTGCTTACTCTACTCTTTTAGAAATCCTTGTTTTGATTTATATCCTGCATGTTTTTATTTGTCTTCTCCGGTGAAACTGTATGTTTATTTTTTATTAATGTTTTGGATCCAGCTATACAGGGCAGCAGACAAAAACACACAGTGATCCCAAAAAAGACTGATTGGTTTATTTACTCCATATCTGGATTGTTTTATGCTGAGTTAGGCAAAATTGCCACAACAGGTTGTGTTGGTATTTGAATCTAGGGTCATATTTTATGGCTGGACATTAAGGAAATTGGACCAAAAAAATGTAGGTCAGTTTAATTAAAAATACAGACCAGCAAATTGTATCGAACGATAGTTCACTTTCCTGCTGCTAATGAAATATGCTAGCACAATTTAATGGTTTGTTACTTCAGCCTGCTGGAAAGACTTTGTGCTAGTACAGAAGGTATTCAGTTTGAGCTTATATGTTACAATATTCGAACCAGCAAAGCCAGAGGTTGGACATAGCTATAAATCCGGAGTGTTTTGGGAATAGAAGCTGGCAAAAACACTCGAAGCAAAATAATCAGGGCAGGATCTTGCTGGGATTTGGATGCCGGCTAGTGTAACTAAGTGCAGATGTTTATGCGGACCAAAAGACATTGCCAGAATAAGAATACTCTACAAACCCATGATGATTTTATAGCAGGAAAAAAGCCAAGGAAGTGGGGATAATAAAACAAGCGCTCTTATTTCTGATGAAGCCTTCTCTCTTTTCCTCCTGCTTGCCTGTATGAAGAGGTCAAGGTTGCCTCTGTCATGTCCCCTTCTGGGGCCTGTTGAAGCTTCTGCAAATTGCTTGTGCTATGGCTCCGGTGCTTGCCTGAAGGTCTCCGTGGGCTCCCCATGTGGTGCCATAGGCTGTCTTAGATGAGCAAAGGGAAGCAAGCATTTCTGAAAATGTTACAGCTAAAACAAGTCAGGTGAATCTTATCCCAAATGCCTGTCTCTCTCTCCACTGAATACAAAGGGAGTCTGGGGTGATAGGTGAGCTTAAATTAATTGTGTAAGGAGTTTGGCCAGGTGGTTTCTAATGAAATATGGTACTCTTTCCCCTGATTTCTGGGGTTCCTGGGTAAGCTCTTCAAAATCCAGAGTCCCTGGGTAGGTCCTGGGCTACTGACAGCCTGAAAATTCTGTGCATTGCCCTGCATACAACCATTTTCCCTCCTGTTTTCACATCAGCCTCTTGTGCGTTGGTCTAAATGTGGGTGCCTGTCCTGAGTGTACACTTGGTGTAACTTCCCCATGATGAGTAGTCTCCCTGATCTGAAACAAGGGTATCAGGGTCTCAGTGCTGTGTCATTTGGGAAGACGCAGTACACTACAGGATTTTATTTTGTTGGTACTTAAGATGATTTCTTTTTGCAAACTGAATTTATTTATTAGTAGCTTTGCTATTTTGCCAGAAGTTTTTTCTTTATACCCAGAAATGGTAATTTTTATATTCCCACTGCATCCCTCTGCCACCCTAAATTGGCTTCCATGTTCTCAAATAGCTGAGGTAAATAACTGACATTAGTTTTATAGGCATATCTGAATTATTTTTATCTGAACTCCACTTGGCATAGTAGCATCATTTCTCTTGGTTCCTTCTTATTTATACAGCTGAAGAACTGCCTGCTCTTTATTTTCCTTAGCAATTTTTAATTTAGCTGATACATCTTGCTTTAGTTTTGGTTTTCCTGACTTTCGGGTTAGCTCCCCTGTGGTTGCTTTCAACCTCTTCCCCCCGCTTTTATTGCTGAGGCCAAGTTCTATTTAACTTCTTATCATTGATTTAAAGATTCTTCAGCTTCTCTAATATCAAAATCCTTGAGGTACCAGTTGCTTTAGAGTTTTCTAACTATGCTTATTAATTTCTCTAAATTAGATCTTTTTAGATGTTAGCACTTTACATTCAGGTCTAGTTTTGTTCTTCCATTCTAACCCAGATTATGATGGCTTCTCTAAATGTTCTGCTCACTTACCAAAACTGTCTAGAGTATCATCTAGGTTCAGGGACCAACTGAAGGCATTTGTAGAGCATGGCAGATTTTTTTTTTTAGTAGTAATCTACTAGAAATCTTTATTTTCATTCCCAAAAGTAAGTAAATCTACTGCACGTAGATCCCCTTTGACCTATGAATGGGAGCAGCCAGTCATAAATGTTAATTTCTTAAAATACCAGACTATCTCATTACCTTCAGCATAAAATCAGTCTTTCCAAAGCATCTTATATCCTGCTGCAAAGGTGTGGTTGCTATTCTACCTTGTTTATATTATGCTTATAGTGTCAGATTTCATGTCTTATCTTGTTAGTTCAAGCTCTCACATAGGCATCTCTCTGTAGATGGATTACAAATGAATTAGCCTCCTCTTATCCTTTGCTTCCAAGAAACACCGAATCTTTCTGCAATTATTTGTTTCTTCCCTTAAAGGCAATTTTTTTTTCTTTCTATTTGATTATGCCCCCTACTAACAAGTGAGTAAAATAACTCAGGTGTTGGGAAGAGAGCAAGGCTACTTTAGAAATTATCACAAACCAAATGTTTCCCATTAGAACTGAGTGGATTTGGTATAAGTGGATTATTTGCAAACACCACTTTTGTTAAAAAGTGGCATTTCTCACAAGTTCTTTCATTCCTTTTCTTCTGGTCAACTTCAAATAATAGTTTCAGGTGAGAAAAAATGGGGAGAAAATTGATTTTGAATGCCAGCATATTTGGTTTGGGGAAAAAATGAATGCAAAATGTTTTGATTCTTTTTGTGTAAAATGTTTTATTCAACACATCAAATTTAATGTTTAATTACCTACACTTTCTGAGGTGTCCTTAAGAAACTAAGTAAAGGACAAAGAAATGGCATTTTTCAGTCAGATGCTGGAGACACAACACAGTTTTTCTCCTGGTTTCCTCAGGTTGTCAATCAAACTGGGAAAAATCACATTCACGCAGTTCTGTTCCTGACATTAAAAGGAAGATCTTCTTTTTAAAGGAAGTGCTGAATAAATGATTATTTAATGAAGTTGACACATATTATATATTGTCTACATAGCAGTGGGAATTTGTACTTTTTGCATGCACAGTTCCCCAGGTCCAGAGTTTACAAGTGATTTCCTTTTGAGAAAGGAGCTGCTTCTTGCCTGCTTTGTCTTGTAGTCTGCCAAATAGGCAGAATGGATGAAGTATACCATCCTTCCATTGAGAAGGTCCAGCAGCTGGAATAAGAACTAGCAGCACAGATGGCAGAACTGAAGGCAGAAGTAGAAGACAACAAGATACTCCAGGGATGCCCTGGTAGAGCATATAAGTGGCAAGAATTTGCTGGGGAATGAAGGAGAACATGAAATTACAGCAATGTGTTGTATCTTCTTGGTTTGTTTGGGGTTTTTTTCAGTTGTGATACAAAAGCTGTGGCTATATAACTGTGCAATTTTGAGACCTGAATACATACACAAGAGCCAGGAATACCAGCTTTTTCACTGTGTGTTTACCACAGTATTGTGGCTGAAATGGAAAGGAATGTCAGAATGGAAACTAAATTGATTTCATGGTGTATATTGTAAGCAAAACTTTAGATCACCCTAGCATGTCAAGTGTGTCCTTTTTACAGTGAAGAGGAAGCAGCTTCAAACATAATGCTGCAATATATAAACAGAGTGGTCACATATAAGGAAGTCATTCTTGCTTTCATCAGGGGTGATGAGATGCAAACTATGACAGGGTATCCAAATTTGCCACTGTGCTTCAAAGAAGAATATGTGGAGGAAAACAGAGGTGAAGAACACTTGACTAGGACACTTGAGACAAAAAGGAAAGAAGCTGGATTTATGTGTCCACTAGAGAGACATATCTCTATTTCCTCCAGATTATAGATCTTAAGACACGTGGGAGATTGCTATAAAGGTTAAGAAATAAGTTTCTGTTTGCACTTAATAAAATAAGGGCATAAAGTAATGGACTAAAATTCAAGCTTTCCAAGCAGAGTGTAAATTAAACACTGAGCTATGGACTAGGAGGTTGCTGACCATCTCTTACGACCATCCATCTTTAAGAACAGGATAAACAAAATACCTTTAGGCAACAGATTTACTTTTTCCTGCCTTAGAGCAGTGGAAGTGGTAGACAATGATAAAACCCCTCCTGGTCCTGCCTCTTTAGGGCTCTGAAGTGTTCCATCAGAGTTTGTCATGTATTGCTTTTGGACGAGACTTAGGAGCACTTTTTTAATGGTCCAGTATTTCATCTGGTTTTAATTTTCATGCATTTGGTTTATTCAAACGCATAAAAAGCATGTGATATATGCTTCCTATAAGTATATTTATCATAGAATCTTAGAACATCTCAAGTTGGAAGCAAGCTGTAAGAATTAATGAGTCCAATTCCCTGCTTCTCACAGGACTGCCTAAAGCTAAACCATATGACAAAGAGCATCCCCCAGATGCTTCTAGAACTCTGTCAGGCTTGGTGCTGTGACCATTTCCCTGGGAGCCTGGTCCAGTGACCGACTACCCTCTGGATGAAGATCCTTTTCCTAGTGTCCAGTGCGATACATGGGAATTAAAAAACAGTTCTTCTCCGAAAGATTCCTCAGCTCCCCCTTCTGTGACCCAGGCATGTTAGAAAGGTGACTAAATTGTGAAGAATGTTTGTCAAGGAACTCCACTGCATAGCTGTGCATTGTAATATGTGGTCACAGGATTGACAGGCATTCAGATGGACTTTTTAAGGGCTTCGAGGCGAAAGAAAAGAATTTGCCAAAAAAAATCTGTTAATTAAATAAATTCTGCTGCATTAAAGTAGTCTTTTCATAGCATTAAACTTTCTTATGCTTAAATTCACCATCTGAGCTGTGCTGGGACTACAAATATTTGGTTTATAGTCACTTTTATGTATCATCCTGTGGAACAATGTTTTTCCCCTGCGGTTCTATTGGAATTCCAAAGGATGCATCTTGTTTCAAAAAAAGGTAAGAGAGGTAATACTGAAGAAAGACTTATACATAGGTAGTTAAAATCTCTTTGCTTTTTACCAAGAAGTAACTGAAAATTAAAACCAGAGGAAATGGCATGTTTTTTGGAGTCTGGATCTGTAAAGACAGAATGGGAAGGGTCGCAATGCTGTTGGCAGAGTAGTAACACAGCATTAACCTTTTCTTTATTTGTATAGTAATGTGAACCTGGCTCTGCAGCGTTTATTTATGTGACAACTCCCAAAGAAATTCAAAGCCTAATAATTATGCTGTATTTACCATTTTTTTAGAATTTCTTTATATCCTGAAAAAGGCCTAAATTCAACGTGTGCTCCTTTTGCAGGTGCCAGAAGCAAATCCCCTTGTTATTCAGGGTGCTGTCATGCAGAGGGAGGTAGAGAGCTGGGAATATCCCAGAGAAGGGCACACACAGTACCAAGCTTGCCTGTGCTGCTGCCCCGGGTGGGGCTTCCACTTACAGCAAGGACCCAGGAGCTTTCTGTGGCCCAGGAGGCTGCACTGTGCACGTTTGAAAATCAACCCAGCATTAAATTCCCTCCTGAAAACAGGCATGAAAATGTCAGTGGTTGCAGTCCACTTGTATTATATGAAAATATTCTTCTCTTTCCTTAAAGGACAGGAATCAGATGGGCTGGGAGAAGGTTCTCCCAATTCACTGATGGTTTTGTGCTGTTCTAGTACATCTGTGTTGTGAGTTGTTTTAATTTTTGAAGCGGAGTTCAAATTTCTAGGTTCAGTGAACTGAATTCTGCCATTTTCCTTTTATTAACTAGAGTTTTTTTAATATCTGTAATCTTTCCGCTGGGTCAGCTTAGAAGAAGCACATTCAGAAATAGCTCTCCTAGCACAGTGGTCTTTGGTGGCTGATTAGCTGTTGTGTTGGTGTTACGCTCAGATGCTAATGATGATCTATATGCTGTTTAAGTTTCCTCTAATGTCAAGGTGCTCTTGTTTACAAATGTGTGATTTGTTGGTTATTTCTGATTTTATTCATGCTTTTTGCAGACAGAATTAGTCAGCTAGTCCACAGTAACTATTTGCACATCTAAGATGAAAGATATTTTGTATGCAAAGCAGTGTTACTGGGCAGTTTTATCCCCTCTATCAGGAGAGAACCAAACCTAGGATCTAGCGTGTATATATCGAGCACAGCAGCTGTTCATGAAAAACAATGTGTCAGCAAGGCTTCTTTCCCACCCAAATATAAAACTATTAACATTAAGGGTGATTTGTGTCTAGACTTTCACCCTCAGCTATCTCCTTATGGTCGGAATGAGCTTCTCAGAAAGATTCACTGTTGGGACTGAAATTTACTTTTTCCCATTGGGCTGGAAATACCATTTGTAAGCATTTAAATAGGAAATAAACCCATAAAATTCCTCTCAAGCTAGGATTCCTCATGCAGTGGGAATGCAATGGCCTCCTAGTCTATACAGGAAGAAGGTGCAGAAATGCAAAAGTGACAGTCTGTCTTTTATATACATAAAATGTATATACATAAATTATACATTTATATATATAAATGTTGTGTAATATACACATTAGTCACATACACAACATTCAGAGGGCTGCAAGGCTTTCAGTGGCAAGCAAAAGTTTTCTGACAGGAAAGAAAAATCTGGTGAATGTAGTGATACAGGAAGACCTGGTGATTTGCACCTGCTGCTTATAGTGTGTCACCTACAGCCTCTGAAGGTAGCTTTCTCCAGGTAAGATGAGCATTTTTAGAACAGTGAAGTATCATTTTGAAGCATCCAAGTCTTGGATAAGAAAAGAGGCAGTGGAAGATTAAATTCAATGTAAGAAATCTAGAGGTTTGTAGATAATGAACTAGACTGCATACGTGTGACTTTCAGTTCTTCTAGCAGATTCATTTTACTAGAAAGGAAATACTGCAATGATAAAAATTAATTTAGGTATGTGGAATAATGAGCTCCTTGCATGCAGTGTAGATAACATTGAGCTGCTTGGACTTGAGGAGATCCAGGATGGGAAGGAGAAAACTTGGAGAAACTTTTCTCTATTATCACTGGCATGATATGTTGGTAGAGGAGGATACTGTCAGGGACTGAGACATCTCAAATCTGCAGACTTGGGGAGTATTTGTTTGTTTAAGCATCACCTTTTGGAAATAAATTTGAATCCTTATTTTATAAGGGGCCTTTAGCCCATAGTTAATGGCCTAAGTTCTAACTGGTCTAACTGGCTGTGCTGGTGCAGCCCTCTTTCACTCCTTAGGCCCAAAGGGGTGCTGTGATGGGGAGATGGCAGCATTGCCCCAGGAGTACAGTGCTACCAGTGCAGGGAGAGGGGGGCTGCACTCTTCTTTCCAAATGAAGCCCCCTGAACCTGCCATGTTTCTCTCATATGATCAGGATAGGAGAAGGAGGAATGACCCTTAATCCTGGATACAGTGGGCTAATAACGTACAGAGAAGGAGGAAAGACCTACAACATTACAAAGATCTCCTGAGCCATTCCATGGAGTAGAGCCTTATTAGCATTAAAAGCAAATCAGACATGCTCTACCTCATTTTGATATTCAGTATCTAGTTATCTAATATTTGAGGAACAGTATCGTATTACCATCATAATCTTCATTCATCTGCTGTCTAGATCAGAGTGTCATAGATGAAACAGCAGAATGATTAGAAAAGACATTGAAAAACAAAGCAGCAGTAAAGCATGGCAAAGAAACACAGGTGGCCCTTTATTGGTGAAACAATGAGATAAAAAACTGATAGCGTGTAGTTCCACTAAACCGCAAGAGTTTTCCTGAGCATTAGCAAACCCTACGTTACCTGTTAGGATCTTTACATGTATCAGCAGTACTCACCTATACTGGGTAAGGAAGAATCAGTTGATACTTATTTAGGCTTTCAAAACTCTTTGGAAAAGTAGTAGCAGAAAAAAATGCTGTTGTTTGTTATGGTTTGGCCTAAGACAAAAAAACAGCCAGCCAGACAACCAAACTAACCACCAGTGTTAAATATACCTGCCAAAGAGCTGGAAAAATGGAAGAAAACATGACAAAATTTGAAGGAACATAGGAATTTTGGCTCTTCAGTGATGAAGGAATACTGGTATCCTTCAAAGCCATGAGCAAGCCTGAGATGATGTAAAGAAGAAGGAGAAAACATTTCAGTTCTTCTAAAAATGTGTGCTATGTTGCCAACAGACTCCACTAATACCAGGCCAAACTCAACCATCCCTAGAACACCCTTGTTTCAGAAGTTGGCAAGAGCAGCATCATGCCAGAATCAGATACCAGAGGAGTGATAACTCTGAAATAGTAACATACTTGAAGTTCCTACAGCATGTGAAGATTTGGGAGGGGCGTGTGTGTGAGAAGAATGTTGCATACTCCTGAGCCAGGACTCTGTTCAGGCAGAAGGATTTGTTAGCTGGTGTTCTTTGCATGCTAGAACATAGGCACTCCTCCAAGGACCACGGAGGTGCCTCAACCTGCAGCAGCTGTCTTTTGGGGTCTGGCAGAAGGCCCTTTCTTAAAAGAGATATGAAAATAATAATAATAATCCACACAATGTGGATTCCCCCCACCATGACATTCCATTCTCTGACATGCTTCAGCTTCAGGATAAAAAAAAAAAAGGGGATTACATCATTGTGTGAATGCAAAGCAAAGGGTACTGACTGCATTGCTTACAGACACCTTACACTCATGTTGCTTGAAGTGTGGATGTTCTCCAGCTGGTCTGATTACGGCTTTTTGCAGAATCCTGCCACAGGGACACTGGTTTCACTTTGCCCTGGCACAGCACTGAAACCAAGGAGCTGAAACCTCAGCTCTAGTTTCTGCTTTCTCACTTTGGTACTGACTATAACCTTAAAAATCTCCATAACTTAGCTGAGGAGATGGAGCTCTTCTCACT
Source organism: Sclerurus mexicanus (assembly GCA_013396755.1). Classification (NCBI taxonomy): domain Eukaryota; kingdom Metazoa; phylum Chordata; class Aves; order Passeriformes; family Furnariidae; genus Sclerurus; species Sclerurus mexicanus. Next base: position 35,378 of record VWZF01003401.1, read on the forward strand.
GGTAAACTGAAATGTACTTCTCAATGCTAAAAACAAACAAACAGAAACAGGAGAAAAGGAGGGGAAGGGAAGTCTAAAAGCACGGAAGAAAGTTACATTTAGTATGAGTCAGTGTTTTGCATCACGGAAAATGAGACTGTGGCACTTTTGCTCTTGACAGGAAGCAGAAGAAAGGCTCGACTCGCTCCCGCTAACCTCTAGTAATGGCTAACATTCATATTTTCAGTGTCATGGCTCTGAGGCTGTAGCTTTGTTCTCCTAGTTCTCCCTCTTTTTTTTGTGTGTGAGTTTTGAGAATTTTCTCCAGTTTTCCTGCCCTTGTGTTTGGTGTCTCCCTGAGCTGTGGTACTTCCACTAGAGGTCGGCTGCAACCCACCATTGCCCAGCACCTCGCCAGCTTCCACAGCTCAGGGGACACCAGCAGGAAAACTCTCAGTTTCGGGTTTTCTCTGTCATGTAAAAGGTAACACGAACAGAAAATCTCCATCACGTGTCCAAGGTCCAAAAGAGACGTGTAACTGTTAAACAGAAATAACACACTGCTTTTAAATGCATGGCTTGCCTTACAAACTGCACCTTGAATGGGGGCAGGTGGTCAGCTGGAAAGGACAAAGGTTTGGTTGCATAAACTGGTCTGTAAGCCTTTCCTCAAATTAACATTTGACTAGTCCAGCTGAACTCACTGAGCTCTCAGAGATAAGCGCAGGCAGACGAGTTTGCACAACTATGCAATGATGTGCATCACCTTAATTGTAGGTGGTGCAGTGGCTTCTTAATTTTTGAACAGGATTTTCAAAGTACATCTTCTAGGCTAATGCTATTCCTAACAAAGCCAGTGATAAGAAATTTGCTATTGACTTTGACTGAAGGACAGACAGTGGTTTTGACAATACTGGACTTCTTTTTTTGGAGGCATCAGAATTAACAGCCAGGAGTTTCATTGTGTCTGCTGGAAAAGAAGGAAAATACAGGACCAGAATGTCTCCTTTTTTCTTTTATCACTCTATTTTTAATTTTTTTTTTCTGATGATATTCACTACTACTTTGCTCTAGGATTTCACATCCATCTTAGGAAATTTACAGCAGTACCGTCTCCTTTTGTGCTTTAAGTTCTCCAAAAATTTAGAAGCATCTTCTGTGAACAGCAAACAATGAGAAGTTTTAGATCCAGCCAGGTCTTTGAAAAAGAGAGACAATCCCTTATTTAAAGGTAATGATGAGGAACTTTCTTTTTTCAGTTAGTGTTAGTCCTAACCAGTCTTCAGGATGTACATTTCAGCAATTAAAGTCTAAAACGTTTCTTTTGACAAGTGGAGTGAATATTTTTTTAATGATTCAGGCCTTATCAAACTACAATATTTCTGTATAGTCCAGAGCCCCTATTCATATCTGTTGAAAATATAAAGTGAATGTATTGCATTTTCTTTACTAAATATTGCCTCCTGTATCAAAAACATGTAGCAGCATTCATAAGTTTTATAGTTACTTTTATGTGAACTAGTTTAAGCTTAAAGTAGATCCCTGGAAGCAAAAGCTTTTGATGAAACTGAAACAGTGGAAGAAAGGAGATGAGCTGATGGATCTTCATTCAAAATCTCTGAAGTTAATGTGTCTTAAAGTGATTTAAAGTTATTTTAATTTATTTATTGGACTCTTCCAGGGAAATTGCAATCTCTAGAGAAAGGTTGCCTCAGGTTTATGTATCATGTATTTATGCCCGCATTCATTATGGACCCATTACTAAGGTGCTACAGAAATTTTTCCCTCCTCTTTCTCAGTTCAGCGCTTTCAAAAGGCAGCTTGAACACTGGCATATATATTCAAAAACTCTGAAGTTCACCGAAGTCAGGTCAAAATCAGCCCTGGAATTTGTGTCAAAGGGATTGCTCAGAACAGCTTTTTTTAATGTGACCAAAGTTCAGACCTGTGCTCAAAAGACAAGGAGAGAGATGCTCCAAAAGCGAGGTACAAGTCGGTAGGGCACAATGTGCCTCCAGGGAGCAGTTCCTGAGTGTCTCTATTTTGGTTCTAGCTTCACAGGTTCTCTTGATTTTGGTGAGATAATGCCATTTTTGGACATTCTGAGGATGTGCTGCAGGACAGCTCTGTCTAGGCTGCCTGCCACCCAGTCTCCTTGGAAAAATGTCAATGTCAATATTCACAGATGAGGTCTGTTTTGCGTCCACATGGAGCCTGAGGCACCCCTAACGCTTCCCATTCATTTGTTCTAATTGCATCTTATTCACTGCATATCCCCTGCAGGGCTGACCTGCATCTGCCCAGTAAGCCCTGCTCATTCACCCCTGCTGCAGATGCGCGAGGGAGCTGCGGGCTGTGACAGACTGGCAGATGTGCTGGGGTCTTGCCACATTTTTCCAGTGAATTTTGAGCAGCTCCGGTGTCTTCATCCGTAAAACTGGTATAACAGAAGTGCTCTGCGTCTGAAAGATGACTAAAACTAATGCAATTGAGAGGGCAAACTGCTACTGTAGGACTGGATCTATATAAATATATTTCATTCGGTAATCCTCTCGCAGTCAGAGGATGAGGTTACTGCCTCTCACCCCCTGGGTGAGCCCGAAGCGCTCTGAAAAATAAGAACACCTTGTAGTTCAGCTTCCAGTTTTACCAGGAACCAGAAAATAAATACCTTCTCTGAAGCTGTCAGGAGTCGTGCCCCTTTGTGCCCTCTTCTATCAATAACCACATACCTAACAAAGGGAAAGTCCTTGGTGTGCTGTCTCTTTCTTCCTTTAGTACTCTGGTGGTGTTGGGTACAACAGAGCAACCTCAGCCATATCTTGAGCTCATGTGAGGCTGTTTCAGCCCTGAAATGTCACCGAGCTCCTTTGTTTTCTCTTCCCAAGGAACCACCACTCCAGTCACTCCAAAGACCTCTGTCCTTCTTTAATTGCTTTTCCTTCTGTGTGAAGCAAGGTTCCATTTGTTCAAAACAGCTGATCAAGAGTCCTATGAAACTTCTGTTCTTAATACCCTTAGAATTCCTATCAATGCTTTGCTAGAATTCCTATCAACAACATTTTACTGATGCTAATAGTTGTTGAAACATGACCATGTTTTTCAAATTATACTTCTGTTAGAAGTGGCTATTAAAAAAACTCCTGCAAGATTACATGTCTTTTTAAAAATTACTTTTGTGCTACTACTAATTGTATTTAATTGGGATTTGGCAGTACTCTGTATATATTTAGTCTTCCTGGTTCCTATCTAACATTCGTTATTACTTTTGTGGGTTTCAAAGCATTTGAGAGAGAACTCAAATTGCTAAAGTCAGAAAGTGGTTGTGTAGGCTTTACAGCTAAAGTTGGCCTTACAATATTTTAAATAATTTAATAGATTTTATTTTGCTGATATTCTTAGAAAGATTAGATGTTTATGGCCTTTTAAAAAAAAATATTTAACAATGACATAAGTTTTCTTTTATGATCCCTGTTTTCAGACCTTTTCCCCGTGCCAGATACTTCACAAAGAAACTGTTCTTTCAAATCTTACCACAGCAGGTAATCTTTCTGGAAAGCTTGGGTGCAGGCCATCATCACCAGTAGCAGAAGTAAAAATGGCTTCGCAGCTCACTGAGACAATTAAAAAAAAAAAAAGATCATTCTCCTTGGTTTTCTCCATAGTGACGATAGGTTTGATTTTCATCATCACTCATTAAAGATGAGGGGTAACAGGAAAGGAGAGAAGGAAGTCCCTCCCCTCCGTAAATCTCAGGAAAAAAAACCAGTTTCATATTCTTTCTTTTCTGGTGTATTTCCTGCATTTGTTATAACAAGCAAGTCCATTTCTACATTTTCACCTTGGCGAGGGGACAGCAGAGAACTTTCCCAAACAAAGGAGAAGCAGTAAGGAGCAGTGCTGCAGAGGCTGGATGCTCTGAACTGACCTTGACTCACTGCAGGATGGGGTCTGGCACGCTGACTCATTGGCCTCGTGAATCTTTTGTCTGTATTTGATGACATTTGAAACAAGGTCTCAGACATATTGAGAGTGATGGAGGATCTCCAGGAACATGCAGAGTTTGAAATACATCCTGTGAGGTCAAGTTCTGCCACATCTTTTCATGCCTCTGGACAGCAGAGCTATGATCATGTCTGAGAGGAGATCTGTGCCTGCACATGCTTAGAAGGGTAGAAATTATGAGTAATGGTCAATTAATTCATCTAGCAGGCATTTGTCAGCTCTGATAGAGGGCTTCTCTAACAGATTTTGGATACCAGCCTTCCCCTTTCTCAAAGTTCAGTCTCCTGATCCTGCTGTTAAGCAGGACCTGCCCAGCTGCAGCATGATGTGCCAAAGCCACACATGCAATGTTCTCTCCTTGGAGCTCACCAGCTGCTGTGCAGCCACTGGTCCAGTGCAGCACAAGCAGCATGAGATTGCACCTATGTAGAAACAACATGTGTGTGTGCCTGTAGCAGGGCTGGGGTGTGGATTTGGTCACAAGAAGCGTGCCCTAGTATTTTCTGGAGGGTAATGGTATTAGAGAATGGATTAGGATGTGTGTATGGAGGAGAGGGGAGGAAGGATGGTGGTATGCTTTGGTTGCTGGAAGCCATCCAACGTCTAAGCACCTGTCGACCTGAGAGCAGATGCCTGCTTCGTGCAGGGGCAGGTGTGATAGCAAGTTCCTTCTCTCAAGGAGGAAGTGACATCTGTGGACATTGCCTTACAGAGGCTCAGAAACTGCGAGAGATCTTCATGTGTTGGAGGGGGAAAAAACCCAAATGGCCTCACTGGCAGGGTAGTGAAGGAGAAGTAGGACCTACTTGTCTGGTATCTGGGCAAGTTGTAGTAACTGTGTGGCAAGCTCTGTGACTTATCCTCTGAATATGAAGGTATCCCTTTGATGCAGATGGACTTCGATTCCCTATTTCTTTAGTATTGTCCTTCTGACTCAAGAAGTCCTTCACAGTCACTGCTTTGATAAATATAAAAGGACAGAACTGTTACATCCCAGAAGTTGCTGTATTTACAGACCAGTGTTCAATTTGTCTCACTCTACCCATGCCTGCACCAGTGGGCCCTGGTGGCAAGGTAAGAAAGAACTAAAAAATCTCCTTGCTTTGCTGCTGTTTTTCGAAGAGGAAAGGTCTCAGCTACTAAGGCTGGATGCAGCCCTAATGTTAATGAGAAGCTCTTGCATCCCTGCACATGGCCAGGACCAAGGAGGGCAAGAACATAGGAGCGGGGAAAAGGGAACAGAGGGAGAGAGAGAGACCATTTAGTTTGCCACCCATTTATTCTTTCCTGCTGATTAATCTCCCCCAAGCCTGATACCAACTCTGTGTTAAAAAATTTATCCACATTTTTCCATCAGGAGAAGCTCTCACATGTGCAAACATACTGAGGTTCTTCCTACCTCAGGCTGACCCAGACCAGGAAGTATTTGATTAGTTAATGAAAACTTCAAGAAAAAAAGCAAACATTGGGTTGACTCATGCAAGCAACATGATGATTAATTTTTTAAAAAAAGAGAGAAAACAGGATTGCACTGTTTGTCTTCTGTCAAGGGCACTAAACCCACAACTAGTTTGGGAAAGAGTACCTGTTTTGGGGAAATGCAAGGAACATGACTGATCTCAATTTTGAAACAGTCTAGTCATCACAGTTATTGAAAAACTAGAATTAGATCCTCCACAAAGAAAAAAAAAGATGCTGTCCAGGTCTCAGTGTTTTTAACACAAAAATTTAGCTACTATCCAAAAACATGCTGTCACTTTTTTCCTCATGTCACTCATGTTTTTCAGACAGCACTGTCTATCTTTTTGAAGTGGAAATTTTAAGTGGAAATGCTTCATCCCATGCTTAGTCCATATGCTTATTGTTATATTTAACAGAGATGTACAATGAATGCTGTTGATTCAGGAAAATACATTTTAATGCTTTTGACCTCAGGTTATTTAAAGTAATAGGGATGGAAGGACCTAGTGTTTCTAAAGTTTAAGAAATTAGACCTTTGGAGTCAACAAGGACAAGATGAGTGAGGATGATCATACTTAGTAAGGGCAGAGAAATCAGTTCACAGATAATCTATCATTGCAAGGATTATGTAAAGAATTCATTGCTTGACAGTTTGTCATCAAGATTTGTTTGGCTTGAAGGAATTTTTGGAGACACCACACTCATGTCAACTTGCAAATTTATAGAACTGCCAATGTAGTCCTAAGTTTATACATGTCACTTCTATGAGTAGCTTTCTTAGGATGTCTCATTTTGAGTGGGATAAATTTGTCAAGCACGAATTTGTAAAGATACATTAATAAGATTTTCTCTAATCAGAAAGAAACATGTTAAGATCAATGCTATGAAACCTTTAGCACACTGAAAAGAATTCCGGTTTATGCCATCCAAATAAATTGGGATAGAGAAGATAAAAGAATATTTCTTATCTACTTGATTGTCTGAGAAAGTTAATTGGATAATGCCAAGTAAATCACTGTCCATAATGATCCACAATTATTAAACACTGTGTGACTCACAGTGATCTTCTCATTTCCACTGATATTAATGCCAGTTAATTTCACTGATACCAAGTAATGCCAGTTAATTAACCCTGATGCATGCAAGAAGGCCTTGGAATTAATACCAAGGCAGGTGTAGCTGTTTTCCTGCTTGCTGCTCTTCTGCTGCTCTTTGTACTGTGGTGTTGAGTGTGATAGAAAGGAGTGAGAAAAAAATCCAACTCTTTAATTTTACAGAGTATTAGGTAGAGATTTTAATATATACTTGTGTTGGGGGTGTTGTGTATATGTCACAGTAAAACTTTCCTGCAACTTAATCTGATGATTCTTCTTTGTTCCACACTATGATTTTGCCCCTTGCTCATCCTATGACCTGCTGGAGCCTAGAAATCAGTTTTTCTTTTATGCCTGGAAGAAAAAGGATAAACTAGGAAGTCAGACATGTCACTAACCATATCTGGGTTGATGTTTTGATGAAACAGATGTTGTGAATTTCTTTGGAAAATTTCCTTGATCTGACTCTGTCCACAGTCTCGTCTTTGAAATGGGGATAGCTCTTTCATACAGCCCGGGGACTTCATAAGGATAAACCACTAAGAATTGGAAAGCAATTGAAAATTGTGGACTTATATGCTGGGATAATTTCACTGCTCGCTGGATTGTGAATCTCATCCAGTATGGAACTTCCTTTCCTTTTCTTTTTGTTATGTTAAAGTCTATGCATAAAATTGTTTAACGTACGTATATGTATGTATATATTTAACAAAGTCTGAAAGAAGGAAGAACAATGATACCATCTTACTGTTTCTCTGACAGAAGCAGTAGTGCTATCCTTTTCCATTATTCCATACTGCAACTTTCTGTGACTGTCAGTTCTGTAGGCAGCACCAGCCTTCTTTTAGACAACAGACGTAGCCAAACTGTCTGCTTTGGAGAGGTTCAGAAACCTCCTTGAGTAGCAAAAATATGATTACCTTCTTCCTGTCTGGAGAAAGGTATAGTTATACAGGCAGCTTACAGCTGCTAAGGTTGGAAGAGGGCACAGTGACTGCCCACAGGGTGCACGTGGTGAGGAGAGAAGCCTACTTGTCCCTTCTTTTCTTACATCACCTGAGAGTCTGTGAGCTAAAGGTAAAAAAAACCGCAACAAAAAATCTGCAGAGATCAGTGTTCATTTTTTTTAAGAGGGGAGCTGTCATCCAACTGAAAATGCAACTGTCAGCTTGCTCCAGAGAGTGTGCCTGCGGATCCTTAACTCTTTCAAGACCATGGAGAGAAGCCTGACCATCAGTGCCACTGGCCACTCCTTCGAGGCTGACCACCTAATTCTCAGCACGGAAGACATCTCCTGGGTCTGTGCTCCAAAAGAGACACCAGGCTCAGCCATGTGGTCACTACACACCAGCTGACTACCACATAAGTCTTCCAAAGCTCGTTCTTCACCAGGAGTACCTAATCCAGTTCTCTGGATCTCTCCATGCCAACTGTGTTGTGATCAATTGCCCAGTCACCTGAGGGATTCAGGGTAAGCTGTTCCTCAGAAACGCTTCTTACCATAACTGGCTAAATACTACCAGTGGTCTGTAACAAACCTAAGAAATTTCAGTCACATGGGAGTACAATGTCAGTAATGCCTGCCAGATAAATATTTATTTAGGTAGGTGCTGCTGGTTGTGCTTAAACTAAGACCGTTGTAAGTGTGGGACTATCACACAGCATAGACCTTCCTTCTAAAAGGTATTATTAGATTTAAGTAGAGTTTAGGACTTCCCGGTTTTTTAATCTGGGATGAGGGCATGTGGCTGAAGTGATACAATTAGTACGCTTGCTTCACAGACTGGAAAAATTAATTGGGAATTTCATTTCTAAGACTTACCAAACTTTGGTTCCCCAGCCTTTTTTTGTGAAATACACCGAACGGCATCAATATCTCATGCTGACAGAAGTGGTTGGATGAGTTATAGAGTATTATGTCTTTTGAGCTGTAGAACTTCCTTGCAGTGCTGCTACCTAACACTCATCCCGAAGTTCTCATTGAGAAAGTCTGAAGAAGTACGATAGTATTTTACAAGGAGTTTTTTCAACCTTTTTAACTCACCTTCATTTCTCATTTACTAGAAACTTGTTTGTTTGTTTTTGATAGAAACACAGAGAATGAAATGCACAAGGTGTGTATATAGAACACAATTTTTCCACATGGAAGAATTGTGGCTAGAACAAAAAAGGAAGTAGGCTTTCTACCCCCCTTTTTTGCTTATGTTAAGACTGGAAAGCCCACCCACCTCCCAGGAAAAACAAAACAAAGCAAAACAAAACAAACTTCATATCCCTAACCATGAAAAATCTAAACTACTTTGAAAATAAATAAACTGTGTGAGAAGGACATGGAGTTGATCATATTTTAAGGTATCTTTAGTTTTGTTTCAACAATTTTTTTTCTGAGAAACCAAGGGACACTTCCAAGTCAACTGCCCTTGTCTTTATAGGGGACTTCAACTTGCCAGAAATTAACTGTGAGCATCACACAGCTCATACAATCCAGGCCAAAAGATTCCTAAAAAACCTGGATGACAACTTTATGGAACAGATCTTCAGACAGCTGACTCAGAAAGATGCCCTCCTTCATCTGCTGCTTGTCAACAGAGCAGATCTCGTGAGTGAAGTGGAGGCTGGTGGCTGTCTTGGCTACAGCGACCATGGAGTGATTGAGTTTAGAATCTCTGTTGACAAGAGGAAAAGTGCCAGCAAAACCTCAGCTCTGGACATGAGGAGAGCAGAATTCAGGCTGCTCAGGGATTTAGTGAACCAGATCCCCTGGGAAAATGTTTTTGCAGGTGCTGGGGTCCATCAGTGATGGTCACTTTTCAAACATCACCTCCTAAGGCACAGGAGCAGGCAATTCCCAAATGTCAGAAGTCAAGCAGGCAAGGCAGAAAGCTGGTTTGGCTGAACAGGGATATTTTGTTGGAAACAAGGCAAAAAAGAAAGGTGTATGGTGTTAGAGTTTCAAAATATTTAATGGGATTTATATATTTTTTAATTCTTTTTTTTTCCCCTTGCCAACACAGTGGTTTGGGGATTGGGAGCCAGAACGAGCTGGCTTGTTGAAACCCAGCTCTCTCATTACCTGCTCCCAGAGCAGGCTAACTCTCTAAAGCCTAAACAAAGGGATGACTGATAGCTTTGCATTCCAGTATGATGGCTGGGGAGAGGATTGGGGGAGGTATTTTCTTTATTTTGTGGGGACGACCTCACTTCTTCCCTGACTTGGGAGGTGGTCAGAGAGAGGTTTCCCCGTGCACCCAGAGGAATGACCTGAAGTTGTGTCAGGGGAGGCTTAGGCTGCATATTTGAAGAAAATCACCGCAGGGTGGTTGGGCACTGGAAGAGGCTCCCCAGGGAAGTGGTCACAGCACCAAGCCTGACAGAGTTCAAGAAGCATTTGGACAATGCTCTCAGGCACAATGGGGATGGCCCTTTGCAGGGCCAGAAGTTGGACTCTATGATCCTTGAGGGTCCCTTTCAACTCAACATATTCTGTGATTTATGCTTTAAAAATGTAACTGGTTAAAATTCTTATATGAAAGCTACTTGGAACTAGAAAACTGTTTTTCTGCTAATGAAATGTTGAACAAAGTGTTCCCGCATCGTCAGATTTTCAAGTCAGAAAAAGTAGTTTAAAAACTTTTGCTTTCCAATGGGAGTTGTTAACTTTCTTCGAAGCAGGTGTTGGGACAAAGTCTCCTTCTGAATTCTACATAATGCACCTGTATTTTCATCCTTTGTTTTTCGGTAGCAGAAGAAATGATGCCAAGAACGGTTTTGACCTTCTATGTACACACCCTCTGAACGGGAGATTAGCTGTAAAGTACTCCAGAGAGCCCCAGCAGTGAGAGAGACATTATTGCTCTGTGGGCTCTCCTTATCCTGAACTAATACACGGATATGAATATGTACTCTTGAACTTCAGCTAAAGCCTAGATAAATATTTACTAATGCTATTACAGTTTACTTGGCAGTGAATTTAGAAGCAGAGGCAACAGTATTTCCTTAACAACAGTTTCTAATGTGTTTTGGTTTTATTTGTACTATATTGCACAGGCTGCCCTTCAAGAACTGAAGCAACAGTAAAGCCATTTTGCAGGCAAGCTACTTGCCTATATGACATACTCACTGGCATGTGATACAAACACAAAAAGCATGGCATTGTTTCATAAATATGTTATAATTTAATCTATGCCCAAAAGTGGAGGAGTACCTGTGTTAGGCAATCCCTCTGCTAGTGTAAGCCGTGAGCTGTGAGCCAGTGTGATGGCTCAGCACACGCAGTATCCAAAAGTGGGATTCTCTGTCGGTGTTGCACCCTTCCTAGCAGACTGCTTGGGATGGAGGTGATCAGGGGTGTGAATTACAATGACAGAAGGCCCTGCACACCAATGTGTTGCAGTACGTTTTCTTAAAACTGTTTTCTGTTCCCCTTTGAGATCCAGCTTGGAAGAAAGTAGATAAAATATATATGGACACATAAATGTTGCTTTATAACCTGAAAGGGATTTGTTAAGCCACAGTAAACCTGAGTGGAACTGGAGGAGAAAAATCAAAACCTGCAGGCAAAAAATATCGCACAAATATCCAGTTACTTGACTTGCTACTATAGATATATAACTGGGTTATAATATTTTTTATGGGCATGAGTAGTATTTAGAAGGCTTGGGCAGTATCTTAAAAATATGAATCCCATATGGAGTCTCCCAATAGGATAGGGAGAAAGTCTTAATCTCCTTTTAGTTTGGTTTTCTAAGAGCTCTCCAGTTTTGTAGTCACATTCCTCTTTTGCAGAGTGCAGTAGTCTTGACTGAGATTTTTAGGAGTGAGTCTCAGCAGGAATCACCACGGAAAAAAAAACAAACCAGGAGCTTAAAAGTGAAGATATTTCAATGAATGTTTTCCGGAAGGGTGTTTAAAAACACAACCCAAAACTTCTTCTATCTGCTATGGTGAAGTCATCCCAGTATTTGCTCAGTTATTTACCTAAATCAACTTGAATTTATTTGTTCTATAAAGGGCTTTGATTTAACCCTTAGGAAATTCTGCACCCCATTATCTGATCATTAAGATCAGTGAAACAACTACTTTGTTCAGAAGAGTAAGGAAAGAACAGAGAGCACAGCACACCATATGGAAAAAAACAAAGGAGTCTGACCGGAGTGATCCAACATTATGTTCAAATTTGGTGTACATTTTGCAGGGCCACCTCACTAACTTTATGGTAAAGAAGGAATTCTGATCCAGAACATATCTGTGAAGCTGGCAAACTGTTCTTCCCGATACATTAAAATTTTACTCAGATTTTCATGATAAAGGAAATACCTTTCCTTTCTTTGAATAAAGTTTGAGGCATCCAGGTGGTATCAGGGAAAGTTTTGGTAGCACTGGAGTTCTTGTCAAGGCAGATATTAGGCCAGACTTTGAAAAGACAAAGTCCCAATACGTCATGCATCAGTATTTGGCACTGAAGTGAGAACAAAGGTGCATTTCAAACCAGGAAATAACACAAACAAACAGTGGAAAAGGAAGACCTTATATTTGCTTGCTAGCTTCATATAAGAAGAACAATTTAAAAAAAATTTCCATGGCTATTACCCCTGTGGCAAGTGTTTATTTGTCCTGGAAGATTAACTTCAGCAATTATACATCCAGAGACAGATGTATATAGTTTTCTTTGTGGCACTCCTAGTCAAGAAACAGAATCTTTTGAATACTAACACCACTTTTGCTGACTGCAGTACTGAATTCTTGCCTGGGGTGTTACCAGCCTAGCTAATGACTCACTGCCAAGGTAGACTGTTCTCTTTTAAATATGCTGATGCTTTTTTATTTTTTAAAATTAAGGTCATTGTTAAACTATTCTACTCAACAAGTGCTGATGTCACAGCAATTTGGGACATCAGTCAATGGGCATTCTTTATAATTAGTGCAATAGTCCTTGTGTGTGACTGCTTATCTACAAATCTTGCAAGTAGAACTTAGCCAAGAAGGCTCTAAAAATGTGTTGACTTTGAATGTCAGCATTTAGTACGTTTTTTGCCAAATTTGAGCTAGATTAGAAAAAGGGAAAAAAAGTTCTGCCTTAGTTCAAGAACTGATCTTTTGCGTTTTCATGCATTCCTGGTGCTTTTTTGTGAATGTATATGACTGAGGGCAAAACTAGACACAGCAACAATTTCGTACAGCTTGTCTTACTCCATAGTAGTACAAATGAAGTCACAGTGTAGGTCTTCCCTGTAAAAACAGTATTTTGGCAATATTTTATTTAGTTGTTCTCTTCCTAGTGACATGTTCTGAGGCCAGGTCCACTCTTAGGTTAATTATATAGAATTGCAATCCTTTCAAAGCTGACTGCTGCTATCTGCGTGTCTCTTTTTCACAGCACAGGACCACAGCGCTCAGTCCATGGAGTGTGCAGAGGTGGAAAACCATGGCAACTCTCACACTAGAGAAGATGGATATATTCTCACACAGGACCAGTGAGGGGTTTACATAATATATGATGTGAATTTAGAGCACCCAAAGGAGCTTGCAAACCAGCTGCTGCCTGTGACCAGCCAGTACACTGAGAAAGATAAAAGCAAGGTGTCAACAGGTCCAAAAGACCTGTGATAGTTTGATTTGTTGTTTTCAAGGTAGGCCCATCCCATGACTTCTTGAATGGTTGCAAGAGCAAGTGCTGACTGGATTGCTGGGACTTTTCTTTGTCCTCCTAGTTAGCTAAGTGATGGATGTGCTACAAAGACCTAACTGAGCATGTGGAATTGCTTGTCACATGATGTTAATGTCACAATTTTGTACTTATTCAGGGTCACAGACATCAAAGTCACCCTGTAGGGAATAATAACACAGAAGGGACATTTACTGATGCAGCTAAGTAATATAATGAGCAAACACATCTTCAAGGCACAGAAAGAGAGTCAGAAAAGAAAAATGTTAATTGTTTCTGAATGTCTTTTAATTAATGTATTGGATTGCTTTTCCACAGAACTAAATTTACTTCCCAGCACTTTTAAACTTTTCTCTGCTGTAAATAAGAATCTGCAAATTATTTGACATTTCAGACTTCCTTTTTTCAGGTTTCAGTTTTGTGCTTTGTTTGCTTGTTTAATAGTAAGGTCTGAGTTAAGGGAGTCTGTATTACAGATTTCTAAAAAAGCAACTGTACTTCTAAATGGGTGAGGAGGAAGAAGCTTGGAACTGTAGAAAGGATAAAGGAGGGGTCATTAGAAAACAGTGTGTGAACAGCACGAACACGTATGATATTCAGAGAATTGCACACAATATCTTTTAAATCACTGGGATTACTTTCTGTATTGATAGGATACTGTTTTTGATGTTTTAGTATGCTTCCCTAAAATTGGGTATTCTGACAGAATGCAGGGCAGACCTGAGGATCAAGATGACCAAAAACCTTTTCAAACCCTTGAATGCCTAAATACCTGCTAGGACTTCTTTTGAAGTCACCAGAAGGTCCTCATTGTGAACCTTTTTCTGGAGCATCTTTCGTGTGAGGAGAGACTGAGAGAGCTAGAACTTGTCTGCCTGGAGAAGGTTCAGGAGGGAACTAATCAGTGTGTAAAAACACCTGGTGAGAGGGAATGAAGATAAGGGAGCCAGACTCTTCTCAGCCGTCCCCACCATCAAGACCAAAGGCACTGGGCACAAACTGAAACACATGAAACTCTATCTGAACACAAGAAAACATTTTTTTTAACTGTGACTGTGGTCAAACACTGATAAAGGTTGCCAAGAGGCTGTTGGAGATATTCAAAATCTGACTGGACAGAGTCCTCAGCAATTCACCCTTATGCCACCCTGCTTGGGACCAGGGGGTTGGCTCAGTGACCTGCAGAGATCCCTCCCAAGCTCAGCCATTCTGTGATTCTGTCATCACAGGAGGTGGGTTACTGAATGAGTCTGGGATAGTAGATCTCTTAAGTCTCTTAATTATCACCCTCACACAGTACTCTTGAGGACTGATCATGTACAATTTGCCTTAGTTCCTTATGCTCCTTCCTATGGTTTCTTTCTGCATGCCACAGACCCAAAAATTATTTTTGTGTTGACTTCTCCAGTGGTCATGGACTTCAAGTTACTCTCTTGTTCAGCTTTGAAAAATAAGACCAAGTCTGGAGCTGAAGAGTAGCTGCTGAAGCCTCTTTTATTTACCCCAAGTCTGATTTTTAACTCTGCAGCTTTAAACTTCTCAAATTCACTCTACTTGATTTATCATTTATTGTCAAAAATAACTCTAATGTAGATAGGATCACAAGATAATAAAAACATGATTTCTTTAAGGATTTCTTGTGCTGACTGAAATATTTGTAGTGTTGTTTTTTCCTCCTTTCACAGTAATTTTTAAATTATGAAGACTGACTTTTCTGATAGTAAGCCATCTGAAAAGAAACCCCCCACCTCCAATCCACTCTTTGGCCTGCTATATCTGGTAGTAAAATTCATCTTTGAGTAGTCTATGTTGCTTTTCTTTGATCTGAGAGTGAAGGTGAAGGGATGAAGATGATCCCAACATGATTTGGTGCTGCAAAAAATTAAGCTTCTATTCACTTTCCTGCCCTATTTTTCATGTGTTTTCTCTGGCTTTATCTCTTGATGTGGGTCTTTTGAACTTGAACCTCTGAAAGAATATTTGCTAAATGATGGAAGAGATATGTTTAAACCAAATGTCTGGTGCACTTGTTCTTTTCCTTGCAGAATACTCTGGAGTGCGCCAAAGCTTATGGAACTAGAAATCTTTTCCTGTCCTGGGGTTCCCTGTAAGCAAAAACCACAATCCTGTGCTATAAATAAGGAGAATTACCACAAGTCCTGGGACTGTAGTCATGTGGAAATCCCTCTGACACTGACATCTGCTTGTTTTCTCCTTTTTTTTGGTGTGTCTTAGGCAACGCAATGTAACTTGTGAGCAATTCAGTGGCAGCAACATCTTTGGCTGGGCAGGTGTCTCTGGATCAATGCACTATGCTGCTTGACCTGTGGACCTGTGAAAGTGCTGTCTTGGAAAAATAAATACCAGGTACAGAAGATTTTCTCAGTCTGAAAACAGTGATTTGTAATCAGTTCAGGTTGTGTTAGGTTCTCTTTCAACACTGTTTCCTGTTGCGTACACACAGAGATGCTAGAACCAGCAACCTATATAGTCTATAAATATGATTCTATATATACTGTAAATTTATTTTCTCATTCTTATTTATTCTAGTTGAGGAAAAAAAAAAAGTGCCATACTTTATTATGTAGTTAAAAACCCTAACAACAAACAAATCAACTTAAATGTGTATTAATCAATGCATAGCATTTTTATCCACAAGGGCTGCTGCGTATTCTGAGGGCTTTCCCCTTCCACTCTCTGATTCCAGGCGTGTGGCTGTATTTGCCATGGGACACGGAAGCTTACAGGGTTTCTGCCCAAAGATTTCAGCCTTGAAAGATGAAGATTAGACAAGTTCAGAGGAACGGACTAAGGGGAGCCTGGAAATATATTTTCCTCTAAGGGACTCAGCAGTCTCAAGGACAATTCTGTGAGTGTCAGAAAGTGGAAAGGAGCAGATAATCCACTTCAGAAGCAGGGAGAAATGGCACTAATTGAGGTTGCCTTCACACACTTGAAAAGTTTTGTTCTCAGTCCTGGAGTAACAGGGCAGCTCTCAAAATAGGAATGGTAGAGGGTGTTAGGGAATTTCCTGTGTACCCTTGAAGAGGCTTTAAATAGAAAACCTTTAAAAGTATGTAGTTTAGGAAATCTCCTAAGGCCACTCTCCTGCTCTCATAGGGGGGATATGTGTTACAGAACTATATAAAAAGCTGCCTAGTTCACTAAGGTTATGCCCCCACCCCAATAGATTTTGCTCTCCATTGATGTTTGGTCATGCTACTTCTGCTAATCTACCTTTCATTTTTATCATAGATCTTGTGTATAAGGAAACTTGCTTTATTTCTAAAAGAAAAAAACTCCTGCTGGAGAAGAATGAAACGTCTACAGCAACAATACAGTAATTCTCTACCAAACCCATCAAAGAGTATATTCTGGAATTGCTCTCACAGCCCTGCTCTCTAGGCAGGATTAACTGTACACATGTGCTGTTGCTGGAGGTCTTTCAGATTTAGCTGAAATGGAATGGAAATGGGTCTTGCTAGCTTTGCTTCCATCTGGGACAGAGTTCATGCAGAAGAATGAGGAAACAATAGCACTTTGTCCAGCAGCTGAGACAGCTTAGCTTAACCAATACAAAACTTGCTAATGGCCTATTGCTCAAGCATGGCCTTAGCTTCCTCAGAACAGTTTGGGTCGGGCAGGTTCTAAATCAGAGAACTCGATACTGTTGAGGTCTGCATTCTCAGCTCCCGAGTTACCTCCAAAGCTTTTCTGCATCTTCCTCTCCCACAATCTCCTGGTTTCAGTATGGAAAGTAACACGAATGTTTTCCTGCTTATGTGTCAATGAGAAAGAGTCAGATCTAGATCGTTGCATATTGGCATTATCGATATGTCCAGAAGGAAGAGCACTAGATGTTCATATTTTCTAATTGCCATTTGACCAAAAAATACTACAATGTCATATTGAGAGGTCCCACATGCCACTGTGCTTGGAACATTCCTTTTTGTGACCTAAGCTGCGGATATTTGTAATTAAAACTTTTATTTAAAAAAACCTTTAAAGCTATTCTTGGTAGAGGAGCCTAAGGAGGGCTTGAGTCTTTGTACATCTTTAATTACATCTTTAATTAATTTGGAGTTTCTCCAAAAAATTTAAAGTAACAGTGACAGTCATTGCCAAATGTGGTAGTGGAAAGTCTTGGATGAGTCTGCAGGTTTCAGGCTGAGGGAAATGGAGATTTTCAAATATATGAGAATTGATTAGCTGTGGAAAGAAGCAGGTGTTTCTAAAGCAGTAAGTACATTGCCTGGTACTTTTTTTTAAAGGAAAAATGTGTAGAACAAAAATCTTCATATTTCAGTAGAAAAACCCAAAAGTTAACTTTGCGAGATTTGGAAGAAATTTCTCATGTGAGTGGTTTATCCTCTTTTCTGTTCTTGAGCCTTCTGATGAAGCATCCAGCAGTATTCTGTATCAGAAACATGATGCTGCATGAACTTGCTCTTGGCTTGATACGAGCAACAACCACTATGTTCAGAAATCTCTCCTCAGCAAAGAATGCGTTTTTAAGTGAATGAACACTTCTAAATATGCTTCTGAGTATTTAAGTGAATTAACACTTCTAAATGTGCTTCTGAGTATCTCTTCAACTTCTGTTTGTTTACTTCGAATGTTACAAACATGCTTTGGAAAGATTCACTTTGGCCCAAGAGAAGATTGACGTCATGCATAAACATCCCTAGTTGGATCTCAAGCTTCAGTGTATGTCAACACCTACAAAGATGAATGTATGTGTTTGCAGCTTCACCTCAAGCTGCTGAGGGACACAGTAAATCAAAAAGTAGGTTGAATTTACCATATAACCATGTTGGGCAAGTAGGTAGTGAAATCCATAACGGGAAACTTTGATTAAAGTCTTTGCGGGTTTACAGTGTTATGATGGGTCAATACCAGTTTAAAAATTAAGTCCATGGATGTTTTGTAAATAGAGGGCCTGAAGCTCAAGAGAAAGTTATAATTTCCTCAGCAATAAAGAAATAAAATGTTGGAAAATTGCAGAGCTTCATATGTCATGTCCACACCTGCTGTTGTTTGAGACAACTGGAAATAGTAGTTGAAAGATGTGGAAGGTAAATAAAATGATAATCTAATTTTTTTCTGTAATGCAGTGGATAAGGAACTAGTCATGTTTAAAGACAGAAAAGACTTTAAAGAGAATATAAACAAACCTTGTCCTTTGCAGTGCACATTGCAAAGCAGTGTATTTCAGATAGCTGTGACTTCCTGCACTAATAATTAAAGCTCAGAATCTTAAATCCTTGCATTTTTCCTCCGGTCTAAGAATCTGCCTCAGCTTTCTTCTGCATCCTGCCACAGGATGTTTGCTTTCTCTGAGCTTTGATTTCAGAGGCTGCGGCTTGGGAAGTTTGACTACCTAACTTTTGTAACTTTGCTGTTAGTCCACAAACAATAGTTTGGGTTTTGGTGCAAGATGCTCCTGTTGTGCTGCCATTGCCACTAGTTCTACCATATTGCTAGCAATGAAAATGGAACATTGTCACCATCACCGGAGCTCAAATTTTATTCTGAAAGAATATGAGACTCAAAATAATTTTAGCATGAATGATTCACCTAGGGTGGGTACTGAGATAATTGATTTGAAAACCTATGTATATAAATTTTTCCAGCTTATTTTTGAAAAAAAGAATATTTGATTTTTGATTTGAATTCTATCTATAGATGATTTTTTTGGTTCATGTTGCTTGTGTTTATTGATAAGTTTTAGGTAGATGACTAGAGGGAATATGTCCACATGATTTGTCTGCTTCAGCTGGCTTCAAGGTGGATCCACTGCTGGTCAGTGCTGAGCCCAGCAGTGATGGTGGTAGCACCTCTGGGATACAAGATTTAAGAAGGGGGGAAAAAAACTCAGGTTGGAGAAGTTTGTGGAGGGCTGTCTCCTGCAGGAGGGACCCCATGCTGGAGCAGAGTAAGAGCATGACGACTCCTCCCACTGAAGAGGAAGGAGTGGCAAAGACAACGTGATGAATTGATGGCAACTTCTGTTCTCCATCCCTGTGCCCCACTGGTAAGGGGGGAGGTATAGAAAATGAGGACTGAAGTTAAGTCCAGAAAGAATTGGAGGGGTGAGAGGAAGCTGTTTTAAGGTTGGATTTTATTTTTCATTATCATACTCTAATTTTGATTGGCAATAGATTAATTTTCCCCAAGTCAAGTCTGTTTTACCTATGATGGTGACTGGTGAGTGATCTCTCCTGGTCCCTCTCTCAACCCATGAGGCTTTTGTTATATTCTCTCTTTCCTGTCCTACTGAGGAGGGAAATGATGGAGCTGCTTGGTGGGCACCTGGCATCCAGCTATCACATTGACTGTGAAAATTGAGGATCCAAGACCTGAAAGCAAGACTGTTTGAAAATATGACAGTCCTAAGGTGAATCAAGAATTAGATATGCCCATGCTATTTAGATATCCAGGGGAAAACAAAAAGTGATTCCTCTCTCACCACATTTACACTGCCCTTTCATGACAATACATTTGATAATTGCATCTTGCAGCGCACTGGGACATTAGTATTACTATGGGTACAGAATATTGAATATTAAATATTAATGATGAAAGTAATGAATGAAGTCAGGCTTGCCTTGCCTCAGGATCACTGCAGTATCTTGACATGGTGTTACAGCTTTCCCTGCCCTTTGGTCACAGCCTGTTACTCTTTTGAGTTCAGCTGCCCAGACAGACGTGTGTACTGTGATTTCACATGTGGAATCCACACATTACCTGCAGTACAGACAAAGAGGTCACACAGCAGCTGCTACACACCCAGAAGCCAAGAGCTCCTTGCCTCATGTCCCTTCTGGCTTCCTGCCTCTGTTCTCTTTTCAGATTTGATGTCTGGTATCTGATAAGCACTAAAGCCGTTGCAATTTATCCTTGCAAATGAAGCTATTGCAAGGTTTCTTATACATATATATATGATTTAGAAAAGCTTTGTTCAAGAGCTATTTGTTTGTTATTTATGTTGGTTTGAAGTCCTACTCTGAGGAAAAGTTATTAGCTGGAGTTTCATCCTTCTTTTGGTTTGGTGTGCTCTATATTCAAAGCTCCTGAGTGTATCTACCAGGAATTCCACACCATCTGCAGAACAAAAATAGACAGTAAAGCACATAAACTAGAAAAAAATCAGTTCTTCAGCTAATAGTTTACAAGTGGCTAACTATGGAAAAAAACACCAGAAACTTTCTACCGTTCTCAGATTCAAAAGGATGTAAGTTCCACTTTCGCTTAAGTTAGTTTTAACTCTTTCAAGTAGAATGCTCAGGAGTGTGGTTTTCCTAATTCAATTATGCTGGATGGTTAAAGTTCTAGTTATATGCTTCTTAATTTATTTAATTTTTGCTTAAGATTGGTGAAGATCCATTCCACCCACCTTTAAAACAAGATTTTTTTCCCCCGTGAATTAACACAGAAAAGTAGAACTTTTGACCTCATTATGGTAGAAAGTAGGAACAACCAGCTTAATGAGAGGGGAAATATGCACAGCTAAAACCGATGTGAGATGAAGATAAGTCTCTAGAATTTACATTTCTCTGTGTGTGCAGTCTGCAAAGAAAAAAAAAGACTGGACATTAAAGTAAATATTGTTATAGTTGAAGCCAGTTATTACTATAATGTCCACCATTTCCTGGTATAGGACTCCAAATTTGGTTGGTTATAATTTTGATAAATGCTAATTATTGTGAAGGGAATTACTGATGTAGGATGTCTCTAGAAGGTTGGGGCTTTTTTAATTAGTCATCTTAGTTGTTGCTGAGAGCAAGAAATGAAAATTAAATTATTTTATCTGATTTCTCTAGAAGATTGTAGTACAGGTATCCTTTGGAGCACGCATTTCAAGTTTGTGAAGGCTCGTTAGGTAGTGATATGTTTTCATTCCTGCCAAGTTTGACCAACATAAACTAAACTAAACTAACCTATGTTATTGCAACATGCTCAGCAGAAAGACATCTGAAGTTTGTGTACTCTAGTGTAACTATAACCTGAAGCAAATCAGGACTTTTCACCGCAGTAATAGCACTGGTCCGAGTGATCAATGCTTGATTTGGGTATGACCATGGAACATGGATGCTGGGAGATGTTTCTGCACTGTTACTCACGTTGCCTTCACTGGAGGCAGCAGAGGAAGCTGTCTGAGCAGATTGCAGAGAAGTGGCAGCTCTGTTATTAGAGCAGGAGCTGGGCAGGAGTGCAGCAAAAATACAGCTGGCTTATTAAGTGTGGTGGCAGCCAGTGAATGGGAATGAACATTGACGTGGCTATAGAGCTGGGAGACAGGGTCTAGAACTTCCTTTTGGAAAGGAAAGATACAGGGGAAAAAGGTGCATGGCAAATTAGGGCACGGGCAACGACTCACCTCAGGAGGTGGTGGAAGATTGAGAATGGTTTGGTAAAGAGGTTGGGTCAAGCTGCCCCAAACCAGTCATAGCAGGACTTGCTAACCGAGGAAGTGGGGATGGAAATGAAAAGTTTGAGGTGTGGAGACAGAACTGGTTAGATTAAGAGACTGTGAAGACAGTGATGGGTAAGAAAGTATTGAGGTAAACTAAAGGCAGAAGGGCACAGCCTCCCAGAATGCTCCCCTCCCTGCTCCAGAACAAAAAACATGAATTACTTATCCAGCACCTTTTCACTGCCAATGCAGGGTCCCACCACTCTCTCATCTACAGCAGATCACAAACAAGTATTTTCTTTTTAAATCTTAAACCCTAGAAGTCAATGTCAGAGACCTGTAAATGGATCATAAAGTTACCACGCTGTGGTTGCCACGGGGGGAAGGGAGGGATTTTGTTGTTTTCACGACTTGCCTATTCCTTTTCCTCCAACAGAAGCTGCAGATGAGACAAACAGATGCAGGCAGGCAATGTTTACAAGACACTAAGTTTGTAAAAGTCCAGCATTTAAATGTTATGAAATTTACTTTTGCCAGAGCACGTTTAATTTGGTTTACTTCCACATGGATACGATGATGCAGTCCTCACATGATGGCATATTGTTTTTCTTTATGACTTGGTGTGCTAAAATCAACATTTATGTCTTTCCTGAACTGCTCTTTTTGTGACGCTGGACCTCATTCTTTCAGGTTTTTTCAACCATTCACTAAGAATGGTTTTTCAAGATCCAGTTCCCCAACAGATTTCCTAAACATCTGAATAGATAAACTTTATCATAAACAAACTGCCCAGGGGTGAGGTACAGATGCTGCCAGCTGGGAATGGGTGATTTTATTAAGTGCAGATACAAGAGAGATAATATAAGAAGAAAAGTGGATTCTGCAATTACAGGACTAATGATCCTTGGGGAGCTGTGAGATCTTTGTCTCTCACTCCAAGCCAGGAGCAGCTCTACTTATGTTCTTCCCATGAGTTAAGTACCTCTCCTGTTCTTAAACAATCATGTGATAGACTTTACCAAGCAGTCTGTCATAATGCTTCACCAGCTTCATGTTACCAAATTCCCCTGAAAGTCCAGCACAGATGTGCACTGGAACAGTCTCAGCTCTTCTCCTGTCCTCATTGGAAATAGGGAAGATGCTGTTCTCCCTGTAGTAGCTCTGTGAAGAAGCATATAAAGATGAGTTGTCATGTCCCACCCATCCAGAGTAACAGAATCACAGAAGCGCATTGTAAAGTACTGGGTAAGAGGGACAAAATAAAGTTGCACAACTTCTGACACTGAACATTAGGATGTTTTGGTTTTTTTTCAGAATAGCTGTGAAGGTATGGGGAATGGCGGGTGTTGAAATCTATTTATTACTAATAACTGTGTGGCTGTGTTGAGATTGTCTCATGATCCGTGATTCACTGGTTACAAGCAGTGAAGTGCAGAGCCCCTCAGCTAGAGCAGTGGCCACGGCTGTCCCATCTGATGTGAGCAGGGTGACACTTTTGTACAGGCTGGGACACGAAGAGAAAAGGAACACACTGAGCGAGGTAGCTGTTCCTGGTACCACTGCCACAGCACAAGAGCTGATGGACTGTTGTCTTTTTCCATGTTTCCATATTACAAATCTGCAGCTTTTGATCATTTTTTCTTTCTAGGGGTCTCTGCTCCTTTGGAGGCTTCCATCTTCCCAGTAGAAAAGGAGTCCAGCTCTGCTGAGTTAGCTGAGCATAGATGTTTGCTGCCCCCGTTTTGGGAGCATCGTACATACAGTGGCACATGTGCTGGGATCTGCACAGTCTTTAGAGGACGAATGACCTCAGCTAGTAATAAGTGAACCAAGTTATAGAGGTCATGCTTTAGAGGGGAAAATGCATCTCGAAAGCCTTCTGATTTTTGATTATAACAAAAAGGGTAAATATTTTGTGTTGGGTATAAAAAAAGAAATAACATAAACTTTGCTATGTCCTTTGAGTAAAGCGAGAGTTTATAGATTCAGTGTCTTTACCTTCAAAGCAAAAACAAACAGTGTATATTAAGGGGTCAGATAGGTCAGGGTAGGCACAATTCTGGCTTTGCATGGGTTGCAACTACGAAACAAATCCAGTCATGATCTACAACTGATTTTTGAATAGTTCCTTGAAGTATATAAAGACCTTTGTTATCTGTACGTAAATGATTTCCCAGTTTCTTTTTTTTCCTTTTTTTTTTCTCTTTTTCCCCCTTTCTTTGCAGTTAGTTGCTGGGGTACTGATAGGAGACCCTGTGTTGGTGCAAGAGATTACTTTGTCACTACTGAAGAAGGGAGTGGGCAAAGAGAAAAAGACAGGCAGAGCAAAACAGTTCTTTATCCTGGATTCCCTCTCGACTCTCCTGGAGCTTGTCATGCTCTCCCACTGGCTAATGGAAGTGGCAGTAGGGAGCGCACAGTTAGCTAAGTTAGTGCTGTTTTAGCTGTGGGGACTTCAGAGACGTGTGGTTTGTAGGGGAAAACAGTGACTTTTTAAACAAGCCACCTACTATAGCTGGGAAAAAATACAGAGAGAGGGAGAGTGCCTGCAGTTGTGTTGTAAGAGATGTGTTTGCCTGTATGTGGAGATGTGAAGATGGAGTCTGTACAGATGGGGAGATAGGGTTTGCAGATGTTCACTAGTTCCAAAAGTTAAGGACATGCTGCTCCTCAAACAGGAGTTTAACAGGAGAGACTCTTTCCCAGTAAAAATACCAAAATTTTGTCAAAAGGAGCAGGAGGAGTTCACTGATCGAATGAACGCAAAGATGCCTCCTTCTGCAGTTTTTCACAGTTGATTAAGTTAGGTGCTTTCTTGTGGAAAGTAGTGCAATTTAAGAAAAGGCACACAAGAAGTACAAGTTTTGTTCACCCCCAGAGGTAGGAAAGTATCAAAATTGCTCTGGCTTTGCTGATCTTTACAACAAAAATCAAATAATCAAGAAAAGGGAAGTCAGTGTCATGCATTTCTGGAGTTATCAGCTGGAGAAGATGACAATTTGTACAGAAAGGCAAAGAAGGTAATGAGGTAATGGCAAGGCTACAAAGAGTAATGTTGAACTACTGCCTTGGAGGTAGGTTATTGGTGAAATTCCTATTGTTCAGCTCCATATTACTTGACAATTTTATTAATGATCTCAGTAGAAAACATAAGATGGTCTTATTAAATCCAGGACATTGTAGCATTGGCAGATAAAACTGATATGGAAAACAAATGGAATATCTTACAGGAAGAACTGGCAGTTCTAAGGACTGGAGTAGTAGAAAGGAGATTAGCATCAGTAACACAAATCTTAAGATTATGCAAAATAATATGAAATTCTGCTGTGGGCTTTGAGCTTATTACTTGGAAGCAAAAGGGGAGGAGACAGAACTGGCTGTATAGCTGGCCATGGGATGATTGCAAACTGCATATTGCAACTATGCCATTATTTCTTACTGTGAGTCAGGCAACAAGTTTTGTAACCAGTAGACAGAGGGAAAATTGATGCTCTGTATTGTGGTTCTGGTAAGGCCTTATCTGTATTATTAAGTATAATTGGGAGATTTGTGTTCAGGTAAGATCAATTCAGACTGGAATGGGGGCAAAGATGAAATACTAGCACAGTGAGAGTAAATGGAGAAGGCATTTTACAAAATCAAATGAAATAGCTTGGCTTGTTCATCCTAGCAAAAATGAAGGCTGAAAGAAGATAAGATTGTTCTCTGCAAATACACAAGGAAAATAAGCAGTGGGAATGGAGAGAAGCTATTTAAGCTAAAGGCCAGTTTTGGCAGCAGAACAAATCGATTTAATCACTGTGAATAAATGTAAGATTGAAATTAGTAGAGGGTTTCTAAGAATCAGACATCAAAGTTCTGGAAGGGAAAGAGCAAAGGGTAGAAAACTAACAGTTTTAAGGCAGGGCTTGATTCATTTATGGCAAGGATTTGTGGGACATGATTGCTTGCAATACCGAAGTTGAGTGTGTAGGATGGATGACATTTCAGTCACGGTTTTACTTCATCTTAACCCTTTCTCTAGCTTTCTTCTTGAAAATTCAGAGTCTGTATCAAAAAGTCAGCAGCTTTTATTTTCAACTGCTGAAAACCTAGACATCTTTAAGATATGTAAGCCATGATGGTTCAACTTAGTTTAGTGGAAAACCTAATTTTCTGTCACAACTCTTTTCCTTTGAAATAAGAACTTCTTGATCTATAATTTGATATCTGGAACTTTCTTGACCAAACTAACAAACAGGTTAACCTATTTTAACACAAGCCATTCCATGAAGCAAGAAGGTCTCATTTCTTGGCAATTTGTTTGGATAATCTTCGCGAATCTTGTTCTTGTTTGAACACTCAGCTTTCTCATAAAATAGAAATTCTAATTAAACTTCTGCTGGTTGAGTTATCTCTGCATTCCTTCACTTATACACATGCATACACATACTCACAAATATTTTCTGGTAATTAATAAGGGGTAAAGTTACACTACAACTTTTGACTTACCTGAAAAAATCAATATCCAATTACCTTTTTTTCATGATCCCTGTAGGAACTTAGTATCTTGAAAGTCCTGTCTCTGTCAGATTTCATTAATATTCACCAACTGATTCATCTAGTTATCTAGAGGAGACAGATGGGCAGTCCAGATCATCGCGTGGCTGCATTTCTTTTGGGAATGGGACTGAGAGAACACACTCATTTGAGATTACATACTTAGAAATCACTGAAAAATAGCAGTAAACTGTCATTTTCCAGAACAAGAATTCAGTGAAAAGATGTGACAGAAAGTAAGACTTCATGATGCATATGTAAAGCCATCAAGCATAATGTTATCTTCATTTAACAGAAGGTGGTTCAATCAGTCTAAATACCAGTATAAACATACATGGTTTGTTTAATGTGATACTTGCAGGTGATACTTTTGCATCTTCTTTTGATGTGATGAAGTTCACAGTTCATTATAGGATGAGCTGATAGACACTCAGGTTCAGACTGAAACTTTCTGGCTTTGCTTTTTAATATATTTTATCTTTCTCTGTTTTTCCCCTTTATGTAACAATAAGCCAATTTGTGTGAGGATGGCTGTTCTGTGCAGGCCCTTTATAAGTCTATACTGGTCAGCTTAAAGCAACATTTATAATAATTACACAGAGCTCTGCGTTTTAAGACCCTGGAGTTGATTTTGGCTGTGCTTCATATTATTATTGATTGATGTACATGGTGTTTTTCATATATTATTTTGCCTCCTCCCCTTTTTATCCCCCTGACTTTGCAGGCAGGGAATGACACCTGATTTCAAAAGATTAAAAGTTGTGTCTTCTAGATCCTGTTTGCATCTTTATCACATTCTCACAGCATAGATTCTCTGTGACCTGATTTCTTGGTTGATAAATGATAATAGAAGGATTTGATGATAGAATGAAGCAAAGGAGTATCTTAGTCCTTTGTACTCTGTACCAAAAATCAAAGCTTTCCTTTTTAACATCTGCTTACGCTACATGAGAAGAGCCATCACAGGCCAGATCAATATTTCTGTGGTCTTGCATTTGAAGGAATGCAGTGATGGATCTGTAGGGAGGGAATACTAAAAGCAGAACACTGCCCAACTTCTGGCACCTGGTGCTTTAGAGGTTTCCTGACCTAGTGGCTGCATCTAGACCATGTATTTACTGTCTGCTGATGGACTGCTCTAATAATTCATTAAATAGGGAAGGTTGTATTAGGGTTGTGTCTTACTGGGAACATCTAGAATAAATGTGTCTTAAGTTACGAAGTCACTGTTTAAATAGTAATAATGTGTATGAGCTCTGGTTGTCTACTGAAGATTCCCCCCAGCAGTCAGTGCTTTGCCAATTTCTAGTCTAAAATAATGTTATTTATCTCTCTGCCAACTGCAGTCCTTTCTAAATAGGAACAGTTAGCCTATTTCCCTTTATTTTCCCTTACGACATTTCAGGCTCCCAACTGGCTGTCCTTTGTAAGTGTTGTCAGTGTCAACTGAATGGGCAGTATTAAGGAACCATCAACTATCTGGGTACAAGGCTCATTTCCTTCATATCCATATCATTTCAAATGCCAAGAAATGTTTTAAGTTGAATGCAGGTGTCTAATTGAAACAAACCTGATGGATGTAGGTTTCTAGATGTGTACTGCTTACAGCAGGAGGAAAGAAAATTTTTCCAATGCATCCACATGGATTTGTTTCAGGGCTATATAAGGCTTTTGCAGTGAAAGCAAGTTTTGGAGAGTTGTATTTGTACCTGAGGCCCATGCTCTTTAAGTCTGCACCTCACATGGAGGAAGCAGACCATCTGCCATCAATACTCATTGCATGCCTCCTGGAAGATGACCACTGTGTTGACAGGTAGACTGAACCTTTTTTTTGTGCTTCATAGGGCATAATCTCTTTAGATCAGATGGGATCAAGCCTTTAGTCTGCTTAGGCTCACACATAAGCCACAAAAACTTCAGTGTGTAAAATACATAAGATTATTCATGCAGAAAAAATAAAATGTTGCATGGATTATTTCCTATTTGTGTAGAGTCTGGGACTGAATAATGCTCATTTGAAGTTGTTGAGTAGAGAAAGTGAGGAAAACACTGAATTTGTGTAGAATGCTGGCAATTTTGTAACTAAAGTGCGTTTTCCTTCAAAGTGATCTTTTCCTAATGGGGCTGACCCGAAAACAATTGTTTCAAACCCCATAGGTAGTGAAACAGGACCTGAGAAACTGTTGTGATAAATGCCTAATTCTGAGCACAAAATAAGCTTATCCCCTTAGAGCTGTACTGCACTTCCATGGTTGTTGTAAATTTAAAGGGGGAAAGTATTTCTGAATTTATCATTGTTTTCATTTTATCATCTTTCTGTGTCATACTCTATCTAGTTGAAAAATAATTTTGTTTTCATTGCAGATATAGTCTATCTTACCATTAAGCAATCAAGAAATGGACAGTCACACTGAAGAGTTTAGTGCCCATACAAGAGATGGTGTAATACAAGTGAATTATTTAATTTGCAGAATAAGGAAAAAAGTATGTATTATGTTATCATTTATTTGCTAGAGTATGTCAGGGTCTCAGTCATGGGTTTAGTAGACACTATAAACTTCCCTGTTGTTTTTCTTTCTCTGAGTGATGATATTATTTAATCTACTGGTTATAATTAAGTTATAAAATTGCACTGAAATTTGTTTGTTAGTGTGGCCTAATCCAGGAATCCTTACTAGAATGAAAGTCTTTATTTCGGCGAAGTTTAGTCTGAGAAACAGTGTTAAATAAAGCAGGATACCTGTGTGTGGTGTTATGTACGTATAGCAACAGTATTTTGTGTTGAGAGTTCTGTAAGGAAAGAAAACTACTGTAGTCTTCAGTGCTTTTTTGCATACTTAATCCTTTCCTCTTTGTACAAGTGTATAAACACAGTATCACAGACTGCCTTGCCACAGACGTTTCTTCTTTAAAGCTCTCCACAAAGTCCCCTTCTTGTCACCAATTCGGCCTGTGCTCTGCAGCACAGTGGCATGTAATTAAAAATTTACCAAGGAAAAACAAATATGTTTTATTTGGTATCTATTCTTTTCCCAGCCTGTTTGCACTTGGCTGCACCGTCTGTTACTGTCCTGCTGTACTGAGAAGAGCTGAGAATACAACTCGATAAATACAAGTGAATGAAATGTTTCCTTGATCTCTACATTTAGTCATTTTTCAATGCTAACCTTGTATACAAATATAATAGAATGCTCTCCATTGCTTGCTCTCCTGTACTCCTCCTTTCTTTAAATGGAGCTGCTGAAGGACTACAGAACAGAGAGTGATGGTGGTAAAGTGAACAGCAGAGGAAGTGCCTAACTCATTGTTTTCCCTTTCCTTAGCTCTTGTGTCCACCTGGAATATGGAAGATGCAAATTTACCGTGGCCTGTCAGGTCATTCAGAAAAGCACTATTTTGGCAGACAATCAGCAAGCCTCTTTTGTTACTTGATCCAGCCTCCCCATATCCTGGACATAAAGGTTAGCAGGATCTTGTTCCTCACACTGCACTAGTAATGACACGGTTTGCCTAGCCCTAGCCCATTAGTTCTGCTTAGAATCAGTTGGATGGCAGTCCTGCACAGCACTTGGAGCAGCATCACGGATGACTGCAGGAACTGCAGTGGTTGTATATTAGCATATGACATAAAAGTAAATGGTGTCACATCAGTGATTTATGTTAGCAGTCTATTAGTTGGGTAAGTGATGAAGCACAGCTAAAAATACCCGAGAGAGGACTGAAAGAGTTTGGAGATGAATTGAATTCAAAAGGCATGGGTGAAATCTTAAACCCTGTGGTATGCAGTAAGGCTAGCAACCACAACCTGACCTTGAAATGTGCATTCTTTTGGGGTGGAAAACCATGAGTTCCCACTACCCTCACTTGTCCTGTCTTCTGAAAAGAGAAGTATGGTCAACGCTATTTACAATGGGAAATGTTAATGTCCATCTGATGCCATAATGTTGGTTCAAGAGCTACCTGCCAAGGCCACCAGCATTACTGTCCCTCCTCTCATCTTATATTTGGATTTTTTCTTTTCATTCCATTCTGTGTTTAATATATGTGTATGTCTGTTTAATATATGTAAAGTATATGGTGTTCAGGAGCTGCCCTTGCTTCATACATGCTAAATTTTTGTAGGGCTCTCTGCTGCGTTTTCTTACGTGGCTGTTGTGTCTCTTCCGGAGACAGCTGCATTACAGTGGTGACCTAAGTGGACTGGTATGCAATATTAACTTCATAAGCAAATAGAGATTCTTTAGAGCTTGATGTGACTTCTCTCTGCTCATATTGAGATCTCTTTCCAAGTCCCTTAGTACACCTCTTGCATCTCCCCTCAGCCTCCTCTTGCGAGCCTGATGCATGCACCCTGCGCTCAATCCATCCGGCAGTATCCTCAGCCCATTCCTGCAAATGGGAAGTGCCTGTGGTTTGCGGTCCAGCCAAGCAAGAAACACAGTGTTTTGTAGCGTGCACGTGCTGGCTGCCTGGCTGTGATGCTGGGAGCCCAGCTGGCCGCTGCCTCCTGGGAGCTGAGCAAGCCAAACAAAATAGCTAGTGATCAAACCCTCCTTGCCTTTTCCCTGAGCAGAGAATTCACTAGCTGAATGCTGATTTTGCAAAACTGGAAGGAATTTTTTATCCTTGAGGCCTTCTGCTCTTATGTCAAATGTATTTAAAATTAATCAGAGGGTTCAAAAGTTGTTAGAGATGAACCAGTTAAGGGAATGAGGCTAAAACATTTCCTGTGTGACACAACACCATTTTCTTTCTGACTTTAAAAATGAAAACTAGATGTTATCATGACTCTCTGTTGTCTCATTTTGGGTCACTCAGAGATGTAGTGTGAGAAGGGGAGAGAAAGACATCACATGCAGCTGCAGCTGTGACTTCCAAGCCTGTGAGCGTGAATTGCTGCTCATAGAGTAGTGTCCTATACCCTTTCTTTCCTTACATTGCAGATGAATGGAAAGGAAGTCCTAGGGTCAACACTCACCCAAGAGACTGTCAACTGCACCAGAACAAACTTGTTCTACCACTACATGGTTTGTACCCTGTCCAAACACAAGCAGGACAGTGATTCTGCACTGCATGGCTGAGATCCATCGGTCCAAACAAACAGATACTGTGGTGGCCCACCAGAAATAAAGCTTGGTGTCATGTGGTCAGTGCAAGCTGTCTGCTTGATGCTGAGCCAGAACCCTTCACACCACTGAAATGCAACTTTTGGCAGCACGTGGACTGTGTCCCAGGGAGCTGCTGCACTCTGCAGCCACTTGGTGGGCACCCAGGCATTGAAGCCTCCCTGGGCTGGCCATGGTCTGCTTCATCCCAGAGACTGGTTTCCATTCCCTCTCACAGACAAGTTTGAGATTTCCTGCCTTCATTTCTAATCAGATCCTGCAGCACTGAAGTCTTCAGTGAAACTGAGCAACCAGTTGAAAAGGACTGATCTTTCAAACATTTGGAGCTCTCTTACTGTCTGAATGCTGAACGGTTTCCTTTCCACAGAACGGCAGCAACTGTATTTTTTGTCTTCAGATGTCTCCTCTCTTCTGTAAATCATTTGGTGGCTGTTGTATCCATTCTGATTCAGTTTTTGTTGATTTACACTCAGTGGATACAGCTAATTTCTCAAACTCACACGGGGCAATCAATACAACCGAGGCAGTGATGGTCATGCATCTGTTATTCTAGCATAATGTGTAGAACTGGGAAGAAAACTTGTAAAACCTCCTCACACAGGAAAAGGAGGTGGTTGCAGGATGTCACAGGCTGTGTCTGCACTAAGGGACCCCCCCAGTGCTGTGGGTGATATGGCTGCCCACACTAAACAGGGGAAAATTTGTGGTGTTTTCCTTCAGCCTACGTGAAGGTTGCATGATACCAAGGGAGCTTGTGTGCTCTGCAGCACCTGCCATGATCTGGCTGGTTGATAGCCAACACCCATGGGCTGTGCTGTGAAGAGCACAGGCTTAACCAAGCCAGACTCACTGTGCAATAAGTCCTCATGCAGACCAGTCTGTTTGATAGCACTCTAGGACTTTCAGAATGATGAATTACGAAGTATTTGAAATGTCAGTGCCCAGCTTTTCTATACTTTGTTTATAGGCTGAAATATTTCTCAGGAACGAAGACATTGCTCATGGCTGCCCATTTGTTTCTAAGGCAGTTGCTGAGAACTGTTTATTTAATACATGTAGTATGTTCCCTGTCCTCAGAAGAAATGTTCTCTGGGCAATACATCCATTTTCTACTACGACAGAGCCAAGGTGTTCTTTGGTAGACCTGTCTACAGGCTGCCACTAACCCAAGCCAAGCTAATACTTAGTTAAGAGAGAGAACTCAACCCTCAAAACATGGCTTTCCCACTATACGCAAGAGACAATAGTTCTCCTTGATCTGCAGTGGAATTAATGTGCTTTTTTAGTACGCCTGGACCAAAAAGTGCCTGTGCCACTTTTGATATATGACTGGAACAACTTGGAAAAGTACCACTTGTTCCTGCTTGAAAAATTAGAGCTTTTTTTATATAAATGCACAGAAATTTCTGAGATTCCTTCATACCAAGAACCACTTGAACTTATACAGGAGGTCTGAGGGGATGAGTGTAGATTCTTAGGTTTGTGGTGAGGCAAACTGATTTTCCAGACAAGTGATCTAGAGATACAATTATTTGTACATATTTGATAATGCGACTATCTGTGAATATTCATATTTTATTTGCGGCTGATTGAACATGGTGAATATTGTCTGATTTATAAATAGGGTACTGCCTCTAAGTCTGCTGCTGCTACAGTTTCATTATGCCTGTGCTCAATGAGAAATGGTTTTTTTTCTGCGACTTTCAATGATCCCAGTGAATTATTATAGCATAAAACCAGAGTAAATGAAAGCATACAGAATTGCAAGTCTGCATTGATTTAGTAGCAAGAGCTGCTAGTCTTTATGAGACCAAGCATAGAATTGATATTCATGATATTTTAGGTGGGAAATGTAAGTCTAGCAAGCCAAAGCAGTTCAGCAAGTAGAAGATATTTGCTGTCTGGGTGTGCAACAGGACTCGTCCAGCGAAAGGTGTCCAAGACCATGGTTATGGGTTGGAACTAGATGATTTTTAAGGTCCCTTCCAACCCAAACCGTTCTATATGACTCTGGTTTCACATCACACCTCATGGATATAACCTTTAATTAAATAAAGGAGGAAATCCAGATACCTCTCAGGAGTTTCTAAGTGTCAGTGAGTTTACAGTTGAAAATGTTGCAAAATTATGACAAATAGTAAGTGGGCCAGGATAAGGCCATTAAATTTGACTTTGCTCCTCCTAGAGAACAGAGCTTGTATGCCCACTTACTAGCTCCTGGATTTTACAAGGGTTACTGGGTACTAACGAGGTTCAGAGCCATTTTTTATATTACTCAGTGCTGATTAACTGGAAATCAAGCACTGTAAACTATGCTAATTGAACAGCCTATGGTTTGAAGGTACAAATAAAAGGGCATTCAATGTGTGTAGCTTGACCCAGGCAGACTCATGGTTTCTATTGCTACTTTAATGCCAGTATGAGGAGGGATATATATAGATAGATAGATATATATATATATATATATGGGGTTTTTTTTAATTTTAAATTTGTCAGTATTTCTTTCACCACATACTTCACTTGCACTGGAGTTAAAAATATGTGGAGTGGGGTACTTTCACCAAGAGCTCATCTCCAATAGTTAATTCGAAAGATCCACTGTATGTGTACCTGTTTTATATAAGAAATGAGTAAAATTAATGTTGTTGGAGAAGTTGGGTCTAATTTAAACAAGTTATTTGAGTGGTTCAGAAGTAGGTTATCAGTTCACCTTTCAAGGGGTGACTTCTCAGCTCCCATACTTTTTTCCCTCATTAGTCTTCCAGAAGCTTTAATTTCCATTCAACTGGAGAAACAGGGACCCTGAGACAGGATGCTGAACGCTCACACTCATCAGGAGGCTCCTCAGTGATTTTGAGAGGGACTGTTAGGTTTTGGCACGTAGAACAAAGTGGCAGCTTCAAGTTAGCATTGTACTTTCTCAGTGGTTTATTTTAAGGAGAAAGGTAAGCCAGTGGCAGCTGTGGAAAGCCCAGCAGAAAGGAGGAGTCTGGAATGTGGCTGGGGCGTGCAAGCCAGGTGCAGATGGTGGTCCAGCTCCTTCATCCACTGCACCCTCTTCCCATGGTCTCCCATGGCCTGTGTCAGGGAGGTGCATGGCAAACAGCAGCATTCTGCAGACACGTGGCTGACTGAGGCTGTGGATACTCAAGGGCATTGCTCCTAAACTATTTCCAGTTGAGGTGAGGAGGTAAAGTCTGGTTATAGCTATGCTGATAGGTGCAAAACTGTTCTGGGCTTTTACACATGAAGCATCCAACAGTAGTCCTAGCTAGAGACAGAATTTGTGAGGAAGGCTCCTTTAATAAACTCCTTTAATAAATATTACTAGGAAGTATTTTTTGTTTAAATTTTAGAAGATGTGAGAGTCATAAAAAAATAATAAACGTACGTATACGTGAGTACAGAGTTTGTCTTTTGCAAATTCTTATTTATCCAGTGCCTAAATACGAAAATATAGATCTCGTATTAAACTGCTTGTGATTCTGAATCTTGTGCTGAACGTATTGCAGGTTAGGCACACCCTTTAAGAACTTACCAGGTAGTAAAATCAAACTCCTTCTACACTAACCCTTAATGGCTATTCTGTTTTGGAAATAGCCAGCATAAATTTTATACTTTAATGTACTCCTAAGCTTCTTGCCAGCTCAGTAGGCTATGTGAGTGTATGAGGAAAGAACTGCAGCTGCAGACTCTTTTGGGAAAAACTACAGAATTTGTTAATAAAATTACGTAAATCAGACTTTAATAAAATAATTCAGGATTTATTTACAAGACTGACTTAACTGTCTGCTGAACCCAGGGTACTTGTTGAAATCTTCCTTGATGTTTAACCTCTTTAAAGTTTTGGAATTTCATAGTTTTGATATTTGCAGTACTGCACATAATCTGGAGGGGCTTTTAAAATTATATTAATAGAAAATGTTGTGAGTGTTCTGGCTTTGTTAGATTCACAGTACAGGCAAGTCCTACATGATACTAAGAAGAAAATATTGTCTCATTATAGAAGGAAGTTCTAAAACTTCTATAGGAATTGTTGAGTATTGCTATAAGTAAGCACATCTGATAAAGGTATTTATTATGTGTCTAATATATGTTTAATGTAGATCTGGTATAGACATTTCCATACAAACACATCATATTTTAAACATAACTCTTGTTCTCAGGGAATCTTTTTCCTGTGGATAATATGAACTTACAGACTTTGTATTCTGAATATTATGAATATACCTGTAAGCAATTTTGCAAGCTGAGGAAAAGAACCTTTTCAGTGGTCTAGTGGGACAACATTAGAGCTGGTACAAGACATGTTGCTGGACTAATAGGAAATATGCCACTTAGTTTCTTTATGAGGCAAAAGGATTGATGAAGGGATGTTAAGCAGAAGCACACAACACCAAGACTTTTTTGGTATTTCAGCAGAAATACCAGACAAATGTCATTGATATGAATGATAAATTGTAATGGAAATAACATGCAGTAGATCAGAGAATGAATGAGTGGGATGTGTTATCCTGTGAAGTCAATCTAATTTGTAAAACAATTTGGGAGGAAAGAGAGGTTCAAACACAGTTGGACTTGATTTTATTCTTTAGCTCTTCATTCATACATAAATGTGCAGTATTTTATTGTTTATATTCCCAGATAAGTTTACATTTCTGGGACCTTTTCTCTTGCACACAGTATAATGAGATTGAGCACAAATGTCAATAAAGAAGAAAAAAAAACAACAAGGAAATGAGCTTTTTCTAGTCTATTTTTAGTAAGGAACAGACCATACTTGATAACTGCCCTAGGATAATTTATGTGTTTCCTTTCTACTGAGTGTGTAGCCTGTTGTGAAGAAACCTAGAGCTGTATGTTCCGTTCTGTCAAAAGACTTGGCAAGAACATGGTATGTGGCCAGCATCCAGGTCTGTCATATCGTATGCCCAGGTATGCCAAGGTGCATCTGAGCAGCCTTGGGGAAAAGCACAGCACGGGGAGAGCTGTGAGTAGGGCAGCAGTTTCAGTAAGCTGTGTTATTCAGATTCTGTGGGTTTGTGCCATGCTGCAGGTTCAGACTACCTTTAACCCAGGTACAGCTGATGGAGTGTAGGTAAGGCCAGACTGATGGCTCTGGAGGCAGCTTGCAGCCTGGGGTTGGAGCAGAGTTTCAGCACAGCTCAGTGATGATGAAATCTGACTCAGGGTCACACTGTTGAATTCCACTTCTGCATTTAACTCATCGTCTCACTCAGCACCTTCCTGCTTCTGCTTCCTTTTTGTAATACAAGTATCACCAGCTACCACAAACCCGTTCCTGTATTAATTTATGAATATTTCTAAAGAATTGTAAGGACACCAGTGTGATGAAAAGTATTACATCTAAATTTTACCTAAATTTTCTTAACTGCCACTTTCACAATTTTTATCACACTGATCCATCGCAGTACAGAGGAATCATAGTTTGTATATTTTGGCTGGCTTTTGTTTCTTGAACACTGAACACTCTGAGTCAGAAGGGACCCACAAGGATCGTCAAGTCCAGCTCTTAATGGTCAGTACGGGGACCGAACCCATGACCTTGGCATTATTAACACCAAGCTCTAACCAACTGAGCTACATTTGGCTGTAAAAGATGCCCAAGGTGTCCATTCAGAAAGAGGTTCAACAAAGGTAGAGCTTATCTGGCCTGATGACACTTTGCACAATGCTACATATTTAAATTATATTTTTTTAGGCTGAATCAGTGCGTGTCCCAGTATTCCCTGAAAGAACAGCTCACTGGGTACTACAATAGCTTAAGAAGCCTCTTAGATGATTTCCCTATCATCAGAGGCAAGTACTTCATAATTGGACTATGTCAAGAAAAAAAAGAAGAGTAAGACTTAAACAAAAACCTTGCAGCTGATACGAGGTTTGTATTAAGTTTACAAGAGTCTTCCTGAGGGCCAGAGTCCTCAATCCAGGCATATTACTAAGTAAAAGTGAATACATGTTTGTAAAGGGAATAATAGTTTGAAAGTGTCTTGAGTGTTCTGCCAGCCTTCAGACAATTTTTGGTGGATGAAGAATGTGCACAGAGTCTCCTGCAAAGTTGGCACACAGAAAAAGAAAACTGAAAACTGCTTGTTACTAATAATAACACTACATGTAAGGGAAAAACAAACAGATAATCTCATTTTCAGAATCTAAATCCTCTGCTTTAATGCGATAGTGAGGGTTGTTCTACCCTTAAAACTTTACTTATTTGAGATTTAAATGAAACCTGTTGACAAGTTGCAGCCATGTGACTTGTTGTAAGCTAGGAAAGAAGAGAAAGAGTATACCATAGCTGAAGAGATGACCCTGTATCGTCTGCTCCTTTCAGAAAGCACAAATTTTTGAGCAAGTCACAAGGAGCTCCTTCCTCAAAACTTGTCTCTAGAAAGCATGGCCTTCTGCTGACTCTCTGTATGTCTCTGGGTTCCCCATATTAGAACCAGCAGACTGATGGTTTTAGAACTAGTCCCCCAGCACACTGGTTTTGCTTTTGGTCATCTTGTTCTCCAGCAAAAGAGAGGCTCAGCAGGAAACAACAAAAACCATGTGTTAAGGTTCATGTAGAAGCTTATGTTGATGACAAAAGCTGGAAGTTGCAGTTACAAGCCTAGCAAATCATAAAAGTCGAGAAGGTGATTGTCACCCCTCCCCTGTTGTTTAACTGCATGCCAGCTGCATGCACCGGTTTTGGGCTGGTTCTTTATCTGGTTCATAGTTGCTGGGAAGTAACCCCATCACAGGCTCATGCTACAGACTGTATTTCTTTCTTTATCTACTTAGTTTTATTGGGTGATGCCTAAGATGCTGTATTTTTTACTCCTGTCCCAGATGCCCCGAGAAGCTTTTAAGCTCCATAGTATTTGGCATATTATCATAAGCAGTTGTACACTGAGCTCAGCTGCAGAACCTAAACATCTGCAGTTCATGCCATGCACTTCCTGCTACTCTTGGAGTCACAGGGATGTCACACAAAGAATCAGGCCATGGTACATTTCAGGATCATTCGTCTTGTGACAGAGAAGGCCTTCCAGAGCACTGGGGTAATCAACAGACAGACCTGCAAGCCATAGCACTGTGCACCCTAATCACACACTGGCTTGTGCCTTTTGGACCTGTAACTCTTCAACAGCAAGAAAATATTTCAGTACTCTATAATACTTTGTAGGATTATACTATTACACTTCTTCAAAAAAATTAATATAAGCATATTAGCAGTTACACATACACTTTAAAATTAAACATCTGAGACAATGAACTGGCCCAGAAACTAAGTGTGTATACATATGTATGCCCTTTTATTTCTTTAATAGCACTGAATTTTCCAAAGTTGCCTTTCCTCCTCCTGTGCTTTGATGCTTGCTGTGTCTCTCCATCAGCTTATGGCCCAGCCACATCTACTTTCATATCATTTGATACTGCTTTTCTGTGCTTCATGTACAAGGGAAGGCTGCCACAGAAACTGGCATTTGTGCCAGAAATGGAGCTGCAGGTAGCTCGAGAAAAGGCTTTAATTAAAAATGGCTCCTGTCCTTTCAGCTCATCTGGGTTGTTTTTTTCTTGTCCCCACTTTATCAGTTATTACCAGTTAATGTTTCACTTTCTGGTTTTGTTTAACCGCAGCCAAGAAGCACCTTGTGGATAGCAGCTGTCAATTAGTTGTGATGAAAGCAGAAATTTAGCTTCCATCTTGTCTGCATTTGGAGGGTTATAGTAGGAGTTAATTCAATTACTTTCCTAGTTTCTGAACTATTCTTGATGCCTGCATTTGTGGCCGCCGGTGCTTCTAGGGGTGAGCAGGCCCTCTCTACCCTGTCCTCCCTTCCTTCCTTCCTCCCTCTCTCCGTCTGAGAAGACCTGCAGGTCGGTGGAAGAAGTAGTGGATGTGGTGGATGAGGGGAAGGTGGCTGGTAACAGCAGAGGAAATGCAGGGAGGAAAAAGGATGAGCAGGATTAAGGGAAGGCTGTGGATAGTAGTCTGCATCCCCCAGTGCTGGCTTACCTAAGCCAGTATCCCTTAAAAAAAGGCAGAAGCACCGGCTGGGTGCAGCAGAAATGCTAACTTATGGAAGATAGTAAAAGACTTGTGCAGCAACTGCTGTCTGAAAAGTAAATGTTGGAGGCAGGAAGACAGGGGACAATGCAGGACAGCAGTTTTTGTGCAGTGGTGCAGCCCTGTTCTTCCCTTCCCCAGCCTTTTTTTTGGTTCCCAGATTTGGCATATGAAACTAGGTCATGGCTCTTAGCCATACATGTTTTAAAAGCACTAGTCACTCTGTGAGCATGACAAAGCTTTNTTACATAGTGTAGAAAATCTGTTCTATTTGGCATTAAACCCTGTTTAAGCTGTTTCTTGGGAAGTGACGGTGCAAATTGTTCATCTGTTTCTGAGACAGGCAGTACCTGTGCTTATCCAGATGCAGCAGGGCTGTCCTTTTCACCCCGAGGAACTCTAGGTGCCTCACCATAGCAGGGTGACACTGTGCTGCAAACAGGGCTACAGAGAAGTAACCCTTAATGTTACGTGTGATGAGGTGGGAAAGCACAGCACCTGTGCCAGGCAGCTCCCAGCCCTTGACTGCCGAAATCAGTACAGATGAAGCACATCTGGGCAGCGTGTGCTCACCCTGGTTTCTCTTGCCGTGCTGGTATCGGTTATGGGTTGTGATGTAAAGCAGGGGAAGTGGAGAGTGTGAATCCTGATCTCACCCTGAAAAGGATCTGGTTTCCTCGGGCACAATTTGTGCTTATCGTTCTTGTGTGAAAGTTAGGTCACAGCTGGTTAAACAAACCCTGCCCAACTATGATTTCCGTGCTTACAACACAGAGTATTTAACCTTTCATTACTCCTTCCCACCCAAACCAAAGGTCTACTTTTTGCATTCAGCATTTCCTTTTCTTTTTTTTTCTCCCCCAGGGAAAAGGAAAAAAGATTAAAATATTTACCGCCCTGCAAAACTCACTTCAGAAAGACATGAACTTAATCTCCAAGGTGAATTTATATCTCCTATTTCAGAATATACTAACTGCATATTGTACTTCATCTTCATATGTATGAAGACAAGAAATGGCACATTGTATATAAAAACAGGAAAATACATTATTCATATAATAAATGTTGTATTTTTATGTCTTCTGGCAAAAAAGTGGGCTACCTACTAGTAATTGCACATCATATTTTAAAATAATTATACTGATTTTTAATGTGTGTCAGTTGCATTGCCCTGCCTGTTTCCTGTTCTAGCCAGCAAATGCATGTTCCTAGGGGAAGAGACCCTGAATGCCCTCAGCACAGCAGCTCACATTCTTGCTTTATAAATTAGATGCATTATGAAAGTTTCTTCCAAATGTCTCTCAAATTCAGCAGGTTTTAAAGGTCAAACCTTTACCTTGTACTACACAACTCAAAGCTAAATCGCGTTATGTCTAAAATATTCTTGCTCCGAATCTCAGAGGCAAATCTTATGTTCAAGTAATGGTTTTATTAGAAAAAAAGTCTTTCAAGGAAATGACAAACAGAAAAAAGCCCCCAAATACTAAACACTTCTGCCTCCTTACAATAACTCAGATTCTTCCACTGTCAACCACACTCTCTGCTCTTTCTTGAGATGGATGCACTTTCCTTAAATTGTGGATCATCCCTCAACCTACAAGTGCTGATCATGTTCAAAACACTTCCAGAAAAGGTCTGTACTTGCTAATGCTAAAAGAGATTTTGTTCTCGGCACTGAGCCATGCACGTCTTTTCACATGCATTACAATTTAGCTTGTCACTGGAGATGGGGAAATATCCATCAGTGGTTATAAGGTGGATGAATGCAGCATGTGCCACTGATGAAGGGGTGTTGGTGCAGGGTACCTTCCAGGAAGGACAGAGCTTTGGTCCTCTTGGTTTAGAGGTAGAAATGAAAGTAAAAGGAAAGGAAGGATCCTTTAGTTTAAAATCAGATGTGATTGAACCAAAACACAGCCACCTAGTCACACAAACATTTCCTATTTCTGACATTATTCCTCATCCCACCAGTTTTTATAGTATTATCCCTGTCCCTGCTTATACAGAAGCATCAAACTGGGACCTTTATGACCTCTGCACTTGTATCTGTGGAAATAAGGAAGAGAGGGAACAGAAGGTACTGGGCTGGCTCTGGCGGTGCAGGAGCTCAGGAGAGCGACTGCCTGACCATGTCTATCTGTTTGGATGGATATAAACACTGAAAAAAGCCATTGTAAGGGACACTGGGGAAGCAGTTTATTAAACAGAAGCTGTGACACTAGATGGAACAGTGACAGCTGGGAGTGATATCCTGGGCCTGAGTGAAATCCAGCGGCTGACCTTGCTCTGGGGTTCCCAGTGTCATCCCAGGGAGGTCTTGTTTGGTGTCTGGGAGCAGCTGTGTCCCAAGAGGCAAAAATATTCGCTACTTTGGTGTGTTTGCTTGGGGACGGTTATCTGAAAGGTTTTATTTGTGCCTTTGTCTTGCCTGCGGACTCCTCTCAGAGCTCCCCACCTTAGCTTGGAAATGGTTGATGCATTTCACCACGTGGCATCAGATCTCCTGGCTTACGCTCAATTAGGAAATCTCCCAAACTGCTTCTGTGTCTTAAACCCAGAGCCTCTGACTCCAGACTGGGGAGGGACTGACGGGGTTGATAAGTAACAAATACTGTCCTTAAGGCAGATGGTTCCAGGGGCAAAAGACTATTAAAAGCTGATGGTGAGAAAGGGAAAAAAGGAGCATGAAGATGACCTTTATGTGAACTGAAGAATAAAGTCAATATGAAATTTCATCGTTCTTTTTTTCTTTTTCCTGCTTCGTTTTACTGATGAAAGGCTGTTGTGTTTGCAGAGCATGTCCTCAGCATCACGGATCTGTCGTGATCTCATGGAAAAACAACACACCTACCAGACTTGGGAGGCCTGTTCCTGCAGGGAACAGAAAACATGGTCCAAAAATTGCAGTTCTGCCATTAGCAAGTGTCTGTTAAACCTTTTGGTCAACCTACGAGGACTTTACCAGAAGATTAAAAATGACAGGCTTGGATTAGTCTACTACATCTACTCTAGCACATCTGTCATTTGATTCTCTTTCTAAAGGGTGAAAGAGCTGAGGTGAGTGTCATCCTGCATGGACACAGAAACAGCACTAGTTTCCCCAATAGCTTTGACTTGTTATTCAAGTTAAACTATGCCCCAGGACTGGGGTTTACCTGCCACTGGACACCATTGCTGGACACTGTTACAAAGACACCTTCAGCTAAAACGTGTTCAAAGTGAGTGAGGTGAAACCCTCTTTGGAGGCGCCTAGGATGGCAGGAACCCAATTAAACTTGATGCCTGATAATTAGGCAACCAAAGTGACATGAAGTACTGAAGTGCTCTTGGCATTTGGCTTTTCAGCCACCGGATTATTCCCACAGTACAGTGAGCTGGAATTTCAGAACATGGCACGTTATACATGCCACCTCCTCCGTGGGTGTGGGTGCTGCACGGCTGGACTGTTTGTCTGCCACCTAGAAATGCCCCTGTTTATATATCTATACATTTGGTGCTGCTTAGATGCTCTCTGGAGTAAAAGTCTACCTGCACAGCTTCCCTTCTGTCCTGGCATCTGTTGAAAAACGAATAAATTATTTACAACAACTGGGAAAAAAATAAAATTCTTCAATAATTGGGGAAATACATAAAAGACCAGCTTTGTCTTTCAATGTCTCTAGGGTTTTTTTCCTTATGTATTTTTCTCATTTATGAGTAAGATTTTTATTATCAGTTCTGAATTTATTGTCTTAAATTTTCATTTTGGAAGGGAAGAAAGGAGCCATGAATCATAAATACTTGTTAGAGCTTTTATTTTACTACTGTGCTTGTGAATGTTTCATTTTGAAGTGGGTTTATTTTCTTTGAGAAAAAGCACTGCCTGTTCTGTGGTTTGTGCTCGTTGTGCCAAGTGTGTATCAGTAATTTCAATTGTATATGACTGAGAAAGCTCATGTAAATTAGCATGCTTAATGAGCTTTGAAACAATCAAAAAGGCTGAGCTCAGGGTTCAGTGAAAAACCACATAACCAGAGGTAGGAGGGATACGTGTGCAATGTATTTCAATTTCAGGCATATCTAATGTGTGCTTAGCTACCACACTTTAAAACCAGAAAATATGGGCAATGATGGAGTCCTCAGTGCTCTGCTGTCTCTCTAACACATTTTGTACAGACAGTTTTACTCTGTTGCTCATGACCAAGTGATCTTTTTGGTTGCTGGTGCTGAGGAATAATTTCCCTCTCCTCCAAATCGGACCATTTCACTTCCCTGAATGACGGCAGGCCCTTCTGCCTGACAGAGAGAACATTGGCTTTCTCTAACAGGTACTTCTGAGGTAAATCACTTCTGCCATGGCTGTCTTGGGAGGCAGTCAAGCCCTGTGCACACATTTCCTACTCACATCAAGTAGGAGCAGGTGCTCTTGTAAGGGTAATGACTTGCAGAGACCCATTGCTTGGAGATGTTTTTTGCTAAGGTTAAAGGGAATAAAAAAAAACTTTAGACCCTCAGCAGGAAAATACTCATTACCCTGCAGGATGGAGCTACAATAATGTTTTATTTAAAATAAGTTGGAAAAGTTGTCCCTCTCATTCCTTACCAGATAGTAACTAGTTTAGGTCTCTGGAGTAAATGAAATGACATCTCAGGACCTGATTCTGCTTGTGTCTGACAAACCTAATCTTGATACACCACCATCCTTGCTGGCATTTTACAATAATTAACTTTTAAATGGGAAAGGTTAACGAAAGAACCAGTCTTTTGAGTTGTTCGTAATTCTTCATTCCTGTGCCTTTACCTCCCTGACTTTACTACATCCTCAAAATTCTCTACCTGCCACAATCTCTATTTTTAAAGCCTGATTTTGTAATGTTGAAGGGGATGTAAACACATTCTTCTTCTGCCTCACAGGGGAGGGTGAAATATGGAGAAAGTCCTGAAGTATAAAACCCCTGGAGGGAAAATGAGTTTATCAAACTGACATATTTTTATGTGCAGTTCCGCCACCTTACCTGGTAAACTTACTGTTCTTGGGACTCCAGGGACTAAACTTCAACACATACAGAAACTGGTTGACAGCCTCCAGAATCCATTGGGTTCTAGCAAAGTATCCCAGGGGTTAGCCATTCACAGAGAAGTGAATCTTTCTACATATTGATGCAGCAATCAGGCATCAATTATGGTAGAAATTATAACCTGTTAGGGATGACACTAGCACCCTTTTTTAAAGAAAATAAATTCTTTTTTAAGTTGCTCACAAAGTCAGAAAAGAATGTAGGAAATACGAAATCAAGTTTTGTCCATGGTATCTGCTTCAAGATCATGGTAGGTTCACTGAAAGTGCAGACATTTT
Organism: Sclerurus mexicanus; assembly: GCA_013396755.1. Lineage (NCBI taxonomy): Eukaryota > Metazoa > Chordata > Aves > Passeriformes > Furnariidae > Sclerurus > Sclerurus mexicanus. The sequence continues at coordinate 80,071 of VWZF01003401.1, forward strand.
CCTTTCACTAAAAGGATCAATTTTCCTTTATCTGAAAGAGCTGAAGGTCCTTACACATGTCACTGAGGGATCTCAGACACACCATGTTTGAGTGCCGATGTCCTATTACCTGAGCATTATATGTTCTGATTCATAGTTTACTAAATCAGGGAGGTTGGTGGCTGCTACAGAGGTTGACTTGTGAATTAATCTTTTTGTTTTGCTGCAGGATCTACACTCAATTTTATATTTTCCTCTATCAAAGAATGCTTAATAAGCAGGTACAGAACTTACCTGCTTATACCAAGATCCAGGCTTATGCTCTTGTAAAATGCTGCTCTTTACCTCACCACAGAAACCCAACTAAGATATACTTTTCAGGTCCTTCTAAAAAGTAATTGTCTTCCTCGTTTTCCCCGACTCTCCTCCCGTATGCTTTCTGCCAGTAATGATCACAAAGTGGTTTGAATGCACTCAGAAGAAAATTGGCGGAATGAAAATAAGGGCAGCACATGACAAAGTAAAGGAAATTTCAACTCTCCTGCCCTCTGTAGATGCCACATTGTGCCATGACACAAGACTAGGCTTGCAGGTGTAGAGTCCACCAGAAGAGAAACAATCCCTGGACTTGCTTTTGTGTAACACGCAGGACCGAGTTCGAAATGCTGCAGTTAGAAAGCTGTTCTCTAAGAGCTGCCATGAGGTACTGGCATAAAACACCCCTGAAGGATCAGGGGGAGCCAAATAAATGTCACCAGAGCTGAGATCAGCTCCAAAACAGGAAACTACATAAAAAGGAGAGTACTTGCTGAAAGAAAACCAGAAGGATTAGCCAGGGGAGTTAAATCCTTGCAAATGTCATGAAGACCCTTTGGGGACATACTAGAGGCATTCAGAAAATGCTTACCACATGTAAAGAAAGGCTTAAGAAAGGGTAAGAGGATGCTGGCATAGGTAAACAGCAGGATTAAACAGCTTATTAAAGCAAGAAGGCATCCTTCAAAAAGCTGAATTTTCAGTCAAATGAAATAAAAAAATAGGACTATAAACTATGATAGGATAAATATAAGAGGATTCAAAACAGACCAGGAAAGATTTTGAGGAACAATTTTGCCAAAGGTTTCAAGACTAATAATAAATATTATTTCAAATATAGCAGGAGCAGGACACTTGCCAGAGAGCCTGAAAGGCCAGTAGGTGAACAGGAGCATTCACTGAAGGTAAGTCAATAGCACACATTTTAAAAAGTGAATTTGTTTGTTTCTACATTCCCTGTGGAAGAACTTGAGGAGCCTCCTGTGCCAAAACTATTCTTGATGGGAGATCTATCAGAGAAGCTGCCACAAGTGGAAGTATTGGAAACGTATGGGACAAGCAGACTGAACTGAAGATGAACAAGTTGCCAAGACCGCACAGTGTTCAAGAATTCTGAAAGCACTCAAAGATTTTTTTTTTAATTTTTTTTTTTTTTTTAAAGCCAAAGTACTACCTATGGTGTGTAGCTTCTTGCTTAACACTGCCTTGATACCCAAAGACTGGAAGTGGCTGATGTACTGCCAGTTGTTAAAAACGATTGCAAGGATGATCTGGCTAGTTACAGTCTGATAAACCCGATATCCATAGCGTTCAATCTAGCAGAAACTGCAATGAGGTGGATGCGTGGACAAACATGATGTATTTGGGAAGAGTCAGCACCACTTTTGGAAAGTGCAGTCATGCCTCACAAACTTATTGGGGTTCTCTGACCGTGTTAACAAACACAGCCAAAGGGTTGATACAGTTTGTCTGGATTTCCTGGAAGTTTTAATAGTCTCAACAGAGGCTCTTGAGAAGTCTGAGCAGCCACTGGAGATGTGAGGAGATTGTCACATTTGTAAATAATTTGCTGAGATTTAGGAAGGAGAAGGCTGTAAATGGACACTTTTTGCAGTAGATAAGGAAGGTTCCAGTCGCTTCCCACAGGAGTTTGAGCTTTTTCCCGTGCTGTTCAGGTGCTCATAGATAACATTGAATAGACACTGAAGCTGCAGTGGTGTGCATGGTACTCTAATAGCCAGGATACCAAGGGCAAGGGCTGGCTGGGGAAGGATCTTACAAAACAGAGTGGCTGCAAAATGAAACAGCAGGTGAAATTTCAGTGTGTTGGTAAAAAGATGCACTTGGGGGCAAAAAACCCCTATCCCAATGTATAACATTATAACCTCTGACTTGACCACGACACGTCAGTACATTGACCATGTAGCAATGAAATCTCAGATTTACAACAGATAATTCTGTCAAAATTTCAGCTCAGTAGTGATTAAAAAAAAATTGATTCCCTTTAGATGAGGAAAAATAATAACACCACTACACCACTGAATAAATCTGTGTTGATGAGCCTACACAGTTCTGGTCCCCACTTGAGGAAGGATGGAGAACTCGTAAAGGTTCACAGAGGAGCCACATGGATGATGAAATGTTGGGTGGAACAAGAGGTACAACTAGTGGTGAGCCCTGTAAAACTCAGTGAAAGGCAGGGGATAAACATGAAGGGTTTGCTCACAGTCTTTTCCAGCGTAAGGTGCACAGGTGAACAGCAGGTTGCCAGCTCTGAACAGCAACAACAAAACGGTGGTTCTTGCACATGGCTTATAATTAGACTGTGGGATTTCTTGCTGAATGGTGCAGAGGGTGGTAGAAGTTCTTGGGACTCAAGAGAGAACCTGCACAGGCTCATGGAAGGCAAATCTACCAAGGATTATTACATATTTAGCCATCACGTCTGGCTGAGGAAATGCCTGAGCTACAAATTCTGGGAGGCCGTGAGAACATCAGTGGGAAATATCATCATATGCTTGTTCTGGAGATTTTTGTAATCTTCTCACGAATCTGCTTTTGATCACTGTGGGAGGCAGGACTCTGAGCTGATGGACCTTTGCTCTGACCCAGTATAACCACGCTTGTGCTATTCAGAATGTATTTGTAGACTGAATATTTTTCTGGAGATTTGAAAGGAGATAAAACTACCTAGTGTTTGAATTTCCGTTTTTTCCTGATTAAAATACCATAAAGGCGATTGATTGGTGAGGGAAATTTTTCCTCAAATAAGGAATTGTGTGTTAACGGGAAGTAAGAAGATCAGAATATCAGATACTTCATCTTTCTGGTTCCTTATTGTCAGTGCAATTAGTTTCCATATTCTGCACACCAAAGCTTACAGTGTGACACTAAATCACATTTAACCTCTTTTGAACTGCTGTGCCAAGTTCAATCCCAGAAGCTGTTTATTCGTCCCTATAGTTCTTTAGTTAGTCCTGCAACTGATACAAACTCCATGTAACTTTTAAAAACACTTGTGTGTGTTTGACAGGACTAAGTTCCTTGCCTTAGAGTTGCCATTCAAAGGAGAATGTGCAGCTACAGGTGTTTTTGTTTGTCTGTTTTTTTAAAAGCATGAGAATGAAGTACAGGAGAACTGGGGATGACAAAGAGGCGGTAATGAAATGACCAAGTCATATCTAAGCTTGGTTGAGTAACGTATTTACATGATGCATAGAGTGCAGTAAGAAGTAGCTTTATGTGTGGGATTGCACAGCACAATGCAATCCAAACATGAGGAGCCAGCTGGGTCCCAGAAGTGCTGTACAGTGTGTTGGAAGAGAATTCTGCTGGTTTAGCTGGGTTCTGGAGTCCCTGCATTGCCATGTGAGACCAGGTCTCATGAAAATCAGTGGGCAGTGTTGCTGCTAAACCTGGCTCTGAACTCCACCTCCAAGTACTTTAGATTCCAAAGCTTCACAAGCACTTTTGAAAACTGAAAAGCTTTAGTGGCTTTTTTATACCCACTTTGTACAGGAAATTTTCTTAATATCAGAAATATGAGGCAGTAGAGCTTCTGAATTATTATCCAGTCTATTAGCTACATGATCATTCGTCTCCATCATCTCAGGCGTATGTTTTGTTGTAAATGTCCCCAGTCAGAGGCACTTTCACAGATGTATCTACATCATTGACGCTTGCGTCTAATTGTTTTAATCAAGTCTGCCACTATCCCTCTCAGTTCCTACTACGCTGGGTTATGACGAGGTGCAAGCAATGTTGTTATACATCATTGGCAGAATTTTGAAGTCATCTTACTTCTTTTTTAATACAAACAGAGAGACATTTTGTCCTCAGGGAATGTTTCAGCCTACCAGAGTATTACAGACAGGACACACCATGTGCTGCCTCCATTGAGTAACTCCATGATTCAGAGTGCATTTGCTTCACAGCTATGACTCCCACAGCTTCTGGATCCTCAGAGCTGCAGGATGAGTAAAGTGTACTCTCAGAGGCACTCTTTGTTCCTCCATTTGCCTTGAGCTTCTTTGGAGAACACTGTCCTCTGTGCTTCTTGTTGGTATTCTTATTCCTTCCCTACCATGGTGCAAAGAATTGAACCACTAAGAGCTAATCAAAAAAATCCTCATGATCACAGCCTATTAACTTGATTCTCCAGTAGGAGTTCCAGAAAGCACTCTTTACCAGAAGTGAACAATAAAAATTTGAGATGGAATGTAATCTCACTGATGTCACCAAAATGAATTTATTCTGCATGATAAATGTTGGTGATTCTCCTAACTTTCAGCTTTGGGTAATTACCATTCTGAGCTCTCTTATCACCTGGCAGCAGTTTTGATTGCCCAACGTGTCTGTCATGGTTGTGTGCAAGATATTTGGGTGGAGTGGTTTTCTTAGACACAGCATCACATGAAGTTACATAATGCCAAATTACATATCTGTGTGCTCAAGAGGCACCTTGAATGACACCATCAGAAAAAGCTGGTGTCATGTTAGGGAAAGTAAAGGTGAGTCTTGCTGACAATATTAGCATGTTCCAAGGTAATAGGCAGTTTTAATTAATCACTCTGACTTCATGTTTCTTCATTTTAATGCCATCCTGTTAATTATCCAATAATACATAGGACCATTTCACATCTAATAATGCCTTTCCCAAATAATGGTTTACGATACGATACGATTTTCTGCCTTGATTTAGGTGACAATGACACATAGGACCTACTTAGCATAACTGAGAAACAGGAATTGTACTGGCATGCAAAATCTGGATGTCTTTGATGAATAAGATGTCCTGAGGCAGGACCAGGAATAAATGATTGACAGTAGGTTGGTAGGGACACAGGAGCTGTTGTGTGCAGGCAGAAGTCGCACAGCACCTTGGTGGGAAATGTATTCTGGAATTAATCTTATTGTTTCTCTCTCAAGGAGTGATAGCAGGTCCTCTTTTCTAATACATGGCCTACTTTCAAAGTGTAACAAATATCAAATATCAGGTTGGCCTCTGAATTGGCTTTTAGTCCTCATAATAGATGGGATTCTCAGAACTAATTGAATGTTGTTCTTATTTATGAAGTCATCTCTATTTTTCTAGACAGGCATCCATTTTCCTTGAAGGACATTTCTAACGGATGAAGAATTGTTTCCGGTCACTATCAACAATGCAATTAATATAAATTACAACATGCAGGTACGGTGAGACAGCAAACTAATACTATCCAATTGCCTGTCTTTGTTTTTTAAAGAACAGAAGTGAACAAAAAAAATCTCCCCTTTTTCTGTCCAAAAGCCCATCTTACCATTTGCTTCACACCTGATCTTTCTTCAAGCGGAACAGAGTATTTTTATTGGCAATGAACCCATACCTAGTACTTTTCTAGTGTGCTACAACTGGAGAATCATAAAATTTTCATGCACTGGCATGTATGTTTTGGGACCATGGTGCTAAAAACTTGAAGTCCATTTCTAACACAAGAAACTTTGTGCTGACAGTTCTCTGCGGTTTGCTGTTATTGGAGAGGCTGTGGCAGCAGACCTTCCTCTCCATCTGTGCCTGTGCAGCCTGAGCAATGCAGGTCAAAGAGCTGCTCATGCAGAGCTGGTGGTGATGCAGTTTCTAATGGAGGATGGACTGCAGAACAACCACAGCTGTGCTGTGGAGGAGGCACTGCCAAGCCTCATTAGCTCAGAGCAAGCAGGTGCCTCTAACAGTTCGGTTTCTTTGGGACTATACAGCTTCTATGCAGGACTCCTCTTAGTTTTTGCAAACAAATCTCTGTGAACAGAAGCGATCTAGACCTGCAGTGTTTCCATAATGAGCTCAGTGTTGTCTCATCAATCCTGAGCACTCTCCAGAGAAGCCCTAGTGGTAGATACCCCTTCAGGACCTGTTGTTATCTCCAGACTTCTGGAGAAAGCAGAGACTGTTCTCACTCACCCCCCTTCACATCCCACTGAAGATCCATCTCTTTCTTATCAGTGCAAAGGGAAAAGGAGCAGCCTGGCCTCTGCCTAAAACTGAATCTAGTCCAGGACAGAAAAGGTACTTCCAGGAGGTACTTCCCTGAGTACTTCCATTGTGCATATGTTTGTGAGGAATGGCTGCTGGGGGCACCTAATGCCTGCCAGAAACTACACAGAGATTTGGTTCAAGGAATGGGGAGAGACTCAAACTGTTTGTGATGGAAAACGTATGCACTGATCGATTTGTAAGGTAAAATGAGTGGAAGGGACAAATTTAGCTATTTTAAGGTCCGCTTCCTTCATGAGCTAACAGGACTTATAGTAGTGACCAAGCAGAGACTGATGCTATTGAAGTGATCCTCTTGAGGAAAGCAGCAGTAAAACAAAGGATTTAACTTCTGTCAAATTTTATCCCCATCTCTGATATATGTAAGTATCCATTGCAGTCAAAAAATAGGTCCCTTTTTTCCTGTACTGTGATCTGAAGGACACTGGTGTAAGGCTCTGTGGCAAGTTCCAATTGCACAACAGCCTGTTGCGTGTCTTGTCTCACTGTACGTCTCATGAGATGATATTCAGCACAGAAAATCATGTGAAAAGCTTGACACAGTTTTTTGAAGCAAAACACTTCGCTGTGAATTCCAGCAGAATTAGGCAGAAGCAGTTGACTCAAGTGCTAACTGGCTGCAAAATAGCAAAAAGGCTGTAGACTCTTGAGGCATCATGATCTGGTCATATTACTTAACTTGCTGAGACCTTTCTTGATGCTGTGAAAGCAACTAGAAATGCTAGAGGCAGAATAGGGTGGGCTGAAGATGAGGACTGAGGGTATCAGTACAGCTCCTCTCTACAATGAATTTTGTGAGCAATAAGGATGCTACCTTGGATGCAAGAATGTTCCAGAGTGACTAGAAAGATGAAAAATAAGTAATGCCTTTGCTTTCTCCATCTATTTTCCTCCTGTCCTACTTTTTCACTTACCTCTTTTTTTCTTTTTTAATGTCTGCCTTTCTTTATTTTTGTTTATAATTAGCCCAGTACTTTTGCTTTTCTCTGAAGGCTCAAGAGTTACCTTTTGTTTCTTTATTTCAGTACAGTTGTTTTTTACCTTCTTTTAATGTCCATTCAGACTGGTTGTTGATGATGCTTTCCAAGTGCATTATTCTCAGCTGTGTGACCCACCCCTTTATTTCATGTTCCATAAACAATGTTAAAACAGTACTCGAATAAATGGAGACATGGGAAGCCTGCTAGAGGAATTGTAGCAGAATTCTTCTTAACCCTCCTACTTGGCTCAACTTCGAGCAGTCAAGAAGAGAAAATTGGATGATTGCCATCAGAGAGGTCCTTCTGAAAGCAGAAAATGGAATGTTGCTTTTTAAAAAACCTGGTCCCCGAAAACCATGAGAAAGGAAGTGAAAGAGCAAGATGGCACAGTGAGGGTGAAATCCGTGCATGAAGGCACTGGAAAACACTGTTGTCATGCAATGGAGGAAGCAATGCTCAGTGGGCCTGTCCCTAAAAGGCCAAGGCATTTTGGATTGACAAGTCTGAATCCATAACAGAAAATCTGTGTGTGTTTAAAGAGCTGGTATCGGATTTGCTCCATTCTGGTCTCCGTGTATGTGTATCCCAGTGTTCTCTCCCATGCATTACCACCCAGAGCATAAGGAGTCCAGTCCATTGCATCTCTAAGTAATTTATGAACTCTTCTGAGGGAGCAGCTCTGGAACAGAGCAGGGCTGGGTTGCAGGAGGGCCGGGAGTCAGGGGTGCAAGCTCTCCATGTGGAGTGAGCGACGCTTTGTGCTTCCACCCTGCGGCTGGGCAGGAGAGCCCTGGCCTCAGCATCTCCCAGCCCCTCCACACCCAGAGCTTTCTTGTGGTGATGCCTGAGCTCAGGCTCAGCAGTTATTGCCTCCTGGGAGGAGAGGTAAGCTCCCTGCCCCTGGCTTTGCTCACACTGGCCTTTGAGCTGAGGAGTACCTGTAGCAGCACCTGCAGCTGCTCTTTCATATCAGGCAACTTGCTAAATGTACTGTATCCAAAAACCCCACTGTTCCCTTCCACCAAATCTCACCCATCCCCTTCCACAGATAAGACCTCTCTACTTCCCTCTCTAAGCTCTGCGCTGACCTTCATATCATGCTATCAAGGCTTTGAAAGGCTGGGTGATTAAAGCAGTAAAATGTAACAAGGTATATGGCTTCCTAATGGCTCCTCTGCTTCTAAGAGCAAAGAGTGATTGCCTTGGCACTTTGCACTCAGAAGGTCTTAGCACACCCATGATCAGATACCAAGGAGAAGGGTAGGAGGTGGAGGGAGTTTCTTGGTCTATTTGATCAACAAGTTCTTGCCAGTGGCCCTGTTTCCCTACTTCACCTGCTTAACCCTTTGGTTTTGTCCCCTGGGTTTTAGTTTTGTATTATTATAAACTTGGAGAAATTAGTGAAGACTATGCAATACGGCAGGACTAGTGAAGAAGAGACTGTCCTGTCTTGCTTGTAGTGCTAATGCAGTGAGCTGAGACAACCACATTCTGCATGGATTAGGAACAGGGGCAGGGGAAGGAAAAGTAAAGTTAAGGTCCAGGGTCAGTAAATGCGAATGTGTGAAATACCCATTTCTTGGTGAGTCTAGTGCAGGTATCCTGTACCAGCCATGAAAGCCCTAGTCAGACAGACAGGCACAGTAAGACTGGTAAGTGAAGCTCAGCAGAGGCCCGTGGAGGCTGTCAGGGAGGGGGGAAGTCTGACAGATGTGGATGACCCAGGAGGCTGTGGAATGGCACCTCTGTTGCATGGAGCCAGGTGTGGGTCTTGGGAGAGCCTAAAGCAGCAGGGGAAAATGCCTCTGCCCGGAGTATTTGTGCCACAGCACTAGGCATACAGTCTCCCCCAAATGATACTGACCTTGATATTCTCTCTGAAAGTTCTGTATTTTAGAGAGGAATGGCAAGAGAATTGCTTTGGTTTAGTCTGCTACTTTTTTCCTAGCATGTTGCTTTATAAACAGTATAGAGATTTAGAAAAAGCTAAGTATTAATCTTGATTCTAGCTTCAAAATCTTCTGGAAAGCCCAGAAATCCACATGATCCATGATGTGCAGAAGAAAATTAATCAGGAGATGACTAGTGAAATCTGAAAGAGCCAGATGAGACGAGTCTCCTCACTGGTAAGGAGAATTAAAATACCCTCTCTGAGAATATGGGAGCCCAGTTCTTGAGTGTGAAAAGTAGCTTTGATGCATAAAGGCAGCAAAGTGTTGTCCTGCGTGTGAACACGTTTGCTCTCATCCTCCCACTGGAGTTTGCAGACTGCTGGGGCTCTACTCCTCTCTGTTGGAGTGTTAATATTTTAGGTGTAGCAGTACAATTTAAATGTCAGAGCCTTTAGTATCTTAGGTATGTTATGCTGGTGTAATTACTGCATGGATGTGGGTAATTTGGGTATTCATAGATAGAAATAGCAAAAAAAGGAAAAGGGGAAACAAAAAGTAAGATAAATGTGCCCTACTGCCATGGGTTGTGGTTGCAGGCAGCACTAATGAGTGTACATAAATGCTCAATTTCACACAAAAAATCCATATTCTTTACTCAATATTTGCAGAAAACTCCAGTACACAATTGTGGGCCAGGTCATTATTGGCAGAACCGGTCTGCAATGAAATTGCATTTTGGCTTTGATACCAGAACAAATTTGATATTGCTGCTCAACACTGGCTTTGCAATCTGTTTGCAATGACATTTACTTTTTGCTGTCAACATTTCAGGAAAACAGAGAAGACCTAAGATATAAAGCGTACCCAGTGTCAGATCCCAAGGATTACTGAATGATCAATATTTTGCGACAGTGATACCCACTGATGTGTGGTTTTATTCCGGTTCTTTGTTTCCTCCTTCTGTACCTGCAGATCTCTGGAGACACAGCGTAACGCAAGAAAATTTCTCAGTTGTACAGCCACAGATACCTGAAACATTTGTTCAAAGGTTGATGGAAAACTACCAAGAATCAGACACAGAGGTACAGACTCTGCATTTCTATCTAAGCAACAGCTAAATCATGTTTACAGCTTTATTTCTTAAAGCTCTCGTCAGTCAGTGACCTAAAAGAGAAACACATTTCTTAAGCTTATGAGCTTAGATGCAGATTATATGGGTTTGTAATAGCAGCGTTGGCAGCAAACTTGTGTAGTGCCCTGCTGCCTTCTGACAGGTTTATTTCAGCTCTCAGGACTGTAATAATGTGAAGATGAGTTAGGGCTGGAGGTTTATATGCAACTGCAATGCAGGATTGCAGGACTTTATTCACAAAAAATGTAGTGGGAACTCTTCTTCCTGAGTTGTTGCTAAATCAGGGGTCAATCACAATGTTAGGGAGCAGGTTTTGGTTTTCTTCAGTGAAATTTGAGAAAAATATTTATGAAAATATGCCCACTTCTGATTAAAAACACAAGTCACGTTTTTCTGTGACAGAAGGGATGTTGGGGCCCAACTGCAATCCACGCAGTTTCTGAGCTGGTGATTTAATTTCTCTACTGAAAATTCTCTTTTAGTTTCAGATGGAAAATACCAAACCATTATACAGTTGCAGCTAGAACCAATTTAAAAAAAAGGACAAATCTGTTTTCCATTAGTTCAGTGAAATTGTAGATTGAGCAAAAACTTTTACACTGAATGATTTGACTTTTGCTTCATTTTGGCATTGCAGGAGCATTTTATTTACAATAAAGTGATCATGTTTCATTTTGATGTATGCTGTATATAGCAGCCCTTGTGACTCAGGCCACCCACAAGGTTTCTTATTTTGTTTTCCTAGGTCACTTTTTAAAAAAGGCATTTACAGAAGTGTCTCACTGTACTGGGCTGTGACATCGTGGCCACAGAGTGCAGCAACTTGAAGCCCTACTCCATGTTTTATGAAAATATTCTCCAGCAGCAGCATCATTTACCAAGAAGACCAAATATTACTATGCTCAGAGCATCGATTCTGTTCTCTGAGAACAGGGGAAGGTGGGTGGGAGGTGTTGCTAAGTGAAAAATAAAGTCAAGCTGTCCGGCTGGGAATCTGTTGGAGCTGGGCTGCACAAGCACAGTCATCATGCTTTGCTTTAGGAGCTGGCAATCCACGTGATATGCTCTGACACAGGTTAGTCATGGTGAGTCTACTGAGTGGCAGTACTTGGTGGTCTCATTTGGGACAGAGCCCCACTGTATGGACACGTGGTGACAGCCTTTGAGAAGTAAGGTAGGGAGGCTCTGGGGCTGCTGTTTCTGTGCTCAGTGCCAAAAGTCGTGCCAGAAGGACTCGTAAAATGAAGATAACCAGAAGTCAAAGGTAGTGGCCTGCTGTTCTGTGGTTCATATTCACAATGGATCATACACTGGCAATCTTCTGACTTAAACTTCTACTAACGGGTCTCTTCCTTTACAAGGCATTTCCCCAGAGCAATTCAGTCTTGTGCATTGACTGAGATAGAAAAACAGAAGTGCATCAGGCACGCAGGCTGTGTCACAGTGTCAATACCAGGCTTGTTGCATTGTGGCTGTGTAACCAACTGCTCTGAAGTTCTGAGTGCTTGACTTCGCAGCTTCAGCTGTGTTTTTTAGGATAGCTGTTACGTGTGGGTGGAATTTTGAGAAGAAGTAAACCCAGCCAATAAATCAGAAACGCAATCTTGTGGAATCGTGATATCCATGTAAGCTCTTAGCTGACTTGGAGGCAGGGCTCCATCAACACAAACCCCACTGCTAGCGGCATGTCAGCTTCTACAGAAATCTACACTAGGAAGACTGCTTGGGTTTCAAGGACGTTTGCCCAGCAGTGTTAGAACATCTGCACCGTGAATTTCATTCCTGGGCTCCTATTCTTATCTATTCTTGTCACTGACTACCTGATTTCAGTTCCCTCGGATTCGTATTTTTTTCCCCATTTTCTCATGCTTTTTCCATTTCCCCCCCTGACTGGTCAACAACATCCCTTCTTGACTGATTTCACTGTCCTGTCCGTATGTTTGAGAAGGCTGGAATGAGAGAGAAATTGAAAAATACATGTGAAGTTTCAGCTGGGTGCAAAGATACAGGAGGAGCCAGTTGGACTTTCCTGAAGCCTGCGGACAGTGGAGTCTCCACCCTTTCCCTTCACTGTGATAGCCCATCACCACCAAATTCCTATGTCATCTGTGTTGTACTCAAAGGAAGTGGTCCAGAGTCAAGAGCTACCTAACATTGCTGGGCTCTGCTTCAACCTTATAAGAGACGTCCTGCTCCCAGTTTCACTTGCTTCTAGTCTAAAGCAATTAACAGAGGCCAACGACATATGTTGTTATTTTTACTCCAATAAAGTCTCTTAGGATTTGACCAGCTTTTTGCTGACTTTACAAAAAAGAAACCCAAATCAGAGGAAAGCTAGTGCTGCTCTGAATAAAGATCACCAGAACTTTTAAGCAAGGCTAAAATACAGGTATTTCCCCCCAGCATTCTTTTTTTCAGAAATCTCTCAGTAATGTTTGCTGTAAGACAAAAAAATCGACACAGGAAATTTCACCAACAACCCAGAGAAATTATTAGCATTTATTGCTTAGATCTGGCATGCAGAGGTGCCAGGCAACCTTGAAAGCAGACTGTGCTGTTGGCTGAGCCTACAGTCTGCAGTTGTGCCTTTTTCTTATCTGTGTAATGTAATATGCTGACTGACTTTTAGCTTTCCTCCACTGCGTTCATCTGGTTGCAAGTGCTGTTCTGTGGTAGGAAAATAACCAAATGTTTATACCTAGCAATGACCTACCTATGTGAAATTTAAGTTCTGTCCTGTAAATCTGTTTAAGTTCTATTGCGTACCCTCCTGTTTGTGCTAACCCGTGTGCCCTTTCTGAGGGTACGTAGATTGTAAAATATCAACAAATGGAACACATATTTTTTTTATCATATATTAAATGGTCTGTATGTACAAGGTTATCAGCAGACAGCATATTTGTTCTGATAAATGCATTACCTCACAGCTTACTGAAGGAAGCCTGGTTACAGTTGTTCTGACTTTCTCTCTGGAGGCAGGGGACATTATGCTATGAGAGGGCAGGCTTACTGATGTAGCAGAGCCAGGCACAGGATCTTCTCCTAAAATCAGATTTCCTAATCCTTCTTCCCAAACTTTCTGCTCCTCTGTCCTCTGTACACATTTCCTTCTGCCAATTCTTGTACCTATTAGTGAGATCTTTCTTTTCTCATAACCAGAAATAGATATTTTAAGATTACGTATGAAACTTAACACATTTCACAGAATCACAAAACCATTGAATTACAGAATGGGTAAGGCTGGAAGAAGCCACAGTGGGTCATCTGGTCCAGCCTTCCTGCTCAAGCATTTGCCACCTTCAAATATTGGTCATGAACTTCCTGCTGTTTCCAGGGAAAAAATGTTTCTAAAACCAACAGAGACTTACAAAACAGATTATTCCATATCATCAATGGATTATTTTCAACAAACCGTTCAGTTAGGAAATTATTCTTCCTGTAATTGATTAGGTCTCATGCAACATATTCAGAGCTCTGCCTCATTTTCACCTAGGCTATGGTGTTTGCTCATCCCTAGCTTTGCTCATTTACTTTCTCTGCTCTTATAGGTTGTTGGGCTGTGCCATGGGATAATTACGGAAACAACTGCTCCCAGAACCCAGCTTGCTGACTTAGAGAAAGAACACCTTGGTCTCAAAGAGATTAGAAAAGAAGTATGGGATGGCCATGAGTCGCTAGTGCAGAACCTATTTGTGACTTGTGTCCATCTAAAAGTAGGTACAGAATATGAGGGGATACTTGATCAGTCTTTTTGTGCTGCTGTATAATTCACCACAAGTGTAGCAGTCAAAGGAATAAATTGCTGCAGTGTGCCAGGTGGATGAATGAGTGAATCATTTGTCTCCTGCTGCTAGAAGCATCTTGTGAAAACGTCTGGTGGAAAAATAATGTTCCTTCTCCGAGAAGGGAAGTGTATTCTTAATGGAAGAGGTACCACATCAGAGAGAGTGATGGAAGGTCTTTTTAGTTACAGCTGAGGGAACATTTTGGATATAATACCTCAGCTTGTAATATTCTGCATTATTTTTCTTGTAAACTTTATGTCCACTCATAATTGTATTGCTCGCTCTAACAATGCCTTTCTTTTCAAGTAGTCTACTGATTTCTTTGAAGCTACATATGTCATTACAAAAATAAGACATCCCTATCTAGTCTGTAAAAACTGACCTGACTGTGACCTTAGAGCAACTGCCTCTATCAGATCCCCAGGGTTTTGATCTGATGGTCCGTGAGCCCATTTATGTCAACAGCGACTTGAGGAATGTTGTGATTTCTTTTGTAGTCCTGAGGGTGAGTCCAGTTTTCACCAGCCTATTTTTTCACCATGGTCCTGCTACTTCCATTTAAATACGTGCACCCCAGGATTCCCAATAGGTCGCATGCAAATGATACAATTGAATTTCCACTTCTTGTAGTGCCTGGATGCAAGAAGGGTACTGCTCCATCTTCCTGATATATTGATGTTAGGAAAACAGTTATGAAGAAAGACCATCTGGTTGTAGTTGAGAGACTTTTGAAATCTTCTGGACATCGTTTCCCCACATATGTGCACACTTCATCTCTTACGGGTTCTGTTTGTAATTGCAGGAAAAGTTGGAAGTCTATCACCCTAGCACTGAGCAACCAGTGTTTGAAATCATCAGTGAAGTGAGAAGGGAAGGAGTTGACAACATGATTTACCAGAAGAAAAAGGTTGGCTCCTCTAAAAGTAATGGTGACTTGAAAGAACACTTGTCTCGAGTAAGGAAATATATGTCTACCAGTAAACAAAGACAAGGATGATATCCTAGTGGAGCCTGCTGAAGATAACTTCCCTTATTGCATTCTGTCTGGGACGCTGGTTGGGTGAAGAGCACGGAGGTGATCCATTACTAGACTCTGTTAATGACTACTCATTTGTCAGGCTGTCTCAAGTCAATCATCTGTGACTGTGTGTTTATGCTCCACGTGCAGAGATGTTGGGCCAAACCCAGCCCATAGACCCTGAATAACTACATGTATTTGAACCGAATTTGGTTCTAAACTTAGGAACTCTGGTTTCAGACAATTCTGAATGAAACCTACATAGTGCTTTCTACACAGTGGAACATCAGAGAGGTCGAACTTGAATCTGAGGAAATGTAAATGTCAACACACATTAAATCATATATCAGCACTTTCATTTATTGTCATCGTCCCTTTTCTGGGCAGGGGAAAAAGACTGTGATGTTTCAGTGACCCTGACAAAAGTGTTGATGGAAGTATTACCTTCTTGTGCAACCTGATCACACAAAACAATGGATGTAGAATCCTTTTTATCACCTGGGGTTATTCAGAATAAAAAAATACATTCAGCTTTACGTTTTGAAAAAGTGGCCCCCAAGCTGATTTTCTGGGAGTTATAAACTAAAGCCTGGAAAGTTATTTCCAAGTTGTAACTTCCAAATCCATTCCAAATCCAAGCTGATTTTCTGAGAGATATAAACTAAAGCCTGGAAAGGAATTTCCAAGTTGTAACTTCCAAATCCATTCCTTTTATAGTCAAACATATTCCTCCTCAGCAAAGTTCAGTTGATACTGAAATTACTGTACTCAGTCGGGGAATACAAAGGAGATCAAATAGATAATGGCTAAATACTTCTGTCTAAAGCAAATATTTCTGCAGATTTCTAAAGCAGAGAGGCTTGTGAAGCCAGATATAACTTCAATGCCAATAGAGTGGGAAGGGATTTCAACACCTGCAATGAACCTGGGAGATAGAGGCACACAGGAGTAACTGAGGAACCAGTGGAAGTGGAAGAGGTCTATGTGTGAGAAGGCTGCAGGGAAACTTCCACGTCCCCATTTGAAAGGGACAGTGTGTAGATGCAGTGAACATGAAGGGTGGGGAGCTCACGTGCAGTCAAAGAGCTGTGGTTTGAGCAGAGCCATGGGAACTCGGTGGGCTGGTGCACACCACAGTCATGGGTGGTTACAGGGTGTTTAAGAAGGATCAGTCAGGAAGGAGTGGGAACTGTCTTCTGTGTAAGGGGTTCATTCCTTGCACAGAGCTTGTGTGTGAATGTGGAGATGTACTACTGAAAGCCTACGAGTCAAGGTCAGAGGAGGACGGAATGTTAGTGAAGATTAATGACTGTGGTGGGGAATCTGTGACAGACTGTCCAGTCAAGAGAATGAACTGGATGGATCTGTCTACAGAGGAATAAGAAAAGTGTTTCTGATTTGAGGTCTTGGTGTTTTCATCTGGACATCTACTGAAAGGGGAAACCAGCATTGTGAAAGCCTAGGAGGTTCCTAGACAGCATTAATGATAATATCTTAAAAGCAAATGCTAGAGGAGCCAACTGCGGTAAATGCCTACTTCTGCTGCTCAGAAACAGGAAAACCAGCTAGTGAGTGTCATCTGAGGCTGCAGTGACTGTGAAATGATTTCAGGATCAAGAGAAAGCTTGCAAAACGATGCTGCAGAGCATACTTGGGACTTCAGAGGAGCAGACTGTGACTTACCTAGGGAATTGAGAGGCAAAATCCCTGAGAAACAGCCAAGAGATGAAAAGTGCAGAGGAAAGATGGTCGATTTTCAGATAAACTGAAGAGATTTCATAACCAACTATCCTACTGTGCAAGAAGACCAGGGAGTTTAGCAGAAATTTGGCCTTGCTTGCATTAGTAAGATGCTTCCTGAGGGACTGAAATACAAAAAGAAAGATTGCAAGTAGTACAAACATGGACAGGCCACAGAGGTGGAGTGTCAGAGTTCAGACCCCTAGTGATGAAAATAGGAAGGCCAAAGCCCAGCTGCAGATAAAATGAATATGGGCCACAAAGACTAAGAAGGTTAAGTTGACATTGAAAGAAGTGTCACTTCTGGCAGGAGGTACAGGACCTCCAGTGGTTCTCTGTCACCTCTGTAACAGTTTTGAGGAGGCAGTCATAGAATAATAGGATGTTAAGCGTTTGGAATGGACCTTAAAAATCATCTAGTCGCAACCCTCCCTGCCATGGACAGGGACATTTCCCACTAGACCACGTTGCTCAAGGCCTTATCCAACCTGGCTTTGAACATTGCCAGGGTTGGGGCATCCACAGTCTCCCTGGACAAGTCTGCTACTTTGAGCAAAGAAGAAGAAAACCTGATGACTATACTTGTCATGAATCCCCTAATTTTGTTTTTATTAAGGACATTGTAGTTAGGGAGAACCAAGTATATGAATATGGTATGAAGCAGAATCCCTATTTGGTGTAATAGCGTTCGTCACTATTAACAGTGCTTCATTTTGGAGGGGTTCACTACTTGCTATTTTGGATTTCTTTAATTTTTTTCCCATTCACATTTCCTGTTTCTGCAGACACACAGTAATAGAAATTTATTGCCAAAGGCTGCACTGTTTCAAACTGCAAAGTTTGAGCATTTGAAAGTTAAAATAAAATACAAAAAGTTGCATGCTTTTACAATTGTATTTACTTCCAAACCATATTTCTTTCTGGGGAAATTAATCTTTGTGGGCCTACTCTTACCAATGTCGTCTGTAGCAGGAACAGCTGCAGCTCTTGCAGGAGGAAAATATCAGGCTTAGCAAGCTGAGATGTAAGCTAAAGGCCCTGAACTGTTGGAAGCAAACCACTCAGGAGGCACAGCCCTCTGCTAAGATTAGAGATGATGAGAAGATGACATTTCCTCATAATTTCATCTGTTATTAATGTCTAGTTTTCTGCAAAACTAGTGGTCAGGTTAAGGAAGCTCATGGAATAATGGTGAGCCTATAGGAGCTCTTGGTAACTGCAGATTTTAGGTAAAAATTCTAAATTTTCCCCCCACTATATTATAGGTATAATGGTGGTCTTCAAGTGTAAAGAACGTGAAACAAACCCCTGGTGCTTGCTTGAAGCAAGAGTTTAGGAAGCGTGAGTACCCTGTAGTATTCCTAATTCTGCTGTTGACTCAGAACATGATTTATGACATTGTATCAAAATCTGCTTCTTCATAATTGACCAAAAAGTATAAAAAGAAGACAGGCAGACATAAAGTGAAAACGAACTAGATTGTTGTCTTGGGAGTGGCTGAGTTTGTTTTCTTTTTTTGTAATTAGTATCTCCTTAAACAAAGCAGAACACAGCATGAGGTTTATAAATTTAATTACAGAAATACAAGATGAAGGACAAAAATGACTAAATTAAAGTGAAGATGGATGGAAAGAAAAGTGCCTCGCTGCTTTAATTGAGTCTGATTAGGATGGAACAAACAGGTTATTGATTGTTATAGATGTTAATTAGCTGCACGTATCAAGCAAAAGGAAAGGCAGAATGGAGCATATTTGTGAACTTAAAGAAGGGTGAAAACAAAATGGGTTTTGTGTGCCTGTTAATTTCAATCCATATTAAAACTGGATGTGCTGTATCAGGGTGATGCTAAATCATCAGAATATTTTATTAAACAGCCCAGTCAAAAATGGATTGAATTATTGCAAATTTGTGGATCTCAATAAGAGCTATCTTCACAAGATCTAAACAAAAAGCCTGAAACTGAGAAAAATAAATGGGAGGATTTGTTGGTGGGGTTTTTTTGGTTTGTTTGTTTTTTTTTTTAAATTAGCTCATCTCATTCTGACAGAGCTTTCTTGTGTTTGACTCTGGAATGATCCCAGAGGTCTAAGAACTTGTATTTCATTGTCCCCCACTCCAAGTGCAGAGGATCCTGGACCTTGCTTTTTCCAGTTCAGTTGGCTGGAAAAGGACAAAGGGCTGCTGAATCTGTACCTGACATAGTAAGACATATATACATACACATTTATGTTTGTGTTTAAAACAAACAAAGAGACCCTGCCCAGAAGGAAAACAAGCTCCATCACACCCATTTTTACCCTAGAGATATTGAAGGAATAAACAGAATAGTAGATGGACAGGTCTTTCTAATGCATAAGAAAGATCAAATTTTGCATCACTCTGAGCTTGTTTGCCCATGACAACTTGAATTGCTGACATGTGACTAACAGATGTGCATTTGTACCCATGTGAAAGATTATCCTATGTTTTTCCTCTTAAAGGACCTTTCTTGTCCATCCTCTTCCCCACCTTGCTTTAGAAAAGGTCCAGCTTTTGTTAGAAGACAGGAACTATTCAATTCCACTTTACTCAAAATCTCTGAGATTTACCTTTCAAGAAACCCACTTCTCTATAAAAGAGAGAAAATGACTGCTCTCATCATTGTTTTTGTTATGAGCTTTCTGTTTACAGTAAGCTCTTCAAAACAAAAAAGAGCCTTTGAATTCTACTATGATGGCAGAACTTTGAAGGTGCCTCTGGGACAAAATCTCAAGCTGACATTGACAAGCTAAAGAAAAGGCTACATAAACTGGTATCAGAATTCAACAGTTCCTGAATTCTCCTCTCCATCTCATTGGTTTTAATGAGGAATTTGCCTACCGCTACTCCAGGAAAGAGATGGATTGAAACCCAACTGCATAATATAGTCACTGAAGCTGGATGTGTATTTTATGGAATTGAAACCATGTGTTCGTTCACCTGAGTGTTTTCAGCACCACAGGCAGAGAGCACTAGGGGAAAAAAATGCAGCAACTTGGAAAAAGTTTAAGTCACATACCAAAATGACAGCTACAGGCACTACATTTATGTATGTCATCAACAGTGCTGGATGTATGTTTCAGTAGAGCAAAAAACACTATTAATATTTTATTCTACAGATTAAAAAAAAAAATTAAATTACAGATCCTGAGGTTATTACTCTTTAAATTTCAAGGAAACATTCAGGGATGTTGTCATTAATTCCAGAAAAAAATCATTACGTTTGGGGGTTTTTCCATCTGAACACCTTCATGGATATATCACTGCCACAGCAAACTGCCTTTCACTTCTACACATGGCTGCACATGCTGAAATGGCCCATTCCTCAAAGTCAGACTGAAAACACACCCTTCACTTACAATATATTTAATGCCAAGCAACATGATTATAAGGAAAATAAGCCTTGTCAAACCAGCCTCATTTCATTCTGCTGATAAAATTACAAGTTAGATACATAGACATAATGCTAGAGATGTAATATATATTTGGAACTGCCCTGTGGGTGAGCAGCACATAACTTTTGTATTTTAAATTTTTGTATTACACAATGCCAGTGAAAATGCTAAATGCATTGAGAGCTAGATTTTTTGACATATGAAAATGCACGATTTTCATTGAGTTGCTTTCTGATGGGTTTCTACAGGTGTTGGTAGCAGAACTATCAGTATTCAACATTTTTGCAGTAAATTGGAAATAAATATAAATTTATGGCTTATAAAAATAACCAATTACAGATTTGGGGAACGATGTTAGTGAATTTGATAAGGCACATTTTGTGAATACTGATATGGGCAGAGTAGGAGTAGAGAATCACACAGATAACTTGGTTATCCCTCTGGAAAGCATTTCAGTACCTGGTAAAGGAAGAACAAGAAGGAAGCAGGACTTGCACAGCACAGGGTGACTGTACCCCTGAACAGGACAGGGATCGTAGCATGACTGACTGTGTAGTGTGGTCCTGGAAAGGATGGATGCTGCAATCTTTTATAAAGTTTATAAAAAGGTGAACAGTGCACATACAGTAAAAATTAGTTGGTGGTTCTGTGTGCAACACAGAAAAACTGCTGCTGGTTCCAGAGTGTACCACCTAAAACAAATGACGAAAAAAAATGAGAGAATGCAGAGAAGAGTTCCAAGAATTATTTGAGGGCTGCAGGAAATGCATTCTAGCAGGGGGCTCGATCTGTTTAGCCTACCTGAAAGAAGAGTGATGTGATTACAGTCTACAGGTAATTCTTTTGGGAGAGAAGATCTGACATGAAAAGGTTCTTCGGGGAAGCTACAACAGGAGGCAATGCCTCAAAGCTGAGGCCAGAGAAACTGAAAACGGGAAATTAGAAACAATGTCTTCAAAATGTGATTAAAGGTGGAAATGATAATATGGCTGAGTATCATCAAGACTGGATGCCTTTCTGGGAGATGTGGTTTAGCCAAGCCAACTTGCTCATTCCAGTACAAGGGTAATGATGGCAAACATGATATAAAAAAATCACATCCGATGGCTCGATTGCTCCATTTTGAGCCTAGCAGTCTATGAAATTTCAACCTTAGTAAAGCTTAGAGAGCTCCCTAGTGAAAAGTGTTTGGGCCATGACTGCTTTTAGCTCTTCGTGTTCAGATTTTTCAGCAGAGTGGAGTTGGCCTTGGGTAATAAGTTGATTTTCTTCCCTGACAAGTTGTCAATTTAATTCCAGAAGACCCACTGAATCTGTCATCTTTCTAGATGCAGCTTTTGTTGTTGTTTTTGTTTTCTTTTGGTTTCTGACATCAGCATCTCATTCTTTCTTTTCTTTATCATTTCTTTCTCACCATCATGATGATGGTGCTTACCAATAGCAAGCTCCATTCCACAACTCTTGGCCGTACAGGAGGGTTTGACCTGATCTGGATGGCTTTTAATACCTTGCATTTGCTTGTGCTACAGATTTCAACATGTAGCCACATTGTCTGTCTCTAGAAACCGTGTATAAACAGCAATGTTTGAAAAAGTTGTGCCCATGTGCCCCGTCTCTTTCCATGTTTATATGTTGTTTTAAAAACAAGTTTCTCACGCAAAACAGAGGCTGGTTACAGAGAGCAGAATACAGCAGACTGAGGAAATTGGAAGCAACTGCCTTCTTGTTTATTTGCAATTGAATGGGTTGTACACATGAATGTTGTTTTGAGGCTTCTCTCTCTAACAAGCAATGGTATGAATACAGCAGTCTGTTCCTACTCATCCTACCCTTCCCTGGTGCTCCCTGTTCCCACAACCCTGATTTTATTTTGGGTTTAGGTCTGACTGGGGTCCTTTCATTAGATATTAGGACAATTCAGATGTGTTTACCAGTGTTTCACTATCTTCAGCACCAAGCCCCACGTGACTGGGTCTCTCATTCAGCTCAGCTGAGCATGATGGCTGAGGACTGGTCATCGGAGTTTAAAAGGAATTTTAAAAAGGTGTGTATAGGAACTGTGGGAAGGCAATCTAAAGATTTTATAATTATATGTTGTAGGAAAAAAAACGTGTTCAAAATAGTACAGAGGAACATACAAAAAGCCAAGAACTTCCAAGACACAAGTAGTCCGTGCAACAAAAGTTAAAAACATGGAGAAGATACTCTGAGATGGAAGAAAAAGAGCAGAGAGTGAAATGCCTAATCAGGGAAGCTGAAGAACCTTCTAAAATATACCCTCTTCAACAAAGGGGGTGTCAAAAAGGAAATGCAGCAGGTAAACTCATGCCACAGAACTGAAATATTGAAGTATTAGCATTTCTGGAGGGATGTCTCCAGGTTTAACACTGCCTAACTGCATAGCTGAGAGTATCCCCTCAAGTGTCTGAACTTCAGACCTTCACTGTAGCCATCCAAGTGCTCTGAATGAGTGTCCTGCAGCAGGAACTTTGGCACTGTGCTGGGCCCTGCCTGCTTGGGGCTTTAGGGTCACTGTCCACCTGTTGGTGACGTCTTGTGTTTCGGATAGTTCTCAGGGCCTTCCTGAGCCCCGTTCAGTGCCTTTACTCTAGAAAGTGAGGAGTATTCTCAATATTTTACAGGTAAACCGCCTAAGAATTTGTGTTGTGCTGGTGCAGAGGGAATGGGTGTACCATGTCAGATGGAACATGCTGGCAGCTCTGGGAGGATTGGGGGTGCAGCAGCTAGAGCAGCAACTGGCTGGGTTTGGTGGCTCTGGAGGATCCAGATGTCTCCCAGCTGCGTGCCCCCAGCCTCTGCCATAACCACCATTCTTATCACCAGACTAAACGAGGAGCTTTGGAGCCTCTCTTGGGCCCTGCTGGGTCTGCAGTGCCTGTCATTTTCCTGGCTGTCCCTCCAGGCAGGGCTTTGATACCAGTGGCGCAGGGCTGACGAACTGCTGTCCTTTTGCTTCATCTATTCTGCACTGGACATAAACCCTCTGCCCTTACATCTGTTTCACATTGTTTCACATACGTTGAACAATGCTGCTTCCCAAGTTTGGACTGACAAATTAATGTATTGGGAAGAGAACTGCTTCAATCCAGTCTGGCCACAGAAATGGCATTAGCTTTCACTAAACTGATGCCATTGTACTGAACTGATGTATTAACTCTTTTAGTGCATTGCTAATCATTGATTTAGTGTAATTGAAATAAGATCCACTCTTAAAGGATGCAAAAGGAGGTGTAGAGCTTTAACTACTTCAATTTTAAAACTGATTTGGCCGAGTTAATACAAGTCCTATGTTTAGCACAGCTGGTGGTGTGGGCTTTTGGCTGTGAAATGTGCAGTGCTTCTTTTGTAGTATAGCCTGCAGAAAAAAGGTACTGTTTAGAAACCACTTTATGAATCCATCTACTGGCAACTTTGCTGCCTCAGAAGTCTCCTTATCCTTGCTTTCTTGGTCTAAAAAGAAAAAAGCTTTGTACACGTGACTGAACGCCTCTCCTCTAAACCAAGCAAAGTATATTGTGTCTTCAATCTTCTCAAGCATCAAGGTGAAAAAGCATGAACTGTTTGTTTTCCAGAGTCAGGATGACAAATGCCATTCTGCTGGGAATCATTTCTCAGGCTGTTGGCATGTTCTCTAAACAAAATCATATGAGAGACTTTTACACAGCCATAGCAGTTGGAGCAGACACAGGAGGCCACTGATTTCACTGGTGTTCACAGAATAACCTTTCAAGAGATCAGGAATGTCAAGAGCTGTATCAGCCTTCCAGGAGAGCAGAAAGGAAAATGACAATCGCCGCACAACAGCCCCAGCTGCAGCTAGCAGCTTTGTGGTCATTGACACCAACAAACTTTAAATATAAATTCAGTTAAGCAAATGACACACTCTGTGTGTTGGAGGTGAGGGAAGAGCTGCTGTTTTTTTCCACAAACCTCTGCACTGAAGGTGGATGCAGGGCCTTGTATCGTTAGGGCTACACACAGAGAACACTGAGAAAAGGACTCTGTATTCTTCACTTCCTCCAGCAGTGCCTGAAATGCAGATTCCTATTAAACAATAACAAGAATATCAATTTGCACTATTCATGCTGTATTTTGCATTCAGAGGGATTACGTTTAGCAAGGCTGTAATTATGTATATTTCAGTCAGAAAGAACTGATGGCCTCTCATTCACAGGAGTGCACAGGGCAACAACATCTTTCCCTTTAAATCTAGGCACCTGCTTTGAGACAGAGCTGTTGGATGATGAATTTTTGTTGCTGCCATTAATCCTTTCACCATCTTTTAGATAGGAAGCCAGTTAACCCAAGAGTGCAGTTTAAAATGAGAGGCAGGTCGATGAACTGCAGTGTCAAGTTTATGACCTGGAAGCTGCGGTTTCCCAGAGGAATGTAACTGCAGGTAGAGAGGGGTTGTGAGCTACGTGTCTGTGTCTCTGAATCCCTCCTTAACCTTTGAAACAACAGGCAACTTAAGCCAAATATAAAAGAGGAGAAGACGTCCTCTGTAATGAAAGCCTTTAGGTAGAGGAGAAAGACAAAAACAACCTTCAGGAAAAGTCAGAAAACTCAAAAGCCTTCTTTCACCACAGCTGCTAAAGCAGCACAACACACTGGCTCCCCAGTTAACTTCAAACCATAACCTGGGCTGTCTTTTGCTTTGTGGGGATATCATGGGAAATTAAAAGGAAGCTGCATTTAGGGAAGGAGGCAGTTGGGAAACAAAGGATCCCAAGTGATAGGAAATTGGGCTTCAGCCGTGGTTCTGTCTGGAATAGCTTACTTAGAAATCATGTGGGGCAGTCAAACAAGACTCTACCCTTCTAATTCAATTAGATATATACTTACGATTCCAGGTGGTTTTGGGTCTCTCAAGACAGCAGTGAGAGCTTTCTAGCCCTTAACTGAATTAAAGTGGAACTTAAACCTTTAACAAAAGTCTTTCTTCTCGGTTGTTTGTTAGGTAACTTCTAAATGTAATGCTTATGTAACTCATGTAGTTTTAAAAGCTTAATTAGGGATTTCTACTCCCACCTGTCTGAAGTTGCTGCTTTTCTGTTATTAAAATCCTACTTTCTGTCTGACAAATGCATGCAGAAAAATTGATGAGCGACACCTAAATTCCTATTAAGTTAACAGGAAAAAACTCCAATGATCTTTCAAGGTCTATTTCTATACTACAACAAGTATTAAGTACTGCAAATTTAATTATTGTTTCCTGCTGCAGGAAAACGTTAGTTGTTCCTGCCACAGGAAACCAAGAAATCCTCATTAGCACACTGCTGAAGACAAGACACAAAACCAACGTGGGAAAACAAAGAAGTGGGAGATATCTTTAATTAATGCAACCAATTAATTAATTGGTTTCTCTGCCTTTTAAGCCAATCAAGTTCAGGGGAAAAGTTGGTGCAAAACTTGTAAGTCGCATTGATGCTACTGAGCACAAGGAAAGCAGTTGTGACAGAAAGGGGATGAATTTTTTTTGTTCTGCAGTGGGTTACCATTAAAGATGATGTGGAGCTGGAAAAGTTGGCTGAGGAGCTTGGATTTCTCTAGGCTTAACATAGGAGCTCCATTAAACCATAGACACCTGATGTGGAATGTGTTAAAACTCTGCAGTGTACTGTAGCTACCTTTCCACTTGTGTTATTTTAATTCCTATATCTGTAATATTCAATGGATGTTGTGAAGTTTGCTTTTGTTTTTCCTTTCAAAAAGGTAGAAGACTGCAGAACCGTTGTCCCATAGCAGAAGCAGTATAAGAAGTTGTTTTCTAGATAACAAGTCAGTATTGAACAGTTATGTTTTTAAAGTATTAATACTAATACATTTCATAAAGCAATCCAGACTTCCATCATGTAAAGATTTGTCTTTTCTTAAACTGAGTTGCACTGTACTGCTAGCCTGACTAACCCTATAGCATTTGGCCAGATCTATCTGTATAGAGGCGGCAACCCTTCACTTGCAATATCTGTGTTTTGACTGTAAAGGGGAAGGTGTTTTTGAAACAGGCTGTGTCAGCTTCAGGAATTGCCCAGGTAGACTAAGCCTTCAGCCAGTTTGTAAGAATAATCTGTAGATTAGCAGTCTGAGCCATGTCCTCTCCATGTTTTCTCCAGTCCTTCTCCATTTTCACATCTTCCCTCTCTAGTGCACCGAGTCATGGCCTGTCTCAGTAATGTACAACTGTTGCTACGCTTCTTTCTGGGTTCTCATGATGTTTGTGTAGGTGGTCCTCTCAAGCCCCTGCTTCAGGACACACAGACATCTGATGCACCTGCCCAGACTGGGTAGTTGTGTGCTCTGGGCAGCTGCCAAACTGCTCTCCTGCTGCTTCAGCAGAAGGTCAGTCCCTTGGACATGCACCCCGAAATAATGCCAGACACAGCTAACCACAGCTAGCATCTCGGATCACATCTGAGAGGGAGGAGCAACCTTATCTCAATTAGCAAATTAAGTGCAGGATTACAGCTACACAGCAAAAATACCCTCACCTTTTTAGCTTAATTTAGTGGGAAAGATTAGCACAGGGTTAAAAAGTGATACAGTCAGACCATACTGTACACAGATACTTATGAGGGCTAAACCACATTGAGGCTGATGGCAAGCCAATCCTTTGAGTCGGGATTTTTTTCCGGTGGTTGAAGGGTTGGCATTAAGTGGCTGCACCTCTGCTTTTCAGAAATCTCAAACTGAGGACTGGAATTCATTGGGGAATTTAGTGTCACTGGGAGCAGATCATTAACACCCATCCACACATTTTAATCTTGGCTTTCAACAGGACCAGAACAGACATAGTTGTGGGGGAAAATAGTCACATATAATAGATTAAGGACAGCAGGAATCTTCTTCTTCACTGAGAAGTCTCCTGCTGCAGGAATGAATGCCAATACACTCCTTACTATGAATTGAAAGCGCATGGAGTGAGCTGCAAAATTGTGGATAATTGCAGGTTTTGTAACTATCTGCCAACAGTTTTTGTTCTACTTTCTGTTAAGATCGTCCATTAACTGCTTTTTGCAGACTAGAGTACTATTCAGATAGTACTACTCTGAGTGTCCACAACTTGGGGTTCAGGGTTGGGGTTTTTTTCCTTTCACCCTACATTGTTCTTAGAGGTCAGAAACAACAGCTTTGCATTTAGCTAAGTTCTGTTTTAACTCTCTGTTATTAGTAACTCTTTAGGCTTGCAGCTCAGGTCTTTCAACAAGCCTTCAGCCTTACCAGCAAACATGTTTTCAATTTTGACACAAGAAGCAGCAATGTCACAGGAGGAAGTGACAAAGACAGTAAGTCATGACATTGGTAATCACCTGATATGGTTGGAGAATGAGCAAATTTTTTGCCAGTTTGCAAGCTGTGATTTGTATATATGCCCAGGCAGGTTCACGTAGACATTAAGTGAAATCCCTTTAGGATTTACCTTTAAGAGCAAGGTGACAGTATGTGTTGCTAGTAAAGGGCGGAGAAAAAAGTTCCAAAAATTGACTAAAGAAAAGGAGCTGGAGGGAGGTATTTAGTTAGCAGTGGCCTAGGAAACAATTTTTTTTGAGTACCATGCCATGGTTCCTGACACATTTTATATGTTACATATCTTTCAGGTGCCTAGCAGATGGAAGCAGAGAATGGCAGATAGGCTAACACTACATCTAAAAGAAAAGTCTCTTCCTACTGCCTTCACAAGGCTACAGCAACAAAGACTGGCCCAGAAGTAAACCAAAATGCATTGTTAATCAGTGAAGGTCACTTCAGAAAATGCCACTGAACAGGCAACCTGCAATTGAAATAATAATCCTTTATACACGTATCAAAGAGAGGCAGCAACGCTCAGTATTGTGCACATATACTTCAACATATTTGGATGCAATGTTCAATATCAGATCCAGTCATTTAATCTGCTAATCCATTTTTGGTACTGGGTGATTCAGATCCTCCTCCTGAGCAAGAGCAGCACTGCATGTCCTCCCTTCACAGACAATGCAGCACGGTAAAGAAAGGCAAGGACATCAGTCAAAACTAAAAGGCTTCCTTTGATTGTGGTAACCTTGGAACATGATGGTGCAAAACACAGCTAAGTGCTTAGAGCAAAAACATTGGTATCTGGTGTTTTCTTCGAATTTTTTTATAACTGCTTTTCTGTTGCAACCCTTGCCCACCACATCCTGCCCAATGCAGTGCTCTCATCCCCAGAGACTGCTGCCTGCACACTAAACCTTTTCTGACTGTTTAAAGGTGACTCATCAAAAGTGTCGTCTTGACCTTCCCTAGCACCTTCTCTGCCCTCCCCCTAGAAAGGGGAAGAAGTGCAACTCTTTCCACAATGCTACACTACCTAGAAGAAAAGAGTAAAAAGATGAATAAGCTTATCTCCATTTATATTGCATGGCAAAAGAAGCTTGTTTCTATAGCCTAGTCAATTAAGGACTCAAAGTGTCTTTCAGGGATGTGTTGAATTTCATTGCAGCTTTTGATCAGTTAGAATACTAACCTATGTGTCTTTTGGCACCATCCACGTCTCTGAATGCTTCTGAACATGAATAATCAAATGCTTCAGCACTACTTTTATAAATAACTATGACTTAGAATTAAATTCAGGCAAACCTTAACAACATTACATTGATTAAACACAGATTAGGTAGACATACAGGATTCCTAGAATAAGGCTGACATCCTTCACCATTACTGAAACAAGCGTTATTTCATTCAGGCTTGCTGCTATATCCAAACAAGTCACAGTACACTCAGAATGCTGTGCAACCAGCTATCAAATAACATGAGTTCTTTTTAAGGTATGCCATAAATGAAGGACAAGGTGAGAGATAACAACGGATAGTTGTCACTAAAGAAGCCATCAAATGTGATTTTAACACATTCCAGGAACCAGATAACAATTCAGAAGTAGAGCACTAGCATCAGTATGAAGCACTCACGTGCCATTGCAGTAGCAAAAAGGGCTGTCTCCAGCTAATTACAGCTTTTTAAAATACTTGAAGTATTATTTACTATAGCAAAATTCAAAGAACAGCAGTAACACAAGACTAGTACTACAGGGATAAACAACTGCGCGGAGACTTTCAGCACTGCATTGTAACAAAAACTTAATTCCGTCCTTAACTGTGTGCAGTAGCTGGATGGTTTTCTGGAAGGCACAGCAATTTTAAGCCCATCAGAAAGCTCTTCATTCCCATACAGCCTTTCCAGAAATGGGGCTAAATTTTTTGCAATTTCTCATCAGATGAGACTGTGTTATGTCAATAGACATTCACACTTCATTCACTAGCCACATAAGCATCAAGGTCGTGCTGTGAAACTGAGGTTTCTTCCCTCAGAGCTGGTTATCATTTTAGTCAGTCAACAACCACAGAACTGCACGCTCTCTGTTCTCCTGTCAAGCACACTGACAGTCATTCCCTAGAAAACTCCCTGCCCACGTGGGTACTGAGGGAACTGGCAGATGACATTGCTAAGCCACTATCCATCATATCTGAGAAGTCATGGCAGTCCGGTTTAATTGCCACTGACTGGTAAAGGGGAAATGTAACCCCACTTTTAAAAACACACACACACACACAAAAAAAAAAGCAAGACCCAAGGAACTACAGGTTGATCAGTCCCACCTTAATGCCTGGCAAGATAGACCAGATCCACCTAGAATCTATGCTAATGCAGAATATAAGGAGGCAAATTTGCGACAGCCACCACAGCCCAACCAAGGGCAAATCATGCCTGACCAATTTGATGGCTTTCCTCAGTGGGGTTACAGCATTAGCGGATGAGGGAAAAGCAAAAGGCATCACCTACCTGGACCCGTGCAAAGCATTTGATGCTGTCCTGCATGACATCCTTGTCTCTAAACTGGAGAGACGTGGATTTGACAGATGGACCACTCAGTGAATAAGAAATCAGCTGGACGGCCACACTCAAAGAGTTGCAGACAATGGCTCAGTGTCCAAGTGGAGACCAGTGATGAGTCATATTCCTCAGGGCTCAGCACTGGGACTGGTGCTGTTTAACATCTTTGTCAGTGACCTGGACAGTGGGATCGAGCAAGTTTGCTGATGACACCAAGCTGTGTGGAAGGAAGGGATGCTGTTCAGAAGAACCTTGACAAGTTTGAGAAGTGGGATGATTTGAACGTCATGAAGTTCAACAAGACCAAGTGCCAGGTCCTGCACCTGGGTGAAGGCAATCCCAACCAAAAATACAGGCTGGACAGAGAATGGATTGAGAGCAGCCCTGAGAAGGACGTGGGGGTTTTGGTGTATGAGAAGCTCAACATGAGCCAGTAACGTGCACTCACAGCCCAAAAAGCCAACCATGTCCTGGGCTGCATCAAAAGCAGAGTGACCAGCAAGTCAAGGAAGGTGATTCTTGCTCTCCACCCTACTCTTTTGAGACCCCACCTGGAACACTGCATCCATCTCTGCGTTCCCCAGCATAAGGATTTGGATCTGTTGGAGTGAGTCCAGAGGTTACAAAGATGGCCAGAGGGCTGGAGCACCTCTCTCATGAAGCTAGGCTAATAGAGGCAACACTGTTCAGCCTGAAGAGAAGGCTCTGGGGAGACCTTAAAACACCTTCCAGTACTCAAAGTGGGCTACAAGAGAGCTGGAGAGGGACTTTTTACAAGGGCATGTAGTGACAGGGCAAGGGGGAATGGCTTTAACTGGAAGAGAGGAGGTTTAGAATAGGTTTCAGGAAGAAATTCTTTACTGTGAGGCACTGGCACAGGTTGCCCAGAGCAGCTACGGACACCCCATCCCTGGAAGCGTTAAAACACCCAACCTGGCCTTGCAGCAAACTGGTCTAGTAGGTGTAACTGGCCCAGGGGCAGGAGAGTCAGAACTAGATGATCCTTAAAGCCCCTTCCAAGTGCAGCTGGGTCTATGCAATCAGAAAAGAAACAAGGGTCAGAGTAATATCTTTCTCATGAAAGTTGTAACAGCCTCTATAGAAGCACAGACAGCAGCCCCACCTCAGCCTGACATCCAGTATTATAAACTTAGCTATTGAAAAGAGGAGTATTAAGCCTTACAGGTTGTTGCAAGTGGAACACTTAACAAATGCCTTGCTGTTCTTGGACTTTTTGTGAAAAACAGAGTTAAGCTAACATGGAAAAACATGACCTAAATGAAAATTCTTTTGGAGATGATTCTAAATCTGAATTAGTATTTTTTCACATACCACAAGCAAAGTTAATACTGTATTTAGGAGAATTAACAAATCTTTAAACCTTTCATTCTTCCTTTTTGCCCTACAGTGTTTCGCAATTCCTATGGAAAACAGCTCTTACTTCCAGAAAGTCAGCAAGCAGAGAATCCCCTCTGGGATGGCCCACATTAAAAGAAGTTTACAGGTAAAATTCCATTCAACAGATTTTATTTATCAATTTGGTTTCGCAATTACAACTGCTTCAGTCTTCTTCCACTGAAGACAAAGTACAAACTTTTACAGCAACACTTGCAGAGAACACTCATAAGGTAACAGCTTGATATCTGCACAAGTTGGCTTCAAGAAAAAGCCAGATAACTTGAAGAGTCACTACAATTCAGTGCCTAAAACTGATTTAGGGGCAACTACAACTATAGGTCTACGAGTTACCTTCCGCTTCAAAACACAAGGCCGAAAAAAACTGCAAGTTGTTACTTCAGGTTTTTTGCTAGTACACAGCACAGGTCAGCTGCTACTGCCATTTCACAAAGGAGCAATTCCTTTCAACACTGAGGCAGCCAAGCACATGGTGAAGATGTATAACCCAGCCTCCCCTTCCCACAAACAACTAAAAGGGAAACAATTCCAGCCACAACTCTAACCTGTGGAATGATACCTTGCTGGCAAGGCTAATGAGCAAGAGGTGTGTAGCGCAGGCCTTCTGGAACATGACTAAATTGATTATAGCAAGAACTTGAGTTTTTCAAATAGGCATCTGTATATGTCAGAGATCCTGGGTTTCTTAAAGTCTTGGAAAATAGCAATTGCTGGCACCACAAAAAATTTAGTAACTAAGGCAAGGCATCCTTTCTCCCCTTTAAAAAAAAAAAATTGAGGCAAACGATTAAGCAATTTTAAGGCACTTTAAACATTATCTTTAGTTTGCTTTACCAGCATACTTTATCAGCAACCTCAATCAGGATCAGCACAGCTCATGAATAAGCATTTCAGCAACATTTTACAAAGCAACTCTTTTTGTGGCAATGTCTCCCATGCTATGAAGTGTTCTGTAGGACTTTTCTGCAAGTTTCCCAAAAGAGAGCCCTTTGAGGCCAAAAATTATGTACTAGGCATAGTTTACTTCGCCGAGCTAAAAGTGAACCGTCATACTATAGAAGAGTATTTTGTTCACTTCAAAGCACAGAATACAGCTCACGGATATCTTTTGAAACAAATGTAATGAAACAGTTCTTAGATAGGGAAAGGACAGATTTAAATGATTTCACAATAAGGCCAAGGATATACCATCTAACTCACACACATACTGTTGCTGGAAATTGGCTGCTCACTGCTGTTGTCATAAACCTGAGCTGATTGTTTTAGTTTTGTTTAGAAAAACAAAACTAATTAACTCAAAGATACAGTACTGGTAAGTAACCTCTGCATTTTGTAGCAATTTGAGTTTTCTATGCAACAAAACAAAAACAATGCCATTCAAACTAAAAGAAGACAAGAAAGCATCACTGTACACTTCAAGTTTCCAACTGAAGTGCACTTAATTTGCTTCATATTTCAAGTTCCACTGCCATGACTGCTATTGATGCTATTTTGTATTGGGTGCCAAATTCCAGTCAAGTCAGAGCAATTAAGACAGTACTACAGATTATCCCAACATTGATGATCAAGGGATATCATCAGAAGCTATGCATTATGTGCTACACACACCACTTCATTTTCTCTTTACTTCCATTTTTCCTGTGGGTTTGTTTTCACAGGTGCTCAAGTCAGTCTGTGTTGGAGATGATGATGTACCTTTGATACTCAGATCATATGGCTGATCCAGCCAAGGGAAAAAACAACAAAACAAAACACTATTTGGCTGAATAGATTTCCTTAACCAGTTCACTGCAGGGTGACACAAACCTGATGCCAGGAAGGGGGAAGAAGAAAGAAAAAAAGCTGGAGCCTGCAGTAATAGGACTACAACAATCCTGACTAGGATCAAATAAGCAGATCCTCTGAAGTAGCCTTAATTGCTCCTTCAGCAAGCAGACACACAGAAGGGTAAAAAATTAAAAACAACAACCCAAACCCCTGAAATTAACTGCAATGAATTTAAGAACCATTTGAATAAAAACCCCAGGATTTCCCAAACATCAGTATTTCAAGTATAAACGTGAGTTGTTGCCTTTTTATACAGGGAGTGAACTGCATTTTATCACTAGTTTTATGGTTGGTCTTTGCAGGCCAGAACAAAAGGCAAACAAGTCAAAGCTTCCATTTGTAGCTGAACATCATTGTACCAGGTTACTCACCCTAAAACAAGGTCAATAAGGGACAGTTATTCTAGTGAAAATTTTTTGAAACTGGAATGCTTGAAGTCACATGTATTCTATTATCTGGTGTAAAGCTAGTACTTAAAAGTTTTATTGATCTTTGAGATGGGTGGGACACATCTGCAGTCTACTGAAATATAGTCTTTAAGGCACTAATATTTATTTCCCCTTTAGAAGAATTATCCTTACATCCACCCTCAACATTAATTGGAAAGGGCACAGGAATTCTGTTTGAAGTATTTTATGAAGCAACTTTTATTCTTGTCTAAAAAAAAAAAAGGGTTATGTTATTCTGTTAAGACATTATCTAATTCTACATTTTTGTCCATCTTTCTAGCAACATGCTGTAAGAGTCATAAGCTAGTATAAATGGTATTTCACTCCCTGAAGTCAGTCACCAATAATTCACATCTTAATAAAACTGAAGGGATACTCTACCAAATGTTGATTAAATTAGCCTTCACAATAAGTCATCACAAGATTGTCTACTCGACAGTGTTGCCACCAAATAAGAATGTCTGAACGTCTACATTTGGCATATCAAGAAAAGTCCCACAGCAGCAGCCACTAAAGGAAAATAAAACAGCCATTAGAACCCATGCAGCATTGCAAGTAATCCTGTTGAAGAGATTCGTATCACCTCTTGCCAAGTATAATGTTGCAAAAATATTCATTTAAAGTCTTCTTTTAGAGATTTAAAGGATATTATGGACTGCTGTCTTCCATGAGCGACAGAAAATATTTTGGTTCAGTGAACTACAGGTGTTGGGCTATTAGTCCATTATAAAGTGGCAGATCCTAAAGCGTGTGATAGTTTCGGTCTTTTGACTTGCAGAATTTATACAGAAAGAAAATAACAGCCTGCAGACCCAGAACAAGGACAATTCCACCTATGAAACTTGCAGCATCAAACGTTGATTTGCGTGGAGAAGGTGCAGGAGTCACAGTAGTACCTGTCCCTGTAAACACATCAGAAACTGTAAGTGCACAATACTCACAACAGTTTTACAGATTTTAGTGCTGGCTTCCTTGTACTTCCTTGTATTAAGATTACTCAAAACACTATAGGAAAAAATAAATCAAAAGTCAAGACACATCAGCATCTGCAGTTAGATTAATTATACTGAAATTCTCATAAGTACTGTTTGTACAAGGCTGGAGCTGTTTATAGACAAATTGCTCTGGACCTCAATACAGAGCAGTATCAAGCTGAACTTTATTTGTACTTCAAAAAGACAAAGCATTCCTCCTTTATATAGAAGTATATTATCGATATGTTCTCATTCAAGACACATTTTTCAGTCTCTGCTCCTTGCTCCAGTTTCTTCTGCTTAAATTCAAGATAAATTATCTTCCACCTACTGTATTTTAAAGAAATCAGCTGAAATCACAAGTATGAGTCTGGGAGCAACAGTCATCTGCTGATGGCTAATTTTAAAGAGCTTTACTCTGTAAGAGCTTTTCATGAAATAGCATATTTAGGACTGACATAGAAATAAAATACTTCAGCTTATTGCCATTACTGTAGCTCAATTCCCTTTTTTTTTATGAAATGCATCCCATTATTACGCTGCAAGTGAAAAGCAAAATATTACCTCCCAAAGACACACGAGTTAACAAGTGACTTTGAGCCCCACACTATCAAAATTGCCCAGCTGATTTCGTTTGACCAACATGTTTCTGAATTTTAATATCTCACCAACTACCTCTGATTCTCAGGCTATTACCTTGCTACGTACTTACATCACCTTAACAAAACTACACTTTGCCCTAAAGCTAGAAGTGACAACAGCAGATAGAGCAATACTGCTTTGATGTTGTCAGTTGCTAAGTCTTTCAAGGTAAAAATTTTTAAGCAACACTAATTTCTAAGTATTTAGTGCTTTAATGACATTAGTAGTGGCAGTTACCTGGAGCAGTGGGTGTTGCGGTAGGTGAAGTAATGGTAGTTTTAGGCAGAGGAGTATGTGTAGTTGCACTGGTGACATTAGCTGTTTGAGAGAAGACAGTACATGATATCCATAAACCTCAAAAGCAAAATTTGCAACCACTGAAGTTCTTAAGCAAATTATTTTTCTTGTTTTGTTTTAACAAGGATAAGCTTTGCCCTCAGACTGCATCCCACACAATTTAGGTGTTCAGCTGCACAGAACTAACCCAAGTTTCTGCAACGAGAATTATTTTCAAACTTGCATACCATTGTTATCCAAATATTTCAAGGTTCTTCACAGATCAGTGATTCTTTGTTCAAACAAACCCACTTTTCTTTCAAGCACTAATATAGATGCTGATATTTGAACAAGAATCAAGACAGCTGCTTCAAGACAACTGAGAATCTGCAGGAAGGCCAAGGGCTTTCACTAAACATCCCTCAGAATCAGTGAGTATTAATTGTACTAAAAAAGTACTCAGTATAGTATCTCTAGACAGGACATACACACTCCTTCTACACCTGCCCCCAAAACACTAACTGTGAATGCCATCACTGGAATAAAAACCCTCACCTATAGCTAAACTGTCTCCTAAAAACTCTTTGATTATCAGGCCAGAACATCAGGCGTTTGACCGTTCCCCCCATCCCCTACAGATTAGTATTACTAAAAATGTGTCAGTATCTCACTCAGTGCCTGAGACAAGTACCAGCATTTGTAGGTTTACTCAAAGCTAAGCACTGCCCGACTGTACGTTAGGCTGTCCTGGGACTAATCAAGTAACAACTTGTTAGTTCCCAGCTCCCTTAATCAGCAGACGATTTTAAAGATGAGATTTATTTTTTTAAGAACTTCACTGTTACAATGACAGAGAAATTTCTGAAAAAAAAAAAAAAAGAAAAAATCAAACTCCTAAGAATTCATAATTAGTGGAAATGAATAATTCAAACAATTACCACTGGCCCAATTTTTAACAGAGAAAATGCTTCTTGCCAATATAATTAATAGTATTTTTAAATCCACTTCTTCCAAACCCCAGAATCATTTATGTATTCTGTACATCAGATGTTTAGCAGTCAAGCTGCTACAGTGAACTAAGGAAGAAGCCCTCGTCCTTCATTTTACTCAGCAGTTCGTAGTTTATTGCCATTCCATGTTCAGTGCTACTGTATTACCTATAGTAGTATGAGCTGTGGTAGCAGAACTGGCTGTGGTTGCATTGGAGGTTGGCGTGGCAGTAGCCTTGGAGGTTGGCGTGGCAGTAGCCTTGGAGGTTGGCGTGGCAGTAGCCTTGGAGGTTGGCGTGGCAGTAGCCTTGGAGGTTGGCGTGGCAGTAGCCTTGGAGGTTGGCGTGGCAGCACTGGAAGGTGGTAGAGTAGTACTGGAAGATGGCACAGGAGCACTGGAAGGATCAACTGCAGCAGCTATGAAAAAATAAAGTTACATTGCAGAGATTAGTGATGGCATTTAACTAAAAAACAACCCAACAAAACATCAGCAGGCATAGTTTTAGCTATTTCATATAGCACTGAGTTCTATTGTGGTTTAAGGCTCATTCAAATGTGGTTATTTACAGCACCATGGGAAAACAGAGCTCACTGTTCCGACAGACGGGCTGGATGTATCAGAATCTATTCTCTTGGGTCTCACTGGCATCCAGTCAACTTAGGGCCGCTGAAAAAAAAGTGGCCCATGTTTTCCCATGTCAGTCCTTGTGTTGAGCCATGAGAAGTGAGAGTCTATAAAGTATACAGATTCCTCTCACACCTATAAAGACTCCCTGCTAAGGGTGACAATTAATTTTCTTGAACATGCACAAGCTAAAACTCAAAAACCTGACAATGTCACTAGAAGTTTAACAGGAACAGATTACAGAAACCCTTCTCTGAGATACAGAACAAGGCATTGCAACATCATGCTCTCTTTGGAAAGCACTAAAAAATGGTATTTTTACCACTCCTGATTAAGAGGTGATTGTTACAATTTTAGAAACAACACACAAGTCCAAGTGAAAAAGAACTATTTCTGACTGGCTGCCACCACAAGATAGCCCATAGCAGCATGAAAGTTTCATCTCTGTCAGTGTGAGTCAGCCTCTTTAGCAGCACTGTTGAATTCAGCTAGACATGATTATTCAGAATTTTCACTTGCTGTTCTAGATCTTAAAAACAGAAAATCCTATTTTAAAGTCCATTTCTTCTCAGCTTTCAGAAAAACTGGGTTTTTTTTCAGATAAACTAAAACTGGGGGGCTTCTACAAATGTGAAATTTAAGATCTAATTTAAGTTGTTCATATTCTGCAAATCTGCTTTACACAGCAAGCACAAATTGACAGTCTGAAGTAGATAGGCAACGAAGCACGTTCCTAGCATAAAGGATCTGTTCTGTATCCCAGACCCTGTATTTCAGAACCTCATGAAGAGTTGTGCTAGTTAGTAATTAAAATTGGAAGGTTCCTAAGTTTTTCCTATTTACTTCATTTCAGATGACTTAGCAGGTGAAACTTTCTTTGTTCAACATGCAACTTACTGCCTTGAGGACACTGATATGCTGTATCTAACAGGAAACACCCATGGTAATCTAAGAAAGCAAAGCAGTAGCCAGAGACATGTGTCTACTAAAATCCATTAGGCTTCTTAAAGCAGTAACAGTAAGCAGTTAACTGAATGCACAACAAAACTGTGTATTTTAGTATCACACATTATACATTTAAGCAGGAAGCAAAGGGCTTATTTACATACTTTTACATGATTATGTAAACTGTAGAAGGCCTATCAACAAAAGGCCAACAGATAAATGAGTTGTAAACACAACTGCCTCACATTAGACAATGTGAAGGCTGAGTATCTGAATACTTACAGGAACACTGTTCTACCATCTGACATGTTTCAGACTTCGCAGTTGCTTCTACACACATTTCTTTGCCTTCTGTCAGAAAAGAAGAAACGATATTTCCAGTAGCCAAAGTTTGAAGTGTTTGAGACATTGTTCCTACATACTAATAAACTGTTCATAGGACAAACTGAACACCATCTGCTAGCCAAGACAGCCACTTCAATATACAGGACTTCAGTATTATACTAGTAATTAGAGAAGTTTTAGTATTTTCTTACACTACAGTTACGCCACCACTCAAATCAACACTGAGACAATGCTTACATATTTTGCTGCAACAGTATAGTTTGATGTTTTTTCTTCAGAGCCAATAAAATTAAACACTGTTTCTACTGTTTGTGGCATTTTCCAAGTTAAGCATTTTGCATCTCTATGGTAGCATCATAAAAAAGTATCTTACTGTCTTAAAAAATTCTACATCCCAACAAAACTTAGTTCCAGCCTTTCAAACTGGTCCTTGACCTTGAAATTTTTGAAGACATCAGTTTCTTACTCTCTGCCTGCACAACTTTCTCCCTTGACAGACTTTTACCTCTCTCTTAAAGAAACTACACAGATCTCTTGGGTGTTTGCAGTATGTGCCTGTTAGTCCACCACCACAACCATGATTCAGAAAGAGAACTTCTTGAAGGACAAGTTGCATCTGAAATTGATTTTGTTAGTTCCAAAGCATGTTAACTTTAATATATAACCTTTCTTGGTCATCTACAGTCAAGTGCTACAAAAATCACTATTACAGTCAAGCCATTCTCTCCTCTTATTCTGTTTCCACCTCATGCAAGAAGTACAAATAATCCACCTGAGGACTGCTTATGTAGCCTTTATATGACTTTGTCAACACCAATTTCGTTTCCTCCAGGACTCCGTCCCAGAGGTCACCTAAATATAGTTACATCCAATTCACCTCCAATTGGAAAAATAAGGACCTAAATGAGACCAGCTAATGCTTCCTCAGCTCTGTCATGTTCCCTTCAGTGGGCTGCAATTCTTAAGTTTTATGAACACTGTTGTTAACTAATCTTATTTAATGGACTCCTCTCCCTTATTGCAGTTCAGTACATGAATAGTTGGTTGTGACCACCAGGTCCATGACAAAACCTCAAAAGGCACTGAGGCACAAAGCTGTGCCTGCATGGCAGAATCCACTCATGACTCCTTAACAGAAAATACAAGTGAATAGTTTGTCCTAAAAACATTCTGACCCACCTGGAAAACATTAACAGTACAGATTTAAATCAGAAACCTTAAAAATCTGGGAGTATTTTGAACACATCAAACATTTCAAGTTCTTGAGTGAAGGTAGATGAACAACAGATACAAATTATGAGTTAATGCTTCATTAGGTTATCAAACAGAACAGAATATTCATGTAATAAACATCAATACAGACGAAGTAGTTCTAGTTGGGTTCAAGGTTCTCCATGGTGCTGAGGAACACATTCTGTGCAGGTAGCTAGGTGTGCACCTGCAGTTTGACCTGCAGGTTGAGCTCTGTGTGGAGGGAAGCCCAGCCAAGAGGCTGGGAACTGGCACAGATCATCAGCATAACAAAGGGCACAGACCAAGTCCAGGTCCAACTCACAGGCACTGCAGGAGATAGGAGCCAGTCACCCCAGTCTATCGCCCATTTAAGACTGGAGGGTATAAAACCCCAGGATTTCTTTGTTTGGGGTCCTTTCTCCAAGGCACCCAACTCGAGCTTCTGTGTTACAGCACCCTGAATAAACTGCTCTATGGAACAAGACACCTGAGACTCTGCGAAAGGAAACCAACCTGGTGTTGAACTGGGAAGGAAATCTGGTTTGACTGCGTGAGAGTGGGGCGTATAGGGAGTCAAGCAGGGAACACACTGGGTCACCAGAGGCACATGCTACGAAGGGGCCTCAGTCCTGGCAGTGATAGTTTTTAGTGGTGGGAGTGTGACTGCCAGAAAGTCTCCTGAATGATCAGACAAGGAAGTTTCCTTAACAATGGTATAGTAAGGATCTGCATTGGATAGTCCTCCTTGTCCTCCTTACCAGCACATTTGATCCACTTGCAGCCTCCTGCATTTGTGTCATTAGCAATACATGAATTGCAGTCAGTAAAATTTCCGCAGATGCCTTAAAAAAAAAAAAAAAAGAAAAAGCACCAATTAGGACAAAATTGCCACTGTCAAAAGAGCAACTTCACCCACAGAAAAAGATCTTAGATCCATACCCTTCAATAGGTACATCTCCCACGTTAAGGTACAACCCTTTTCACTGAACTAACTACAAGTGAAAACTACAACTTTTGAATATTTTGGACAAGAAGTAAATACATTACCCTCCAGACAGTAGAGATACTCCTAAAACAGACCACACGTCTAACTACAACAAACTCAGGTAACAGAGGATGTACTCTAGTGAAGTTAACGAAGGCCACTAAATTAGTCTTGCAGAAGTTTGTTAAAACCTCAGTTGGTAAGTAAGTGTCTGGTTCTTTTTGATTATATTTTTCCTTTAGGTAATACAGCCACCTATAAATAACCCTACAATAGAAAGCAATCAAAGTCTAGGAAATAAAGACAAGAACATGGAGAAATTCATATCATATCCATAAAAGAGGAGAGCAAAAAGAAAGTCAATCTATTCATATTTTGATCACAGCAGAAGCCAGCAATCTAACCAGTCCAGCTGCTTTTTTTACGTCAATCTCAGTCAAACATTGCTGCCTTAAAACCACAATGTCAACACATCCACTATCTGGTTCAAGTAAGATCTCCAAATCTGCAGTTTTACTGCATTAGTTTTAATTAAGACTTACTCATACAGCCATCACACTCTGAAAACCCACGTACAACCTACAGCTCCTTAGACTCATGCTCTCCAGCACATTTCACACCATATCCACCTACTCTGGGCACCTTTGGGTGACCTTTCACTTTTCTCTGTGAAGGGAACGCTTTTGTGACTGCCATGGTAATTTACCTCTCAGATAACAACTACAAATACATTAAGTAACTTCAGCGATCTGACAATCCGAATTAAGTCTCAATCCACCTGGCCTTTCTCTTGGTTGTGGTAGGATCAGGTCAGAAATGCTGGCACTATTTCTTCCCTTTCAGGTAAGATATGAAAAGACCTTTCTCGGTTTGCATCAGTGAGGCATGGAACAGCTGCCCTGTTTCCCTCAGGAAAGCAGCACTCAAACCACATGAAGAGCTGTATGACAGCTCCTGAGTAACAGATTTCAGGAGGGGAAAAAAAAAAAGTCAGTCAATTATTATTATGGATATACATCTGAAGAACGATCACAGCGCACACAACACCGACTTCTGACAAAGGAACAACCTTCACTTTTGCAAATTCCTCAGTGGTACATAGAAAACATAGCACAGTACATCTGTGGATACAGGAACACAGTTGGCTGACTAATACCAGATGCACTAGGGCTTTTAAGTCTCATTTCAAAAACAGTTTTCCCAGACTAGCATGAAGGAGGCTCTGATATGCAAGGGTAAAGCATCAGGGGATGTTTCTATCAATGAGCTATTATTAACTTCAGGATCTGTGGCAGGGTCTCACACGTTGTCTCTTAGGGCTTTTTATACGGGATAACAGCAAGCTCCCCAGCTCTGCCCATCAGCAGGCGCCTGCCCTCCGCTGAAAAAAAATACTCTGGTACCACGAACTCAGCTTTTCAGCCCAGGCAAGCTGGCGTTTGCTCCCAAGATAAACCTGTTG